>OU015747.1:35961415-35993426 GCA_907169655.1 Acomys percivali | reverse complement strand
AGAGAGAGAGAGAGAGAGAGAGAGAGAGAGAGAGAGAGAGAGAGAGAATAAAGACTTTCTAGAATTCAATGAAAATGAATACCCAGCATACTCAAACAGCTTAGGGGACACAATGAAAGGAGTGCTAGGAGGAAAGTTCATAGCACCAAGTGCTTACATTTTTTTTTAAATGGAGAGAACTCATACTAGCAACTTAACAATACATCTGAAAGCTCTAGAACAGAAAAAGAAGTAAGCACATCTAAGAGGAATAGACAGCAAGAAATAATCAAACTGAAGGCTGAAATCAATAAGATAGAAACAAACTGAACAGTACAAAGAATTAATGAAACAGAGTTGGTTCATTGAGAAAGTCAACAAGATAGACAAACCCTTGTCCAAACTAACCAAAAGATGGTGAACAGAGCACCAAAGTTGCAGGCATTAAGATGAACAACTCATAAATAGGACCTCATAAAACTGAAAAGCTCTGTAAGGTAAAGGATACCATCTATCAGACAAAGCAGTAGCCTAAGAATGGGAAGTTTTTTTGTTTTTGTTTTTGTCTTTGTTTTTGTTTTTGTTTTTGTTTTAATCAACTCCACATCCTACATAAGACTAATATCTAAAATATACAACTTAAGAAACTAGATATCAAAAAACAAATAATCCAATTAAAACATATCTAAACAAAGAATTTTCAATAAAAGAATCTCAAATGACTGAGAAAAAACTTAAGGAAATATTCAACATCCTTAGCCGTCAAGGAAATGCAAATCAAAACTACTTTGATATTTCATCTTACACCTGTCAGAATGGCTAAGATCAAAAACACAAGTGGACCCTCCTCCTGGTGAGGATGTGGGAAAAGGGGAACACTCCTCCATTGCTGGTTGGAGTGCAATCTTTTACAGCCAGTATGGAAATCAATATGGTGATTCCTCAGAAAATTAGGAATCAATCTATCATAAGATCTAACTATACTACTCTTGGGCGTATACCAAAAGGACAGTCCATCTTATCACAAGGACACTTGCTCAGCTATGTTCATTGTGGCTTTATTCATAATAACCAGAAATTGGACACAACCTAGGTATCCCTTAACTGAAGAACTGATAAAGAAAATGTAGTACAATTACACAGAGGAGTTCTACTCAACTGTTAATGAAAAATGACATTTGCAGGCAAATGGATGGAACTAGGAAAAAAATTCATTTGAGTGGTGAAACCCAGACTCAGAAAGACAAATATGGTACAGATTCATTATAAGTAGATATTAGCCATTAAGTAAGTGATAATCAAACCACAACCCATAGGCCCAGAGAGGTTAGGTAAAGAGGAGGGCTCTAGTGGGGCACATGGGTCTCTCTGGGAAGGGGAAATAGAATCAATTCTGTGGGTGAACCGGGGCCAGGTAGAATGGGGGAGGTAGGGATCAGGTCAGAGGGATAAGAAGGAGGGAGAGAATGTGAAAAGAGATGGCTGGAATCTGGTGGGGGCCTTATGGGGGCGGAATATGGAAACCTAGTTCAGTGGAAACTTCTTAGAATCTATCAGAGTGATCCTAGTGAGGACTTCTAATAACAGAGGATACAGAGTCTGAACTGGCCATCTTTTGTAGCCAGGCAATGCTCCCAGTGGTGTGACTGGGTTGGATTCAGTTGAGTTGCTGGTCAAAGAGATTCGGTAGAGAGAGATCTCAAATAACACAAGCTGACCTAGGACAGAGGGTGGGTTGCTCTCTGCAAACTGATAGTGGGGTCTCATTTCAGAAGACATTGTCCACATAGCTCATTGGATGTGGAGAGGTTGAGCTGGCGCCTACTGAAACTGGAATTGGCCTTGCCAGCAACTTAATTCATAATACAGTGTGTTCAAGCATCTGAATAGACAGGTGTGAGCTAGAAATGAATTGAAGAATAAAGTAGAGCCAAACAAAAATTAGGGTGTAATACACATTATCATCCAGGGAGTATACAGACCGTTAGTAAATGCCACGCATTCGATGTTTTTAAAAGGCAAGTAGAGTTCCCATATTGTTCTCTATCTAGAAGTAAAGTTTATATTTGTTTATATGAATGAGAAAAAAAACCATGCAGGTCCCCAAACATAATCACGGTACAAGAAATACATAGCAAGCCTAGTCAAGAATGGTAATCCTGATGTTTCTCCTTCATGTGAAATAATATACTCTTTGTTGTTGTTGTTTTGTTTAGCTGTTGTTGATGGTTTTTTGTTTTGTTTGTTCTGTTTTTTTGGGGGGATTGTTTTGTTTTGTTTTGGGTTTTGGTTTTTCTTTCTTTCGTTCTTTTGTTTGTTTGTTTGTTTGTTTTGTTTTTGTTTTTGAGACACAGGTTCTCTGTGTAGCCCTGGATGTCCTGGGACTCACTTTGTAGACCTGGCTGGCCTTGCAATCCACCTGCCTCTGTCTCCAGGGTGCTGAGATTAAAGGCCTGAACTACCCTGTCCAAAGAAATATATGCACTCTTTTATATCCATTGTATTTTAAAGTTTTATACAAGATCCTGGTTTTGATTTAGTCACCACTGTATCCTGAGCACAGAGTAAATGTATAATGAATACATGCTAAGTGACTGGGTGAACGGCACTTGAACAGGACTCCAGTACTCTCTACTGCACACATCACCATGGTCAATGTGAAGACGGTGAGCATACTGCTCAAAAGTCAACTTCCCCAACTATCACCCAGCCTGCAAATCAGACAGACACAGACCTACAATCTAGTGAAATAGATGCAGCAAAGGAGAAGTGATTTCAAAGTCCCAAATCCAGACACACAAAATGAAGTGTATGGGAGAAGCACTAAGAACAAAAGCAGGAAGGTCAGATATGGGTGAGAAGCAGACTTCATACTGCTTTGGAGTGATCGGAAGATTACTTTCTAGAACATTCTACAAAGATTTTTTTTTTTTTTTGCGTGTGTTCACAGTTTTGAATTTAGCATTTTAAAAAGATTGAGATATATCTATGAAGGATTTTCCTTCTATAAAGGATGCAAGGTTAAATGCCTTACTTGTGCTAGAATTTCTTTAACTAAATAATGGTACATCATCAAATAATATGTTGACAACTGTGAAATACATCAGGCAAATCTGTATGTGGCAAAAATGAAAATAAAATGTTACGCAGACATCATGTGATTTCATAGAAACAAAATTGTACATGAGCACTCCTAGAAACATCTAGAAAGCTCTTTGTGTAGCATGGAATTTTAAAATTTCTCCTTGAAAAAGCATGAGCCAACTTTATCATCCTAAGAAAATATTCTAAGCAGACTTCCATTAATACCCACAGACTATTATGCCTGTCAGACTGTAAATAATGCTAACAGTTTTCTACACAATTTTTGGTTAGTATTTATTCTGATTTTACTTTCTAATTTTACTTTTCTACTCTAATTTGCATTTGTGTTTAGCTCATCCAAATGTGTTTCCCCTTTGGAATCTTCTGCTTTACTGCATATTTCTTCCTACTTCAAGGATCACTTTCCAAAAGGTATCACTCTCCTTTTTATAGAGAGCAAATATGAAGCTATACTCCTCAAATTAAAAATATAGATGACTAAATAATTACCTATTCATTCTGGTTTAATTATCTTAGAACTTCCATGTTATTTATCAATTTATTTAACAAATATTTTAATTGAAAAAAATTTTATATGACATATTGTGATTCTGGTTTAGCCTCCTTCATCTCCCAGATCTCTTCCTCTCTCCAACTTTCAACTAACTCCAAGCTTTTGTATCCTCTCTTTTTAGAAAACAAACAAGTAAAAATAAAAAAAAGAATAAAAAAAGAAAAAGAAGGCACACACATACACACACAACCCATAAAAACACAAAATTGGAAACCATAATATACAAGCAAAGGAACAGTAAGTTTAAAAAAAGTCCCCAGACAAAGCAATATGAGACAAAAAGTCTCCAAAAATACTTTTGAGTTTGTTTTGTGTTGGTCATCAACTGCTGGGCATGGTGCCTACCCTCGAGTGTGGTTAATATACCCAGGGAGAATGCATTTGGGGAAAACTAAGTCTTCCTTTGTGAGCACCAACAAACATTTAAAGTTTATATGATACAATTTTTTGTTATGAAATTTTAGTAGAAAAGTATAATGCAACATGTAAATTTCACATATTTTCTAAAAAGAAATGAAATAAAATCACTCACACAAAAAGTGTGAGTCGCCTTCTTCTTTTCAAATTGTTGTCTCCTTAATAACGTGAGCTTGCACACCCACAGAAAATGTCTAAGAAAAATATTTAAATCATAAAATCATAAAATCAGGATATAAAGATAATTCAAAACCCATTACAATTTAATTTCTGCTGTCATTATTGCTATTAAGTGGAAACATAGGAATATGGTTTCTGTTGATGAAGTTCTTCATAAAAATCTCACCATCTATCTAAAAATCACACATCAACTCACAATATACTTTGCTCCTCTGGGCTCCTACCTCTTCCAGCCTTCTGTTTCCTGACCACGAGTAGGTAGGTGCCCTCTACCACCTGTCACCTTGATTTACACCCAAAAACATCAGAGCCAAGTGGTGTGCACTGAAGCCTCAGAGGCAGGGAGCCCAAGCAAATTCTAACAGAAAACTGCTTGTCACGGTAACAGAAAGCTTACTAGTGTAATTTCTCTAAGATCTGAAAGTTTGGTGTACATACATGCAGAGTTCTGTGGTTATCTTTTTACTTTCTTGGTATGATCCTTTGAAACACACACACACACACATTGCTTAAACTTTTGTTTCACTTTGTTTTTGAGACAAGTTCTTGAGCAAACCCAGGTGGGCAGCCTCTGCTATAGTAAATGGAAAGTTACTTAGAGAAGTTGATAGGGTCATGTGACTTTTCTTCTTTAATCTGATAACAACACAGTGCATTGTATTTTTTTATTCTTGAATGTTGAACCAAGCATGCATACTGGACATAAATCTCACAAGGTGTTGTTTATAATTCTTACTATCCAAGTTGTATTCTACTAAGTGTTTAGGCTCCTCATAGATGTCTGTCTACCTTTTTTCCCCCCCATTTCTTATGAATTTGATGTCAGTATAATTCTGGGCTTACAGGTTGAGATCTGAATATTTCCTGCAGATTTTATTTCTACATGACACTGGAAATTTATATCATTTTCCTCCTCTGATTTTAGATGAATTCACTGACAGAATCCTCTGGAATTGGTGGTTTGTTTTTTGTTGTTGTTGTTGTTGTTGTTGTTGTTGTTGTTGTTGTTGTTGTTGTTTTTGGATAGGCTATCACGTGTTGATTCAACTTATATAATGCCCATGAGCATATTCAGACTGAATTTCCTCTTCCATGATTTACAGTGGTGTGCATCTTTGGAACCTGTATCAAGGAGAATTGGCAGTTTGCATTGGTGTCTTTGAACTTCCCCAATTGGGGCACAAGTTTGAGTGTGGCATTCCCTTATTGGTAGTAAGGATCCTGCTCACACTTTCGAAACTAGATCTTGGAGTCTTTTTGTTTTTATTTTTAGTTTTATTTTTATCTTTAATTTATTAACTTGGTTAGATGTTTACTAGTTGTATTTACCTTTCCAAGGATCAATTTTTTTTTTCTTCTACTGTTTTTCAAGGGCACTGATCTTTTTTCCTTGTGATTATTTCTTTTCCTTTGCTGTCGTTAGGCTGAAATCACTTCTTTTCCCTTTAGTTTCCTAGGGTGGAATCTTAGATGATTTGTTTTATCTCTTTGTTGTTGGGTTTTTAAAAAAACGACACATGCATTTAATACCATAAATTTCCCTCCAAGCACTGATTTGGAAGCATTATTTAACTTTTGATGAGAGGTGTGTGTGTGTGGTGTGTGTGTGTGTGTGTGTGTGTGTGTGTGTGTGTGTGTGAGAGAGAGAGAGAGAGAGAGAGAGAGAGAGAGAGAGAGAGAGAGAGAGAGAGAGAAGTTATGAATATTAAAACATTCCTTTTTGCTATCTATTCACTGTACATCATTTAGGATTTTGTAAAGACACTTTCTTTTGAGCATATCATTTACTTTTCTCTATTCATCTCCCACTTTCATCCATTTCCCTTCCTCATTGCTGTTAGCCCCTTTCTTCCCCTACTCTTTGTTTTGCTTTCATGTCATACCTAAAAGTCTTTTATGTATCTTTAAAACCATCTACCAATGAGAGAAAATATCTAATGTTGGTCTTCTTGAGTTTGCTTTTTTCATTTAACATGATGATCTCCAGTTGAAAGTTTTCCAACAAAGGATAATTTCATTCTTATTTATGGTTGAATAAATCTCCCTAGTGTAACTATACTGCAACTGCATTTTTCTCTTAACTACTATTCTCTCTCTGTCTCTGTCTCTGTCTCTGTCTCTGTCTCTCTGTCTCTCTGTCTCTGTCTCTGTCTCTGTCTCTCTCTCTCTCTCTCTCTCTCTCTCTCTCCATTTCTTTTATTTTTGAGTCAGGGCAGTCCTATATGACCTGAGATTTTCTATGTAGGTCGTACTGGCTTTGATTAAATAGAAATCTCACTTCCTCTCCCTCCCAGGTGCTGGGATGAAAGATCCATGTGACTACTACAGCACATCTTCTTTATCCATTCATCTGTTGATGAGACCTAAGTCCATAACTTGACTATTATGAACAGTGCTGTAGTAAACACAGATGTGCAAGTGTCTCTGTGGTATGTTGACTTACAGTCTTCTGGTGAATACATAGAAGTGACATAGTTTGGTCTTGTCATAGTTCTATGTATGTATGTATGTATGTATGTATGTATGTATGTATGTACAATTGTTTATTTCCTTGCTTGTTTTAGCAAATCTCCATGGTGATTTCCACAGTGGCTGTATTGCTTTATGACCTTTACCCACACTCTCACCAGGATTCTTGTTTTCTTGTTGTTAGCCATCCTGCCTGAAGTGAGATAGAACCTCAAATGCAGTTTTAATGTGCGTTCCCACAATGGCCAAGATTCTGCATACTCTTTCTCGTACCTATTGGCCATTTGTGCTTCATCTTTTGGGAACTATCTCTTCTCTCCATTACTCCACCTATTGATGCTTTCGTTGTTTGGCTTTGTGGCATTCAGCTTTTTGAGTTCTTCATATATTCTGGGTATTAAAACTCTGTCAGACATAGAGTTAGCAAATACTTTCTCCAATTCAGTAGGATGTATTGTTTCCTGTGTTATAAAGATTTTTAATTTTATGTAATCCCAGTTATAAACTCTTGGCATAATTTTCTTTGCAATTACTATTAGTCTTTTTGAGAAAAATTATGTGTGTGCATTATGCTAGTGAACAAGTATGGTTTTTTTATTCATTTTTCATATATATTATGTTTTGCCACTGTACATGATACTGGATTACACAGGGACATTTTCATATAAGCAGGTTATGTATTTTGAGCATATTCTCCTCCATACCTGGTCAAACCCGACCCCATTACTCCTCCTCTCCCCACCCCATCATCCTGTTTGTTTCTCCTTTTCAGTTCGGTTTATACTATTGCATCATACATACAGATATGGTTTTAGATGTCTTTGTAAAATCTAGGGACCACAAATGAGAGAGATCCTGATATCGGTCTTTCTCAAATCATGACTGTCTGATTTTAGCCATGTTCCCATGAAAGAGATAACTTGGTTCTTTGTGGTAGAAGCAAATTTGATGCAATGTGATGGATCTGCACCACCCTGAAAGGTCTTTCCTGTGTTTTCCCCTAGAAATTTCAGCGTTTCAAGTCCATTTAAGGTCTTTCATGCATTTTGTGCAGGGTCGTTTTGTACAAGGTGATAAGTGGTATTGGTTTATCTATACTAGGATATATACATTTAGATATGCAGTTTTCCTAGGACTCCTTTTTTGAAAAGGCTGGTGTTTCATCAATGGATGTTTTCAGCTCCTTTGTAAAAGAACAGGTGGTTGCTGCTGTGTGTTTATTTGTGATGTACCCTCCCCATAGTCTACGCACTGGTCGGCTTGTCTGTTTCTGTGCAGGTACCAGGCTATTTTTGTTCCTAGGCTCTGTAGAGTATCTTATATGATGAGACCCTCAACATGGCTCTTTTTGCTCGGGATTGCTTTTGGTATCTGGAGAAAAGTTGTATTCTCAGACTCACTTTCAAAGCATCTTAACACTTCTCTTCAACAACTGCATTCCTTAGAAGAATTGCTTCATCTCCCTATATTTAAGGATTTTTTTTCAAGCATACACCTTTGAATATTTCTAGTTTTATTACAGTGTGGTCTGAGGACATGCTCTTTTTTTATGATTTGTGGGCTTTAAACCTGTAAAATATGTTTTAGGGCCCCAAGTGTGCTCTATTTGGTAATGTCAGTTTAGGAAGATTGGGTACTGCGCCTACTTTTGTTACGGAGAATTCCATACTCACCAGTTTTGTAAGATGACTGCTCTGATTAACTGTATCTGTACTGATTTTTTTTTTTTGGCCTGGTTCTGCTCTCAGTTAGCAAAAGGGGAGGGGGTTGAAGTCTCCAACTAATTTTCCTTGCAGTTCTGTCAAATATACTTTCACATACTCTGTTGTCAGTGAAAACACAATTAAAGTTATTACAGCTCCTTGGGAAATTGATCCTTGGGAAACATGAGGCTGCCTCAGAATTTTCATCCTCCAAGGTTCTCTTCTCCTAAGATTAGTGTTTCTACGTCCTTCTTTTGGTTTGTGATGCCTGAAAGCGCGTACTTCTAAGGGCAACTACTGACGTATTTTTAGGAGAGAATTATACGTGGTGTCCTAAGAAAGGCAACAAAAACGGAACCATATGAACTGTTTATCTAACCAGAGAAGGTAGAAAAATGAGAACAAAACAAATAACAGGAATATATGAAACAAGAAGGTGTTCGTTACAAACACAGCAGGTAGCTATCAAGCTGCAGCAGCACGATTTCAATGGGAGGGTTCACGTTTGTTTGGCTTGGAGCTGGACTATATTTAATATTTTCCTGGAGACCTGGGTGCCAGAGGCTTTTCTTTCTAGCAGATTCTTTTTTCTTTTCTTTTCTTTTCTTTTCTTTTCTTTTCTTTTCTTTCTTCCTTTTTTTCCCCCCATTTTATTTTGGTTTGGTTTAGTTTGGTTTGGTTTTTGTTTTCTCCGGGGCATCTCTCCCTTAAAAGCAGGTCTTTGAGCTTCTTTCATAGCTGCTTGTCATTTTTGTGAATATGTTGGGAGGAAAGGCGCACTCTGTGGCCTCAGCGTTTGCCTGGCCCTGGGCTGTGACATTCGCGAGTGTGTGTGAGGTTTGTCTCTACCCTTCTGTGAGAAAAAAAAAAGTTAGTAGGGGCTGGAATTGGGGAGATGCCTTTCTTCCCAACTGAAGGTTTGGGCTTTCTCTCCCTTTGGGGTTGAACTAATTAAAATCTACTTTTGAGATTGCGTAGCCCCTAATCTCCCCTCTCCCTTGCTCCATATTCTTCTTCTACTTAAAGTCACCCTGGTGGAGCTGAAAGACCTCAAAGCCTTTTCTTTCCTCACTCTTGATATGTTGTTGTGTGCTTTTTAATAGCAGGGACTTGCATATATGAGATCCTAGACCAGCGATCCTCAGCCTCCCTAATGCCATGGCCCTTAACACACTTCCTCCTGTTGTGCAGAGCCACCCATCCTAAAATTATTTTCACTGTTACTTTATAAGTGTGACTTTGCTGCTGTTATGAATCATAATGTAAATACACAACGTGCAGACGGTCTTATGTGACCCCTGGGAAAAGGCAGTTTGACCCCTGAAAGGTCGCGACCCAGAGGCTGAGAACTACTGTGCTAAACAAAGTGCTGTCTGATCAGTGAGAAAAGGAGACAGTAGCACCAAACCCTTAGAATTTCTTATACTTGGGCCGCAATAGAAAGGTTTGTCCAAGCTCTAGCTACCACCCTCTAAGAAGACTTAGGGGAGCTCCAAAAGAAGAGGGAGATGATGAGCGTGACCCACCCAGCAGCAGGGAAGGAGAAGAGGTTGTAGAAATAGCTGACGTATGCCCGGCATCTTTAGGAAGGGCCTGTCAGCCTGAATCACACATCTGTGCAGGGACACCCAGCCCCAGCCCAGGCCAGTGCAATCAGACTCTCTCAGGATGCCAATCAAGAAAGCCAGGGGAAGGTTTTCCGAGCATCTTTGAGCTCTTCTGTCCCTTTGGTCAGAGTGCCCCTTGCCTCTGCCTGTGGGCACCTTTCTGAGGAGACTATTTGTTGCTTCACTGTGATGTGGAGGCTATATAGTCATGTCTTATGCCAATAGTTATCTATCATCAGTGTGTATCGATGGGCCTGGCAGCCTGACAGCTAACAACCAGCTGCCTGTTGTTTTGTGAATGAGTAGTCATCATTTTTCGGTGTTTGCCAACGGCTGTGAGAAAGGCAGGAAAATGCACTATGAGTACAAAAAAGGCAGGCTATGGCTATTTGGGCGTAAAAAGCATGATCTGGTGAATGGGGTCAGTTTCCCCACTTTAGCAAAGTAAACCTTAAGTAAATAAAGCATAGGTAATTAAAAAATTGTAAGTTACTATTTGGGTCCTTGTATGTGACATGCATACGTGAGGTCAGAGGGCAGCCTTGTGAAATCCATTTCTCAGGTTTTTCTTTTTTTCATGACAAGTGTCTTTACTCCCTGAGCCATCTTGCTGGCCCTGTACAGCCAAGTCTGGGTCCTTTACATTTCTCCGTGATTATGTAGAAGAGGAACACAGACAGGCAAGCGCTTGCCATGTTTCTCAAAGCGAGTGGATACCAAACTGTTTATCACTCAACAACTGATTTTCTACGTTTTTCCAAGCTCTCCGACTTCTGAGAGGCCACCGCAGCCCTGAAGTGAGTGGAAAGCCTTCCAAAAGGGGCATTTCAAAACCATCTTTTTTTTTTCATAGCTTTCTATGAGAAGGCCCTGTTAAAATGATATGAAGAAAGAGGAAAAAGAAAAAAGCACAGATTGGCAGAGAAAGCTATTACTTGCCCGCTGCTGTCATGGGGTGACTCAGGACAGAGACCCAGGGACTGCCAGGCCCCTTCCTGGTCTGCTTTCCCTCAGAGAAGATTCCAGCTAGAAAGTGGCCTTTTCCAAAGGCTTTCCTGCAACCTCTTCAGAGGTTCAGATGCTCAGCATCAAATTAAAAGAGGCCTTTAGAAGAATTCTTTTCTCATTTAAATGTCCTCAACTCTTGAAACACTAAGGGCTGAAAAAGGACAGTAAGTGATTGCACATGGAAAAGGAAAATGCTTGCTAATTTCAGAACACGAAAGGTCGGAGGTTCGACTAATTGTGTGTGCATAAATGGGCCCTAGCCCTTCACATGGATTTTAGGTTACATGCCCCTACAGTTCAGAGAGCTGTGTTGCAGATCCTGTGCCTGCCATGGAGCAAAGTTGTCACTGTCTGTGTGTTGAAAGAAAGACATAAAAGACATTTATTACAGGGGCTTTTATTCCCTTGGGGGAAAACACTATTCTTATTTTAAAAACAAAACAAAACAAATTACACTTCTTAGAAAGGAACCTTCAAATCAGCTTTTTGATTGCAAAGTTGTGGGGAGGTAGTGATTTTTGGTCTAGGTGCTTTTTTTTTGCTTATTAGAGCATGGGCTGAGATCCATATACACTGGCTGCCGGTGACACTGGAGGTCTTCGGGCATTCCGTACACGTCTGTGACTTTGACTTGGGGCTGAATTTGACCATTCCATGTGAAAACATGCTCTGTCCCCACATCTACAGGATGGATTCTAGGTCACTGGTGAACACCAAATTCTGAGATGTTCAAGTCCCTCATTTCCGATGGTATAGTTTATACATACTGCCCGTATACATTCTTTCAAGTACACAAAATTGCCCCTAGCTTGTTTATAACACTAAATATGACACGGTGCTATCAAAATAGTTTTTGTTCTACGCTGCCTAAGAAAGGCTCAACAGAAAAATGTGCGTGTGTTTAACAGAGACACGATTGTTTTCCCCAGTACGTTTTGGTCCACAGTGTCTGCAGCTAGCAACATTTATGTTTCTAATGAATCCTTTACATTTCAGGATGGGAATAATTTGTAGTCTCAGTGTACAGACTTCCGATTAAATATGAGATGGAAGCTACAAATTCTGCTTATTGCAATGATAAAATCTTCCTTCCTTCCTTCCTTCTTTTCCTCCCTCCCTCCCTTCTTTCTTCCTTTCTTTTGAAAGCCAGTGGCAAGCCAAGGTTTGTTTTCATGCAGTGGATTCTTGGCAGCAAGTTCAGCACATGTGTGCTTGTGTCCGAATATCTCTGCACTCTTAAATGGCAAAGCCCTCTGAGGAAGCTGATGCTGCCACAGCAGAGCAGGCGGACTAAGCACCAGTTCTGCAAGTACCGATCAGAAAAGCAGCACCAGTTTGCTATACATTGAATATAAATACTGCACAAGTGATGCAATAATGAGAATTTCTGGTAATTAATATGGCATTGTCATCAATAAAATGTTTTATCACCATTAGATAGTTCACCTTCTAGTGCCACTCTGAACTAATTAGTTCAGTGAGGTTCACAGCCACATATGTCACTTGAGAGGAATTTTTTCTATTATTATGATTCTTGTAGAGTCAGAAGGAATACTAACGTTCCACTTTTAAACGTAATAAACAGATTTCAAACAAAAGAGTGTTCAACCCCCAATGTGACCTCTTCCACTGGACAGCCAGTCTGCTAACCTGAAACACAGAGCCTCAGATGGAAGCTCCTATCTCTCTTTCATCACTGGCCATCGTGTGGCTTTTTGTGAAATGCTTGATCCTTCTGGTTCTCAGGGTCCCCGTCCGTCTGCAGCTTGGTGACAGTACATCTTACCTGTGTTGGCACTTCCAGGGAGAGAGCAAGTAAATACATAGAGATTTACTCTAAGTCCTATGTATATATAGTGTATTGCTGACAAGGTAGCACGGTACCTCCTTCCCGACAGTAGCTTTAGGATTCTCTAGCTTAGTGTTTTCTCATCTTTAGTCACAGGTTGTTTTTATCCACTGTCACTATCTTTGCCTCTCAGTGCTGCTGGTTGCATGATTTAAAAAAAGGAAAAAAAAAACTTTAAAATACATACTTATTTTTAAAGGGTTTTTTTTTTTTTTTTTTTTTTGTCACCATACATGCAGATTTTAGCACCACTGTTCTACTAGAAAGTAATAAAGGCAAATTAAATAAACAGAAAGTAATAAACGTTGCACTGATACTACCTGGTGTTGAATGGGGCACATTTTGACAAGCATGGATTCAAGTCCCTGCATGGTCATCATTGGGCTTCTAATGCTCATAGAAGTGGCAATTCTAGGTGCAGCTGGGAGCTGGCCCCAGTCTGATACCCAGCCTAGTCAGCCTCCTTCTTGAGCCCAGGTTGTTTGACCCCCAGGTGATGAATTGGAAGCCAGTGAGTTGTGGTTCCAGGGCAGTTGGGAGGGAGAGGTCGATGGGCAATTAGACCTTTCCTCCTTCCTTATACATGAGGGATATTTTTGTGGCGTCTGCTCAATTGGAATGTGTGACTAACTGCCAAAGAGGGTCACAGGAGTAAAATAAGAGACGCTGTTAATGCTTGGCCAATAAATAGAGCATTTTATTGGCTCCGTGTCTGTGAGGCACGCTGCACTTTATTTTGAAAAGCTGTGGCAGAGGGGCTTTTCTTTGTGCTGTAAAAAAAGTCAAAGACGTACTTGGCTTGCAAAACTGCATCGTATACAATTCCATTTTAAACATGTGTAAAACGTAGGTCCAGAGACGCGAAGTCAGACTTAGCATGGGTTATAGTGTGAGGTTTGATCTGCCAGGAGTAGCAATGGCCTTTGAAATCATTCCTCCCTGAGTAGCGCCTGCCGCTCTTCTGAGGGCCTCCACACATGCGCTGTGAGCTCTTCTTCTCCCTCCCTCCTCTGCTGTCAGTTCAGTTCAACCAGTGCAGGATTTTATCCATTTCGATGTCCATATGATTTCTTACTCATTGGAGTTGCATCCAGGAAAGAATCACAATGCTAACAGTACCCGATATTTCAAACTTTAAGCTACATAGCCATGTGCAGTTTGCCAGAGCGAAGCTGGTGCGCTAATTCTCTTAAGCTGTAGGGAGTTTTCCTGTGGATTGTACAACTTCATCCGGAGCTCGGAGAATGAGAAATCAAAGTGTAGCTATCATGGCAGATGGAGACTCTCCTGCAAACCCTCCACAGTCGGACGCGGGTATCGGAAGCAACCCTGGTGCTCTTCAATTTTCATTATTAACTCTTGAAAATGTGGTTCACGCAAATAATTGTAGCCATTACTCGTAGTTTGATGTAGCTATATATTGTAAAAACAAACCCCTAAAAAATCTTATGTTTCCCACACTTTTAGTACTTTCTTTAAGTCATTTTAAAAGAAAAATAACATGCTTTAAAGTCCCATCTCGCTGTGCACTGTCCACAAAGCTGCTACTTCATTATTGGTATGCATTAAAAATTCATCGGAGAAACTTGAAAATTCCTTAAAATCATTTCCAATGCCAACAGTCTATCCAGCGCAGCATTGCTACTGGTTACAAGAATTTTAGAAATTGTTTCCTTGACATCGGCCTGTTGAAAATTACATTCATTGGCTCAAGAAGCACAAATTAATTATACTTGTTTTTGAGGCTAGAGCAGCAAATACTTTGAAAAGAAAGTGGACAAATGTCCTAGGCAAATCCCTCATTCAGAAGTGGGATGAAAATCAGACTCAACGTTAGGAAAACAAATCCATAAACGCAGAGAACTTCACTGTTAACCTCCCTTGACTACCTAAGGAACTCCTTTTTTCCTTGTTCTCATGCGTAAGCACATCCTAGGTTAACTGAAATCTTGTTTGCCTCCCTAACGAACTTATATAACATCTCTCCATAAGACACTAGTTCTCTTACATTCAGACATGTCTCCGAGGCGACGTAAAGGCAGGAGACAATGGAAATGATTGTTATTATTCATGATGGCACCGAGAACTACACTGGAGTTAAAATAACGACGGAAAACCCACAGAGAAATGCTTAAGATAAAGTTGAACGATATACAAATCATTACAAAAAAAAAACCCGATGAAGCTTATTAGCAATATAGTTTAAAGCATGATTAATAACGCAAACAAAGAATTAAGGCATCAATTAATTTAAATGAGTAGCTCTCGCTGTATCTTAGGAATGTGAATTCTGCAGAATTGTTTCTACTTAATCACAAAGCTTAAAATGATTCCTAATCCATCAGACAGATTTTGTAAAGATATGATGGATTTCATTGTTTAAACTCAGCTTTAGTGCTTCACAAAAATCCCCACAAATGATCTTGTATGATCATTTTCTCCTAAAGCAAGATACTAATTAATTTCAATTAAATATATGTAAAAAAAGATCTATTTTGAAAAATATGTCTCCCTTGCCATTTGTTAATATATTGAAAAAAGTGTAAACCCTGAAACATTTAGCATTAAAAATATTCATTTTTGGTAATTTCTCAAGGGGGCAATTTATTAAATGAGAGGCTTTTAACATTAGCTAAAAAGCAGCCCTGTAAATCACGGGCACCATCAAACTACTTCATCACTTCATTAATTTAAAAGATTATTATATGCGTAACTGACATAATTTTGAACAATGTTACATGGTTAATTTATTAACGTAGAAAAGCAGAAATGACACACTAACTTGATTTATTTTCGCAATTGTATAATTTTAGAACTTTTGCCTCTGACTTTCACTAACAGAAGAAAGGATTCACTGTCTCGGTGAGTTTATTGAGGTCTCTTCCCTGTTAGTGCTTTGCCAGTACTAATGCCTTCTGGTCACTTAATTTTAAGATACATCTCAGAGAGTACAAGACAAAGGCATTTAGAAAGAAGGGAAGAGACAGAAGGATAGAGAAAGAGAGAGAGAGACAGACAGACAGACAGAAAGACAGACAGACAGAAAGACAGCTACCTGTTTTTTCAAGCTCCGTCATCGTAAGAAAGACATGTGCCTGTCAACAATAAAAGCTGTAAGATTCTAATTTTTGAAAGACGTATTTCAGCTTTTGAGATGGAAGTCCTATTACCAGAGCAGTGTTATTCTAATTGTGTGTTTTATGGATTACTCCTGCTTTACATTTTGTGATAGATACCCTCTTTTATAAACCAGGCTTTATGCAAATTGTCTAGCAGATTGTATGCTGTAATGGTCTGATTAAAAGATTTTTTTTCTTTTATAAGCACAGCTGGTAATCTTCCTGTGGACTTTCTGAAAGCCTAAGAAACTGAAAGAATCACTTGGTTAAAGTGTATTTAGGTCTATTTTTGAGAAAGCCTGAGAAAAGATTTTTTTTTTCTACAGTGTATTTTTAAGTTCCGAGCAAACAAATGTTTCTAACATTTCGTAGATTTTCTTTAGTATAGTTGTAAAACAGCAATTGAGACAACTTATACTAAGGCCACCTGGTAGGGGTTTATAATAATATTTTTGAAACAAGAACTTGCAAAACACTCAGTTAGAATCTTAATCACAGGCAGCAAGAACGAATGTCTCAGACATCTTCAGCCTTGTGTTAAGTTTCTGAAGATCTTTTGAAGATACAAATAGAGATTGGTACAGAGTTTTAGCAGCTGATTTCAGCTCCGGAGTACCGAATTTCCCAAGCGAAACACACCCATTCACTTAGTTTTTAAACAGATATAATCTAATTTGTTACCATAGGGGATGTTTCACATCTCTTCTAAGAGAGCAAACAAACCTATGGGGAAAGCAGTGGAAATGCTAGCCACAGTTCACTGTATTTGGTTTAATGGACACATAATAAATTCTATCTTGAAGTCTTTTATGTGTCAAACTTCAAGCATAATGTGATCCCGTTTCTAAGTTATGAAATCTCAGTTTCCTCAAAAAGGATTCTATGCAATGCCATTTTTAGACAGAAATTTACAGGCGTGTGTAATTAAACAGAAAAGGTCAAGCAGCGCTGAAAGCCTCTGTTTTAGCTACTTACCCCAGCGTTCTGTCTATGGAGGTCTTGCTTAGGTACAACTTCAGTGTTTTTCTCTAATGGCAATCGCTAACTATCCAGAGACAGGATTGGTGGGTTGTGGTAATTTATTCAACAATCCAATGTGAGCACTAGAGCCGGCTCTGGACTAATGTCCCCTCCTATGGTAGTCTTGGGTTGTCCTGGAGAAATACCTGCAAACAAGGGACAGCTTCCTACTCAGCGGGAAAAACCATGGCTGCTACTTTTTCTTGTTAATTTTTATCTTTGTCCATATACTTAAAGGTAAAAAAAAAAAAATCTTAAAAACAAAACAAAAAACTCAAATATTTCCATGAATGGATTCAGTGCTGGAGTCATTTACCACTGGAGTACTTTAAGTTGATTTTTTTGTTATTTTGACAAGCTTCGTGGGGAGACAGGATATGAATAGTTTTGAAGGGTGTTAGAGGTAGCACATGTTACTTGAGTTGTTTGCAAATATTGGTGGCTGTTGACAAACTATCACGCACAAATAAGATCAATATTGCACTGGGAAAATGTTTCTTTCCTTTCTGCCTCTACGTCTTCTTTCTTTCCTTAGACTGTGTGATGACAAATGTTTCCTACACACATACACACACACACACACACACACACACACACACACACACACACACACAAACACCCCCCAAAGTTTGACTTAGAAAATTCCTACCCATCCAATAACTGCACAAAAGGACAGCAATCTACAAGCATTGAAATTAGGGGCCAGCAGAGACACACCGGAGTTAGCAGATAATGGCAATGGAAAAAAATCTATTGCTACTTAAGATTTACTGAACTTGTCAGCACAGTGTTTGTTCTAAAGAAAACACTGTAAAGTGCATGGTATCTGCCTTGAGGGGTTAGGATCTGAATTAGACAAATGAGACAAGCTGGTCAGGAAGTCCCTGCAAGAGAGCATATGTCTGCCGAAAGAAACATCTTGAGGTCTATACAATTTTAGAATTTGAAAAACAGAATGGAATTTGGCTGAGAGGAAATAAAAACAAATGTATTCATTTTCCTTACATCAATTTCTTCAATAAGGCATTGTAGGAAAATATCTTTTGGTCTCAAGAAAGACGTTTCCACTCTTACAGTGAATTTGAGAAAAATAAAAATTTTGTCTTAACACATGGTGCCAAGCATACGTTTTGTCACGACGTCTCTCTGAAAGCATGAACAACCTCAAGTCACCAACCGAGGCGGCCTCCCCCTTTGTGCAAGGAATGCAGACATTAACACAACTGAGTTGCACGCCTTCGCTCAGGAAAGATCGGCAATTATGCCAAATTATGTCTAATAGTTTTAGAATGTGGGATAGTGTTTATTAATGTCTGAAGGGAGGTTTTAAATCCCCTTTCCCCTCAAACTCCAGTTTTACTTTAAATCATTTTAAAAGATGAAAGAATTGGGCTTCATTAAGCAAAGGAGCCTTGAATTTCATTTTTTAATTTAAAACACGCACACACCCCACCTATTCCTATTTGACAGTCTAATTATCTGTCTGAGTTTGCACCTCATTTGTTCAAGATGTTTTATTAGATGTGACGCATCACTCTATGGTGGAAAAAAGTGGTTTTTTTTCCTCTTTTTTTTCTTAGCCTGTACTTGTTGGCTACCTAGAAATTTTTACTCTTCGTGGGCTTATAAATTAACATTAAATATTTATGAATTTCATTATTAATTTTGAATGCTGAATTCTTTTCATGAGCAGTAAACACTGAGCCTTGGAAGGAATAAGAGAGGCACACACAAATCATGCAAATAAAATAGAGAAACTACAGCTGCTTTTTTTTTTTTTTTTTTTACTTTCTCATTTGTAGTTTTTCAAAATTGTGTTATTTAGACGCCTGTAAGACTGCATAGGCTGCCATGCTATGCAAGGCTCTCACAATCTGCACAGTAAGGCACAGCAAGCGATGAGGTACGTAGATGCAGAAGGAAGAAATGGGGTGCTCCTAGCTGGGTTCCTGTTGGTGAAACTGAACAAGCACGAGCGACCTAGAGGAAGTGAGACTGTTCTAGGCTGAGGTCGTCAGGGATGCTTGAAAGCCAGTGAAACTATGTAAGGACAACCAGAGCGGCACGGGGTCTGCTGGGCTCGGGTGGGAGCCACAGGCATAGAAGCTTCTCGTCGTGCTGTGGCCATTGCCGTCGCTAAGGGCACATGCGTGTTAACGGAAGGTCCCGGTGGGTAACTTCTCCGGAAGCTTCCGCATGAGCCCTTCGACCTGTTCCACTAAGTGGGAGGAAAGGGCATCTGGATGCTCTGCACGGGTCTCCTGAATCTTCAGTGGAAAGAACGCACTTGTCTTCTGTGTATGAGGGTGCGGGCAAAGTTTCTCTCGCTCACATGCTTCTGGCTCAGGTGAGGAAGCCTTGGTAACCCCAGGGAGACGCAGGTCATGTGGTGGGAATGTTTGCACAACTTCTGCCATTGGCTATTTGAATTGGAAGAAACCAGTTCCCCAAGGATGGCACAGCATAAGTATGTATGTCACTTTTTTTTTTTTTTTTTTTTTTTTTTTTAAGGGAAGGTTGGTTTTGACTCTCATACTTCCATGGTCACGATGGCAGTGGCTTGAGGCAGCTGGTCACCCTGCAGTGGAAGTCAGAAAGCAGAGAAGCGAACACTAGTGCTCAGCTCCCTTTCCTCCTTTCTATTCAGCCCAGGATCTTAACCCATGGAATGGCACCTCTCACACTTGGCATTTATCTCCCCGCTTCAATTAGCCTAATTAAAAGAAGCCTTCAGGGATAGAGAGATGGCTCGGTGGTTAAGAGCACTGGCTGCTCTTTCCAGTGGACCAGGGTTCAATTCCCAGGGCGGACATGGGCAGCTCACACCTGCCTGTAATCACAGTTCCAAGGATCTGACACCTTCACACAGACACACGCACAGGCAAAATACCAAATGCACAGGAAATAAATAAATCAAAGGAAGCCCTCATAGGGTTATCCCAATCTAGGTAATCCCTCCCAGGTGTGTACCTGGAGGGTCCTATTCTAGGTTACCCCACTGTCAAGCTGATGATCAAAAGTGACCACAACAGTTGTTGTAGTTGAGCAAAGGGCTATTGGTCCACTGTGTGGAAGGACAGGATTTCCTCATATAGTATTCCTCTTCATAGGTGTGATTGTGTGTTTAAGGAGCTTTTAATGTCTTCTTTGACAGTTTTGTGCATGTATACAACATACTTTGGTCATCTTTATCTGCCATTCCTCTTTCTTATCCCTTTCCCATTCCTTCTAGAACCCATCTTCCTGATTTCATTACCTCTGTTTTCTTATCTTACTTTCTCTTGTAATCACTGAGATTGCTTTGAGTTGCTTGCATGATGGGCACGGCCATGGGGTTATTTACTAGGTCATGGTCAACTTACCAGTGGCTACATCCTTAAGAAAAATGACCATCCCCCAACCATAGCCTGTAACTGTCAATAGTTTCCCAGCTCGGGGCAAGGGATTCATTGGTTCCTCTTCCCATCCATGTTGAAATCTTGACAGGTTGTATCTAGTGCAGATCGTCTGAAGGTAACCACAGCTGCTTGAGATTGAAGGTGCAATGGCTATGCCGTGCTCAGAAGATGCAGTGTCACCTCACTCCTCCCCTTCCTCCTCCAGCTTTTACAGTCTTCCAACATGTGCCCTGAGCATTGTGGGTGGTGGTGATTTAGATGGCTTATTTAGAAATGAGCACACAGCCAGGCGTGATGGCACATGCCTTTAATCCCAGCACTTGGGAGGCAGAGGCAGGTGAATTGCTGTGAATTCGAGGCCAGCCTGGTCTACAAAGTGAGTCTAGGACAGCCAAGACTACACAGAGAAACCTTGTCTCAAAAAACCAAAAACAAACAAACAAACAAACAAACAAACAAAACCAAAAAACAAAAAACAAAAAAGAAGAAAGAAAGAAAGAAAGAAAGAAAGAAAGAAAGAAAGAAAGAAAAAGAAACAGGCACACAATAGTCACTTAGCCTCAACACTGGTGACTAGTTTTGAACACTAACATCTCCCACTTCATAAAGAAGCTTCTTTTCCTGTTCCTTCGATAAAAATATGCTGCCAAGAGGTGAGAGAAAAGGCTCAGCTGATAAGAGTTCTTCCTGCTCTTGGGAAAGACCCCAGTTCAGTTCCCAACACCCGTGTGTGGTGGCTCTCAGCTGCCTGAAATCTAGCTCCCCTGCTAGCTTGTAAATCATGACTTAGATGCCAATTGCATATTGACAACCAGGGATGAATTTTTTTGTTTGCTTGTTTCTGGAAGTTGTCCAGTCCACACCCTGCTTCTCAGTAGACACTAGTGGCATGCACATGTTCCATAATGGGTGTCATTTCCAAGAACTCTAGGCTGATGGACTTGAAACTATGCTTTTCTCTGCCGGGGATAATCTATCAAGTTAGTTTTCATGAGGAGCTTTCTGGGATTTTGGTGAACACATCATAAAAGCAGAGATCTCTCTGAAACAGTGCTTTGAACAGAATAGGATGGCAAGCTGTGTGCAAAGTCTTCATCAGCTACCCAGATGGCTCAGGTCCAAGTAGAAGTTAGTCAGAAATGGGAGTTCTTGCTTAGGGCTGTGGGGGTGCTTATTGATGCGTCCCTATAGAGGATTTACAGTACTTATGGCCCCATTTTGGTTTATAGCACCTACATGGTGGCTCACAACCATCTATAACTCTAGTTCCAGGGAATCTGGCCCCCTTGACTTCAGTACACATGTGGTCCATGCATGCATGCAGGCAAAACACTCATACACATAAAATTAATGAATATTTAAAAATCTATTCCTTCACTGGGCTATTTTAAAATTAGTTTTCCTAATTTTTTTCCCTTTCAAGATGGATTTTGGGTTCTTATTTCATTTATCAACTGTACAACTGATTATGGTTTTCCTATCAATAGCATAGCAAGGTGAACAGGGGGAATCACAGATAAGTCACAGATTCAGAGGTAGCAACCACCCAGTCCTCTATTGCATATGTGCCCCATGATGCTAGAACCTTCATTAAAGTTTATGGTTCCTAGAAAGCAGAGAAGCCATTCACAATGATGTGTGCATATCTGTCAATGTGCCCTGTGAAGGGCTCTGGAGATATGCAAGTGGATTCTGAAGGTGCAGTGAGTAGTTTGTCATTTTGGTTTCCTTTAAAAGCACAGAAATATGATGGGAATGTTTTCATTTTAATCCAGGTGTGGGATATGAGGCTGCTTCACCACAGCTGACTGTTATGTGTCTCATGCTTTGGCAGGGGTGTGGTTTTGCCAGCTGCAGATAGTTTCTGTGAGCGTGTGACGTTTGGAATTCTGGGGACATTCCAGGGGGGGTATATAAATGCTAGAGCCCCAATAAGCAGGTGGATGGTTGGTGGTTGGATGCTGTTTCTCAAGTAGCACTGTGCAAAGAAACAAGAAGAAGAAATTAGCTATCCTGATGGCAAAGATCAAACTTGCCCCAAGGAATACAACACCCCCAATCAGCAGGGAGCAATCTAATGATAACGACACCCCATTTCCCCTCTCTCCTCTCTTCTCTCTTATCTAGTGTTAGGGGGTTGAAAGGGGAGAAGGGAAAAGAGGTGGTGAAGGGTGGAAGAGAAAAAGGGACCTACAAAGTAGCAAATGCGTCCTACATGAAGGTTTATGGCAGAGACACCTGGCTTAATCTAAGAGGACAGGGCAACCTGGGCACTCCCTAGGAAGCAACACTGCAGATGAAACAGGTTAACAAATATAAAATCACTAGGCTGTATGTGTTTAGATAGAGAATTGCCCAGGGTCACAGGAAGTGGGTAGGATAGTCTTCAAAGTGGGCTTTGTGAGATGATCCAATGAGGCTGGTGCGAGAATAAAGCCATAGAATATTTCCTGATAAAAATAAGTTATCCTGAGCATGACAGTTGGGAAAGGCAGAGGCAGGCAGATCTGTGTGAGGTTACCTGCTCTTTATAGCAAGTTCCTGGTAAGACAGGAAAACAAAGTAAGACCTTGTCTGAAAAACAAACAAGCAAACCAAAACAACATAACAAAAAACAGAAAGACAGAGACAGACATTCAGCTTCCTTGATGTCTGCGAATGGTTTGAGTGAAGAGGTCCCTTATAGGCGCACATATTTGAATGCATGGTCTCCAGTCGGTGGCTGTTTTGGGGGAGTTAGGAGGCGTGCACTTTCTGAAGGAAGTTTGTCGCTAGGGATGGGCCTTGAGGTTTAGCTCTCTCTGTCTCCTCAAGATGTGAGACCTCAGCCACTGCTCCAGAGACCTGCCACCTCTACTCCACCACCTCAGACTCCTCCTCTGAAACCATACGTCTCAAGTAAACTTTCTTCTCTAAATTGCTTTGGTCATGATGTCTTTTCACAGCAATTAATCGTAACTAATACAGTGTTCAGTACAGCACAACCCTAGTAGCTGCATTTATTCTCATCACAATTCCTCTGATCGGGTAAGAGTCTCCAGAGAAAACCAGAAATCCTTGAAGCCCCTGGCCCATCAGTGGTACCTTCACTTGCCCACTCAGATCGAAGGTTTCCCTCAGTGGGAAGCACAGCTGCTGACAGGGGCAAATACTAATTCTCACAATGTGAGCGGCGGCTTGAAAAGATCCCATCCAGAAAGTTGTGAGTCAAAGAATCTGGAGGAGTTTTGTGTGGTATCTCCGATTCACAATTGGGACAAGCCTGTTATCAAGTGGTGGGAAAGACTGCTCAAAACATGTGTTTGCTCTGCTCTCCCCTTCAGCCCTTGAGCCTTCGTCACCCTGTCACGCAAATAGATGTAGTACACAAGAGGGGACACCGTGAAAAGCTGCCCAGGTACATATATCATGTGATTTTTATCTACTAAAATTACATGTTTATGGCTTTACCTACTCCTACCCTATAGTATTAAAACTTACAAAGTAAAATTTTCTGATGTATTTAAAGATCTCTAGTTGGAAAGCTTGTGTGGGCTGTGAACTGTTGCACTAGGAAACCAGGCACCAGCTTGTGCCAGCAAGGATGTGGAGCAAGGAGAACACTCATCCGTTGCTGGGGAGGATTATAAACTTGTACAGCCACTATGGAGATCAGTGTGGCAGTTTATCAGGAAGTGGGTTGTCAATCTACCTGGAGATCTAGCTATAGCACTCTTGGACATACACCCAAAGAAAACTTGATCCTACCACAGAGACATTTGCTCAACCATGTTCACTGCTATTCTTTTCATAATAAACAAAAATTGGATACAACCTAGATGTCTGCCAATTTATGTCTAGATTTTTTAAAAGGGACACATTTACACATTAAAAAAGATAAAATCATGAAATTTGCAGGTAGATAGATGGACCTAGAAAAATATCATCCTGAGAGAGGGAACTCAGACCCAGAAAGACAAATATAGTATGTATTCATTTCTATATTATATTATTGATAAGCAAGCTACAGTCTATATAACCACAGAGGTTAGACAGACAGTAAGAGATGACGGGAGAGTGATAGCTTACCTAAGAAGAGGAAATAAAATAGGCAGTTATAGATGGAAGAGGTGAGGAGATTGGACTGAGAGAGTTAAACAGGGAGGGGAAGGGAAGAGAGAGTGAGGGAGGGACAGATAAAACTAACGACCATTTGAGTTGTATGAAAACCTAATACAGTAGAAATTTCCTATAATATATATGAATATGAAGGCAGTCCAAATGAAATCACCAAATAACAAGGGAAATGGATCTCCCAAAGAGCATCTCCTATCATTAATGATGCTTCCAGTTCAGAGAATGAGTTACACCTAATTGAATTGTTAGCCAAAGGGGTCCCATGGGACACCTCCCTCCCCAAACAACCAAGGCTGTTTGGTGAATCTCTACAAACTGATGCTACAGCCCTATTGCTGAAGACGACACCTACACAACTCATTGAACATAGAGACATCAAGCTGCTGCCCACCTAGAGCCTTCATCCCTATGGACTAGTATTCACGGCACTAGAATGTACTCTGCGTGCCTCCAAAGAAGAAAGATAAGCATCAACGAAGCCATAAACCCTTCAGTCTACAAGACTGACCTGTCTGCAATATACACTGGTATAACAGTGGCACAAATCTTGTAGCAGTAAACAATATCTGATTTGAGTTGAGGCCTACTGCATGAGATGGAAACTATATTCAATTCTGCTTGGGGGAAACCAAATGCTACTGTTCAGCTAAAGGAATGAAGCAATAAAATGACTCCTATTGGGAGTCTACTTTGCTCATAGATCTGAGGGTTGCTCAGCCATCATTAGAGAAGCTTCCTCTTTCAGTAGATAGGAACAAATAGAGGACCACAGCCAGACCATTGGCAGAGAGTAAGAGACCTTGGAACACTTAGCCCTCAAAAGGATGTCTCTATCAGATCTCCCCTTGTGGCCCAAGGAACTCTGTGGAAGAGAAGGTAGAAAGAATGTTAAGAGCCAGAGGGGATGGAAGACATGAGGAATAAAGGCCTTCTTAGCACAACGGAATTGGCACACATGTGAACTCACTGAGCCCGAGGCAGTATCCACAGGGCCTATATGTGTCTATACCAAATGGGGACCTATAGCTGAAAGAAGAAGTGGACAAATGCCCCCATTTCTAACCTTAACACTATCCCCAGTTGATAACCACTCACAAATGAAAAGTTAATTTTTTTCCCAAGGAGTCTCACTAGGAAACAAACCACTCTTAAGGGTAGAACCCATGCCTAGCAGTAAATGGCCAATCAAAACAGACTCAAATGCCCCTTTGGAGGTGCCCTGTCTCATAATGTTAAGCCAGGGCATTTTTTTTTCTTTCTCTCATGACATCCAGTTTTGGGTGCTTATGGGATTCCTATGTGTACAAGCACACATGTCTCTGCATCTGTATGTCTTTGTTGTAATTTTATTTTGGATTTTTTTCCCCTTGTTCGGTTGTTTTGTCCTGTTAAAAGTTGTTGTTTTTTATTTACTTTATTTTATATTTTGTTATTATTCCTTCAATGCCTATTTGTTTTCTAATGAGAGACAGAAAGGGTGTGGATCCAGATGGGAGGGGAGGATGGAGTGTAATAGGAGGAAGGGAATATTAGAACCCATTGTATGAAAAAAATATTTTCAATAAAAGAAAAAAGATGCAAATACTCACACAGTTTAGATTTATTTGTTAGCAGGGAAGCAGACACACTTGCAGGATTTTAGTCAAAACTGTGTGATGCCAGCAGAGAGTGACTGGAGAGAGCATAACCCTGATGCTGTGGGAAGCATCCCTCCTGCTAAGACACGTGCATGTTGGCAGAATGGATCTCTACACCTGACAGAGTGTTTAATTTCAACACTAAACCCAGATTTGGAATGTTAATAAGATAGTAATAAACTCTATGCATTATTTTCAATGGGGGTGAAAGGGTGTTTTTTTTTTTTTTTTTTTTTGCTTGTGTAATAAAATTAAAACTGCTTGCAATGTTTTCTTTAATAGTTAGGTTTACTCTGTTTTATAACGGGTGATTCTTCACGAACACATGGCTACTGACGGTACATGTCCATTTGAAACTGACTGAAGACACTGGTACCCTCTGCAGTGGTAAGAGACTCTAAAGGGGATGTGCTGCTGGGCCTCCAAGGGTTCCGAAAGAGAGATTTGATCTGTCCATAAGGCAAGGAACAGTTGAATTGATAAGTCAATGATCTGGTCGTGCCATGATTCTATTTATAGCTAAATATAAATTCCTGATTTGTCATTCACTCCACGCAGGGCAGTGAACAAACTGCCTGATGGTAGCTGGTGATCATGATTTACTAATATTTGTCATTGCTTCCACCAGGCAAGTGGACCATTTGGTTTGTTCAGGTGACAACTATGTTATTGGGTCTCCTTATCTCACTGGCACTTAGGAAATTCAGCCCTAAATGGATCCAGATGACTGGTCCTTCCTCTGCCAAACACACACAGAGAAGCCAAGAGCCAAAGATAACTCAACAATGAACAGTATTGAGAGGCAATGCCAATATGTATGTGTGTATTTGACCCTTCTGTCCACTCAATTCTGGCCCCTCCTTTCTAATGTAGACCATCTCCCTCAAAGGCACACAAGCTGGAACACACAAAGCCATGCTCTCTTATGGGTGGATGCTGTGAGACGTGGTCCTGAGTCACATTATTTTACTTATTTATTTTTGATGTCCTGTCTTAGGCTGCCATAGAAAAGTTGTCTTTTTACCTAAATGTGCTTTCAGGGTTTTAGCCTAGGACACTCGTAGGGTGGCTAGAAGAAGTCAGGCATCACTTTACTTCCTGTGTCAAATGGTTGATTCCTGCCTCTGCTCCCCTTGGGCTTTCGACGACTCTGACTGATGACTGATCCTGGAATTTCATAGCACCTCTCTTCCGTACCAGTGCTTTTTCTAGTGAAATCACACTCCGTGTGGAGACTGTTTTCAGAGATACAAGGAGGGGATTTCTTATTACAAGTTTAACAAACTAAAGTGTTTATTTTCAACCTTCTAGAAAACAAAAATTCTGATCAGTTGCTTTCAGAATACTTCTTTCTCCTCCATTTTCTGTTGTTTCTACCAAAAAGGCCGCCAAAAGAAAATCGCTTTGCTTTAAAAACAAACGCCATTAAAAAAGTATTAGGTTTGTACATGAAGATCAGGGAAGCAGATTAAAGCCATCCAACACAGAGGAGCAAAATTAAAGTAGGAACAAACCAAATGAGTAGCTAAATTATAAGTGACTACTTTGCCAAATAAACAGCTCATTAAAGTGCCACAGAGTCACCATTAACAGGCCAGGACAATATTGAAGAGATAAAATTGCTGGCTCGCCAGACGTTTAAACACAGCGTTAATGTAAGTAGGAAATTCACCTGTAATCTTTCTTCCACTTTCTCTCTCCTAAAAAATATTGGTGAGCCCATAATATTGCTGTGCATAATAAAATAAAGTGGAGAGAGAGGAGAGTTCAGCTAAACTTTAGTATTAGTGATTACGGTGCCTAACTTACAGAAAGCTTGAGTGCAGCATGAAGAATACTACTTCCGTTTTCCTTCCTAGAGCAAGGGGCAGACATGAAGTTCCTCCCAGCCCTTGTACTGGACTGCCCACTGCACCAAAGCTCTGTCTCTGGAGCCATGGAGCTGACCATCCCACTTCTTTCACATGCATTTTCCAAGGAGTACACATGGGTGTGTGGCAGTTACCCCCCCCTTCCCGATACATCTATTCTGAGTGTTTGAACACCCGTGCATGCAGGTAGCTTTCCTCTCTGACCTGACTCAGAGTTCATAATTTTCCACTTCCCAAATGTGCTTTCCTAAATCTGTTCTCCACCTGGTCACTGAGAGAGTCCACATTCCGGGGGCTCTCAGCATGCTGCTGTACACAGAGCAGGCATCACATTTTGTGAAGTTTATGGGTGAATGAGCTAGTTAAGCGCCACACACAAAGCCTTCTTTTCTTTCTGTCAAAAGGACACTGTGTTCTGACTGCTTTATATTTCTAAACTGAGTTCCCCTTATTGGTCTGCTTTCTACTTATTAGAATGTTTGAAACCCTGTAATCTCTTGCAAAAATTTTTTCAGTTTTCTCCATCCAGTTTTCTATGCCACATACTCTCACATATTTTAATTTTATTTCTGCAAACATAACGCTGGCAGTTTACATTTGTTTTAATCCTTGCTGGCTTCTTGCTCAATAGCTCTGTAGCTATGTAAATTTCTTTCATCCTTCAGGGTGGGCATCCCTCCCTATAACACAGATGCCGTTCCACTTCCTCAGTTTGCTAGACTCAGTTTTATACCAATGATCTACCTTCATGAATATATAATAGCCAGCAAGTAGTAGGCATTCAGGAAACAGTCAGAAACTGTCAAAATTCCTTACAGTTTTGAGCAAGTGACTGCGTAGCCCTAGGTATTTCTGAGACTCTGACTGAAAAGAAATATCTGTGGATTTATATCACCTGTAGCATTCCCAGTGATTAGCTCTTGGGCATGGTTGAAAACTCTTTCAGGATAAGTGGTGTTTGTAAGTGATTTGTGCAAGCACACACACATGCACATATGTAAAATTTATTATCCTGTCACTTGCACAATGAGTTGTTTTTCTTCTATGGAATACTCTTCATTTCCTGAGACTTGGGAGAGAGAGCCAGCAGAGCGCCCTTCACTCTCGTGCTGCCGAGGGCCCTCTGCTCCCAACACCCCTTTCTAAACACTTCAGGTTTCACTGAAGCCTAGAACTTTGTTTCCCTTTTCCTCCCCTCTTCACGGGAACTTCCATCCATCCATATGAATGAATGTGTATGAGATTAAAATTATTGTTAGAAGTAACCAATGCACACTGTTCATAGGAATAAGAGCATCCTGTAACTTATGCACCCACAACCTGCCTTTTCATTTTAACACAGCACTTTAGAAGCAATGTCATACTTCTTACCATAGACAGTTAATGGCTGGCTGCCCAGAGCTGTCCCATCCTGATATCTAACCTACACGTGGTTTTCCGACCATGTCTTTCCTCCCTGCAAAGCTTCTGAGATACACACGACCCTGGGCTGAGGAGCTAGAATGAGTTTAGGCTTTTCCTTCTGCATGCGATCTAAACTCATACAGTCCAGGAGAGCCTGGAGTCTGTGCTTCAGAATAGAGCAGCAACACAAGGTCTGGTGACTTTCCCAGGCCCGAGGGATTCAGTCTGGATACGAAGTGACTGTCCTTCACAGCAGAGATGAGAGATGAGAATTCCAGACCTGACACTAGAAATCATCTTTATTATTTAACTTGGTTTGTAGCAGATTTCCTTATGTTTGTGGCAGAAACCTTCGAAGTAGTTCAGGTACATACCAACCTACCTCATTCTTTTTAAAAATTTAAATTTAAATACATGTATTTGCATGGGCACATGCCACAGTGCATGTGTGGAGGTCAGAGGAGAACTCATAGGTTCTAGGGATTAAACTTGGATCATCAGATTTGGTGACCAGCATCTTTTTAAATGAAATGGTTTATAAATTTCTCTTTGAGAATGCCATACTATGTATTGTGATCAGAGGATGCCATACCATATAATGTGATCTTATTGATCTCATCGAACTCCTCCCACATACAACCCTGCATCCCTATCTCTCCAACTGTGTGTATGTGGGTGGGTGTGGGTGTGTGCTGTAACCTACCAAGTCTGATGTGTTCTGCCTATATATACTCTTGGGTATGGAGTCATCTACTGAACTGTGGGTGACCTAACAGCAGCCACACCCTTAATAAGAACTGTCTCTGCCTCCTCCAGAATCCACCTACTGTCTACAGTTGCTCAGTTAGCGGTGCCCCTCCCCCTGTGTTAGACAGTTTAGCCACTTTGGTCTTATTCAGGCAAGCACAGCCCCTGGCTGTTTTGTTTCAGCCCTCTGCTAAACTCTGGTTCTTACATTCTTTCTGCCCCTCCTTCTGTGATGGCCCCTGAGTGTTGGGGGGTGGGGGTAGATGTCCTGTTCATGGCTAAGTCCTCCACTGGTGCTTATTCTCTGCACTCTGGCCAGTTGTAAGTTTTTGTGTTGACTGCCATCCACTGCCCAAAGAACCCTCCCCAGCAAGATCTGAGAACTGTCTATATAGAGAAATACAAATTTAAAGGGCAGATCCATACTATGTCTATTTAGCTGAATAATAGTAGGTTCACCCTGTGGCTTGTAAATTCCCCCAACTACAAGTTCTTGGCTACATTTACAGTACCTGGTATGTTTTTCCTACTGTGTAGAGGACCAATCAGTTACTCCCATAACATCCATGCCACTCAGAAGGACAAACACAATAGACACCAGAAGCAGTTGAAGAGGAGGAACAGGAAGGAAGCCTACCATAGAGGTCCTCTGAAGACTCCACCCAGCAAGGGTTCGAAGCAGATGCTGAGACACACAGCCAAACTCTAGGGTGGATCACAGGGAGTCTTAAGAAAGAGTTAGGGAATAGAAGGACCTGGAGGGCACAGGAGCTCCAAAAGGAGACCAGTGGAACCAACAAATCTGGATGGAGGAGGGGGTTACTGCAGAGATTGATGTACCCACAAAGGACCATGCATGGTGAGGACCTAGACCCTCTGCTCAGATGTAGCAGATAGGCAACACAGTCTCCTCTGACATGAACTCTGCCCCCCCACACACACACACACGTTGATTACTTCCCCCTGGCAGAGTGAGCTTACCAGGCCACAGAGGAAGAGGACACAGGCAGTCTACATGAGACTCAATGGGCTGAGGTCAGATGTTAGGGAGGAGGGCTCCCCTTTCTGAGGACTAGGGGAGGAGGGGAGAAGGTATGAGGGAGGGAGGGTGGGACTGGGAGGCGATGAGGGAGGGGGCTACAATCGGGATGTAGAGTAAACAAATTAAAAAAGTGTCAACAGGACAAAACCAGGAAAAATATCATTGGATAATATGTAAACAAAAACAAACAAACAACAACAATACAAACGAAATGTTCATGCCACTCATGGGCACAGCTGCAACACTGGGCTTTATTGCAGCTCACAGACTTCTATTATCACAGGATAGATGAGACACTGATGACCTTTTCTACCCCAACAGACTGCATAACACTTCCCAATATTATGAAAACTAGCCAGCAGGGAAAAATCGTCCTGGTCATTACCAATTTGATTTCTCAGTATCCTAGGACCAAAATTTGTAGTATCTTCAGCAATAGGGGCTTACTATTAAATTCTTGTGGGAGACCAAGAGTGACAACAATAGACTGTCATTTGGAAGAGGTCCTCAGGATACTCCTCAGCCAAGGGGTGGTACTCCATACCTCAGCTTCTTATTTCTCAACTTATGGTCTCTAGAAGGAGCATCATCTCAGGACGTGGAAGACAAATACAATTAAACTCTATTATGAGACTCTAAAAGGGAACATTTTTATTAGAGAGAATTTGAAAGAAAAAAGTAAGTCCAGGGAAGTTGTAACCCTTAGCAGTTGTCAGGAAGAGAGAGAGAGAGAGAGAGATAGAGAGAGAGAGAGAGAGAGAGAGAGAGAGAGAGAGAGAGAGAGAGA
>OU015747.1:35925993-35961405 GCA_907169655.1 Acomys percivali | reverse complement strand
AGAGAGAGAGAGAGAGAGAGAGAGAGAGAGAGAGAGAGAGAGAGAGACAGAGACAGAGACACAGAGACACAGAGAGACAGAGAGAGAGAGAGAAAGAGAAATGGAGAAAGGGAAAAAATAGTGATTTAAGAAAGAAAGCAAGGCCAGGTGTGGTAGCCCATATCTTTTAGTCTCAGCACTTTGGAGTCAGAGGCAGGTGGATCTTTGAGAGTTGGAGGCTTGCCTGATCTACGTAGGGAGTTCCAGGCTAGCCAGGGCTACATAGGGAGTCCTTGCCTAAAAAAAAAAAAAGAAAGATAGAAAAAGAAACAAGGATGCTGACAAGCGGGTGCAGTAATGGAGTCAGCAAAGAGCCACATGGCAAGTAAGCAGTTGCATAGTAGAAGAGAGGGAGACATTTGCAGAGAAAGAGTGAGAAAGCACGCCTGTGGTCAGGATCGGAAAGAAAACGAGATAGAAAGATGGGAAAGGAAACTTTATGCTTCTCTGAGTAACTTAGAAGAATCGACAAACTGCAGTGTCACTGGGTTAGGAGCGATGCAGGAGACAGACGTCATGGGGCCAAGATCTCATTAAGGGTATAATTATTTCTCCCTCCCCTTAGCCTCACTTTAGGTGAATCAGCTTTCCTGAGGGGTGGTCTCTTGAGCAGGTGATTGACAGGCCCAGCTGGATGAACTCTTATGCTATGTAATATTCTAATCTTTGTTAATCAGCATGCCATCTCTCCACCCAGGGCCAGAGGTCGATTCCATCCTCAGTGGCCTCCAAGTCCACCATAACAAGATTAATTCTTAGAAGTCAAATCACACATCTGCAGATAAGATCTTGGGACAAGTCTGGAGTTTTGCTTTCACTGTTGGTAGATTGTATTCGGAAACACAAGGAGTCCCTAAAGGAGGTACGGCAGGAAAGCTGGTGAATGGCCGTTCTTTATTCTTTAAAAAGGGTTTCTCAAAAACCTAACAGAATATCAACTTCCCAAGGAAAAGAAAGCAAGACATTTAAAAACAAAGCAAAACGTAATTGGACCATTTCAAAGGCATCTCCAAGGACACAGGGCCACCAGGGTCAGCTGTCCCGTTTTGCAGGTAAGCACCCCAGTTTGGAGTTTGGAAGCTTGTTCAGGGCAGGAAGCCTGCTCAGAGCAGAGATGTCCTCAATAGTGAGTCAGGGAGCAGTTTCCTTCCAGAGGTTATGGGAATCCAGGTGGGTGAGCAGAGGAGGAAAGGTCTTCCATGAGCTTGTCACCATCCAGACCCATGCTACAGTTGAGACTCTCCCTGTCTAAACAGTGACTCCAACAAGAAGAGACCCTGAACACCGAGAAATGTTTGCTCTGCTCCCAAGACAGGAGCTAGTTTGGAATTAGACTACAGGGCCAGGCGCTCAGTGCTGCACCTCACGCTGGGTTGGTCTGAGTCCACTTTTCCCAAGAAGCCTCTCTCTCCATGGGGAGAAAAAAACGGCACGTGGAATGTTGGGCTTTGTGATGTGCACGAGGAGGTGGAGGCCCTCTTTTTGTGTTATCAGAGGAGTCTCTGCATAGGTTCTTGCCAAGGTCTCCCCGGCTACAGGAAAAAGTGATCACAAGAATGCAACAGTCAAGGGGCCTTGGAGAATTTTAATATAAACATTTGTCTTTCAGAAATGTACAAGATTTCCATTTGTTGCTTGGATTGATTTCCTTTAGTAAAAATGAGACATTATGTGTATGTTTGTTTTTTGGACAAATTAGAAAAGCCATTTAAGATCTCCATCTTAAGTGACCCAATTTCAGTTCTTTCCTTATTTTCAGTGAGTTGTGTAGCTCACAGTGAGCTGATCTTTCCATTCTAAAATTTCTTTAATTCAGGGATTCCACTTGTTTCTTTCTCTTATGCCCAAAGAAAACCTGGTTTTTAAATTTTTAGGTGTAATTTCATTCAATGTCTCTATTTTTCAAATGAGGAGAGCAGTGTTTTACAGATGGATATGTGGTAAGTCTGCATACAGCCTGGTCTTTAGGATGGGTCTCCTGTCTCAATGATAATATAGAATAATATTTGAAAAAATAAGTTATATTTACCAAAGATGAGTCAAACCATCTCTACAAATCATTTTCCTTAAAATAAAAATGTTATTTACTATATTCAAAGTGAGAGAATAGTTTTATATTTAGAGTTGCAGTGAATGTTTATATACATAATTTTTTTTGTTATAAATTTATTCCCAAATACTGTAAGGGGGCTGGAAAGATGCCCCAGTGGTTTAGAGTGTTTGTTATGCAAACATGTAGACCAGATTTCAGATCCCAGGCACAAGTCTTCCTGTAACCCTAACATTGTAAGGGGTGGAGACAGGAGAATGACTGGGGTGTGCTGTCTGCCAGCAACATCCAGGTTCAGTGAGAGCTCTTTCCTCTGAGGAAAAGGGGAGTGAGTGATAAAGGAAGAGAGAAGATGCTCTCCCTCCTCCAGGAATACAAGGTGTGCATACCCACAGACAGCTAAAGAAGTAGTTTGCTAATTAAAACGTTCAGAAAAGAACAAGTTGGCAACATGCAAATAGCTATTATGTACAGTGCATGGAAAAAATGGTAGTTCTTATACTGTTTTTCTCTACTTGTGGGTCTATTCAGACCTTTTTTAAAAAGTATACCAACGTGGCAACACATTCTGAATTTTGAAAATTCTCCTCTAATATACATTAACGAAAATCAAGAAAGGCCTGGCCTTTCAAAGATAACAAGTAGTCTGCTCACCTTCCTTCCTGTCAGGGAAAAAACATCGATATTTTGGATATCTGTTCTTTTAATCACTGTTCTGTGTATAGATTCACAGATTTACTTCTGAGTGTATAACATGCACTACAAGCCATTTTGTAATTACTTTTTTTAACTTCACATGTAATAAATAGTTTGCCATGTTATCAAAGTATTTTTATATATTATCCGAGATAAATATTGATTTGTCATTATTTGTTGAACCAATCTCCCAGTTTAGGACCCTGGGAGATATTCCCCAACATGTATCGATTAGCAACAAATCCTTTGGGAGGATTCTTTCAGCACAAGCTACACACATCTATTATTTGAATGAAAAAAAAAATGAAATGAAAGGAGAAGGCCGTGACTGCTCTTAAAGTGTGGGGAAGGTTTTAATTGTAGATAAAAGGAGAGAGCAGGCAGAGGGAGGAGTCCAGGCTGAACACTGCCAGCAGTCTAAATTGGACCATGAGAGGAAAAAGAATGGGAGGGCAAAGGAAAGCCACTGACCAAGAGAGGCAGCTGCTGAAGCCAAGAGAGTTAGTGCAGTATAGCCAAAATGGCTGAGTTATACAGGGGCCAGGCTGGGGACAGAAGCACAGTCCCTGGGAGGGAGGGGCTTAGGGTAGAGGGCCAGGTGAGACGTGCTGGGAGGAGCCACAGGCACTCAGTGAGACTTGTCCTGGGCTTGAAACCTAACACCCCAACCTTTTTGTTGGTGATAAGGGGCGATATAATCGCCCTGGTAACTACTTCCTGCTGAAACCAGGGTCTCATTGTCAGGGGCCCAGGAAGACTAGAGTGATGGTCAAAGGATGGAAAGAGAGAAGGGTGCAGGCTGGGGGAAATCTGTCCTGCTTGCTGCCCAGGTTGTGGGCTAGAGAAGTGCAGGCTTCTTTGGAGCCATTTGGGGTATAGGTTCCAAGGAACACTTGGGGCTGGCACTTTGCAGGCAGTTTTAGAGCAGTCTCCAGGTGACTGGAAGCCTACTGGGGCAGATGGAGTAGGAAGAGAAGATAGAGTTAAGGAGCTGTGGGAATTTTTTTTTTTTATCTTGTGTGTACATTTGAAACTTCCAGACCATAGTAGTTGGGGAAGATGAGTCCTAAGACCAGGGAAACAGGTGGGGAAAGAAGCTATTGGTTGACAGTACTTATCTGGCAGGTGTAGTCACATCTCATGACCCCCTGAACCTTACAAGATTACTTTTATAAAAGGAGATAAAATGTTTAGATATATTCGCATGACCACTTTTTAAAATCGGCACCGAAGTCCACATTTTAGAAGAGACAGTAATAATGAAAGCTTGGAGATAAAAAAAAAAAATGATTCTGCATTAAAGGCATTACCACTCTATCCAGAGGGCTGGATATATAGATTGGACAGAGATGTTTTAGCATTATTGAGAAGCACTTTTAAATCTATACTTAGAAGACAACCAAAGGAAATTTAAAACCTTGAGCTTTGTGACTCAGTGCTTATCTATAAGAACTCCATTGACTAATGTTAAAACTTGGAATTTTAGAAGTCTTAGCATAACAGTAGCACAGAGAGAAAGAAATCTGGAACATTTTAAAATCTGTTTTGTGGGCTTCTCTCTTTCAAAGTGAAGTCTGTCAGCAAGGTAAACTGTGTCTTCCTTTCTCATCTGGAGACCCAGTAGCCCTAGAGGAAGCAAGATTTAATTTTATGCGTGAAATGAACTGAGAAGCATATGCAGCCTTGGTGAAGGAGCTGGTATGTTTGTTGCTGTTAAACTGACAAGCTAGAGTTAGCCTAGGCATCGATGCCATCGGAGATCTGAGCAGGATAAATCATAGCAGGAAAATAATCTAAATGGTCAATTATCTATCACAGTGAGAGAGACCTACTGATACCTGGGCAGTTACCATAGGCTCCTATGGTCTCTGGGCTTTACTGGGGCAATGGTCAGTCTTTGGCTGTCCTACAGGGCAGCATTAAATCTTCTGTTGTTGCACAGGACAGCAGCTGCCTGTGGAGAAAGAAGTTTGGAAAATTGACCTGCTGGGATGAGGCAGAGCAGGACAATCAACCCAAAAGTGTCCTGCACAGTTTGGGCAGAACCTTCATGGCAGGCAAAGTGTGGGGTAGTTCTATTTTTAATCATCAATATTACCACAACCCTAGGTGGAGTCATCAGTCATCTGTCTTCTTTGGAGACTTTAGGGTAGCCACTTAGAACTGGCATTCCTGTCTGTCATAGGAGGATTTTTCCCCATTAAATATTTTAAATGCCATGTTCGGCAGATCTCTGAGGAGTTTGAGGGCCATAATCTATTGTGTATACATTAGTTAAATAAACTTTACTTGCTTTTAGTTACTTATTTTAGGCTTAACCTTGAAAACACATACAGGAGGCTAAATAAAGCTTGTCTCCATTAAATGAATTACATAACAGTTTATAAGTTAGTAGCTTTTATAAGATTAGGATTTTGTAGCTTTTTGCTTGTTAAGTTTGAGCCTTTAAAAATTAAGGTGATTTAATGAAGATCTGTTAGCATTAAAAATTGTCCAGACTTTTTCTTACATGGCAGGCATTGAAGCCAGAAAGGGCTTTTCATACATTATTTTATTTAACTTCCTATCCCACAAGGAACATGGTTTTTTATAGCTGAAAAGAAGGCTGAGAAGCAAGCATGCAGACTTAAGTCTCAAAGTTCACATTTTGAGATTCTCAAGACACCAAGTTTCTCTGCTGATAGTTCCAGAAATCTGGGCTATTCTTCCTCACATTGCCTTACAGATGACTTGAGAAATTTTCTTCTAAAATTACTACTACCACTACTACTACTACAACAACTAATAATAATAATAATAATAATAATAATAATAATAATAATAATAATGATAAATGATAGAAAGAGACACACAGAGAGAGACAGTCATGGAGTGCTTGTGGAGGTCACAGGACAACTTGTTGACATCTGTTCTCTCCTTGTACCATGTGGGTCCTGCGGATACAACTCAGATAATCAGGCCTTTAGATATTGATGAAGTTTGACAACCCAGCTATTTAGCAAAATAACAATAGTAGATTTCCAGGATTTCCAAACTCTTGTATTCTGCATGCTTTCAAAATCATATGGGTGACACGAGGTCACTGCCAGGTCCAGCATTAAGTGGACCTACTAGGAAGATGGCTGCAGTGGCCACTGGTTGCCTGAGTGGCTGAGCTGATAAAATGACTTTTGAGAAAATTATTTCCTAGGCATCTCTGGGAGAGTGGTTGTGTGAGAGAGGTGTTTTTCTAAAGTAAAGGTATTTCAAATGAGCTTTTTCAGGGTTCCAACTTCTTCAGGCACCATGGATCCCATAACTTCAACTTTGCTTGAGCTTTCTGAGCAAATTACAAGTCTTTCAGAGCTTTTTTTCCTGCTTTTTGCTCCTAATTCTTATGGCCTAATCCTCACTGGGTCTTTAACATGTATAGTGAAATTCCCAATAGATCCAATACTCCCAGCTGTAGTATCATAAGCACAGTCTTTACTGTCCATGTTCCTGTCAGCGTTTTGGTCTTCTGAGCTCCCATTGGAATCATGCATTAAGGTTTGCTTATGTCAATCATGGGTTTCTCAATCATACACCTCTGATATTTACAAGTGCCTCAGGCAGACCAGTTCTAGAGGCTTCAAAATCACATTGTCAAGAATCATCACAACAAGCACCCCACTTCACAGTGCCCAAATCATTGGGGGTCAGTCGCTAGAGGAGTAGAGCCATTAGAACCATACATATGCAACTAGAAAACATGGTCCATTAGGTTGTGTAATGTGGCTGGAGGCAGCATGGTCCAACAATGGCCACCCATACACCGAGTGCCAAGAACTTGGAAGCTTCTCGGCTCATGAAGCTGGAAGCCTCAGAACAAGGGGACCAAGAATGCAGCCCCAGTTGGATGCTGCTGCAGGAAGGGGAAGCTGAAGGGTCATGGAGTGAGTTTTCACTGAAGAAGCTGGAGCCTTGTGTGCAGGGGCCGTTCAAAATATCTTGAACACACTTGCTGCCTTCCTTCCTCTGTGTTCCCTGTGCCAATGTGGCCTCCCAGGTCTCGACAGAGCTTATTTCTTCTCCAGCTCCCTTCCCTTTGCAAACGATGGATGGGGAATGGATGACTTGGTTATGCAAGCCCTACAAGTGGGACATGAATGAGAAACAAGACTAGGTAATTCCTACCCAGTTTAAGTGTGAGGGTTGCTCATGGCAGTAGCTGGCATTGTCCTAACCCCTTGGAAGTCTTCTGCTTTAGGTAGTTTGAAACCTATTCAAGTCTAATGTCCTCTCGCTGAAGTGCATTTAAGGCAGCAGTGCCAGTCCAACGCTCACTCAGCAAAATGTCATTTTGTGTGTGCCTGTCAGAGGAAACTCTAGTAGTCTTTGTGTCATTCAATCATTTATCATTTATTTATTCATTCATTGCATTCTTCTATTTGGCATGGCAAGGTTGGAAAGGCAAGTTCTTCATTCTCTTCAGTATCTAGCACAGTACTAATATTGGTCTAATAATTTCCTCTTGTTATATTTTTCTTGTGCATCTGATGCTCCTATTGCCTTCTCTCTTCTAGATACACATTCTGAGGTATCCAATATATTCACTTGAATTTGCATGTATTTGCATAGCATTGGTTTGATTATTTTAAATTTACTGATATACTGCAGTTTTGCTATAGATCTCATTCCACTTTTGTTCTCTGTTAAAAAGAAAAAAAAGCCCTAACTCAGTATCTATCTATATGGCATATTTAGCTCAAATTTGGCAATCTTATACCTACACCTACAATATAAAGCTTCATTCTATCTCCTCCTTTTAATTGACTTCCAGATTACCTACAGTTCATTACTTTAACAAACAATGTGGGGTGGATGGGCCACCACTTTTACAAGACTGCCTGAGAATTAAGTTGAGAGAAGAGTGGGACCACAGGGTTCCTGCACCTATGCACACTCAATGTAGGGGGGCTTTCATAGTACCCCAGTCTTCTCACTAACTGGCTTTGGCATCTTTTCCAAACTTTTCCCACTATGGCAAGTGGTGAATAAAAGTGCTGCATTTCACATACTTCTACACAATAACGAATATCATCCCTTAAGTAACAATGTAGCCACTTGAGTTGACGCTTCTCTAAGTTGCCTATGTTTGAAAAGCAAGAAGGTAGACTTCTTTTCCTCACAGCTCAGATGGAAAATCCCTTAGGAAGAATAACATCACATCTTAGGCTCTTACAATATTCTACTTCAACTTCTTAGAAATTGTGGCAGGCTTTCTATAAGCCAGCATAGCTTTCCTCCCTAAACTGTGTTTCAGATATTCTATCTCTGACCAGGGATGTTGATGAGATGTGTTTCATGGCCTCTGGGATGACCGCACTTTGTGTCAGAAGAGTAAACATCAAAGTAACAAGTGCCGCGTTCCTTGATAAATATTCTTCTCTCAGTTTTCCTTGAGTTTTCAGTGTCCCTGGTAAGTGAAAGAGTTTTTCCTTAAAAAGACAACTGTGTTAGGTGGTGGTGTCAGTGCTCATCTTTAATCCCAGCACTCAGGAGGTAGAGGCAAGAAGATCTCTACAATGTTGAGGCCAGACTGGTCTACAGAGTGAGTTCCAGGATAGCCAAAGCTACACAGAGAAACCCTGTCTCCAAAAACTAAAACTAAAACAAAAAGCCCGTTACAAGTTCCCACATGTTTTCCTATTTTCCCCTATGTATTCTCACAAGGGAATGAAAAGACCTGTAATCAAATCCACCTCTTCCCCATTTTGTAGTCGAGGGGATGGAGTTTAGAAGGATATGAAAAATCCTCCGCATAGAACCTTCTGGAAATCTTGCCAGTGCACCATTCTCGTTCCATTTTTTATTTGTTCATTTCATTTGTAACTATATTCATGCAACTTGCTCATGTGAAATGAGAATGAAAAAAAAAATTGCATCTGGAAAGGAAGAGAAGGATTAGACACAGAGTTGTGCTAGGATGTAGCCATCCTGATCTAATGCACCATTGGCAGGCAAGCTTGGCCGTGCAGGATTTCAGGGGCTGAAGCTCCCAGGCACAGCTGGCACTCAGCTGGTTCTGTTACCAACTGCATGCTGCCTCAGTGTCTCTCATAAACTCAACTGCTGCTTTTTAGATTTTTTTTTTTTTACTTGTAGCACAGGAAATTTTTCCTCAGCGCATGTAAGAGCTGTTTGATTCCCCAAAGAGAAAAACTTGGCAAGTCAGTTATGAGAGCAGTAGAAGCCGGAACACATGAGCACATTTAACAGTATCCAAGTGTAAGTTTTATTGCCAACAGTAGACCTGCACTGGAATTTGAAACGCAGCCCAAATGCTAACTGCAGTTGTTTTTATCTACGAGCAGAACACTGTGGCTTCATTCTGAGATGAGTCACTTTGTTTCCATTTACTCAGTAAATGCATCTGATTTGTTTTCATTAGGGAGCTGAACATTTTTTGCTGTTGTTTGGTTGTCTGTTTGGGTGTGTGTGTACGTGTAGAGGTGTATCTCCCTAGGAATGAAAACTATCAAATCTAGTACGAAGGTGATAAAACCACCAACTCTTCTTGAAAAGCTCGGTAAAGACAAAGCCAACTTGTTATCAGCCATTACAATGAAGAACTAGAGTCTAGGCACTAAGAGGGAAGCTTAGAACGTAAGGAGGCCGGGACTTTGCTGTCAGTGCCAACAGCATCGTTATAAGGCTGGCCTGGGGTGCCAGATCAGCAACATTAAGCTTTTTGTCCTGTGTGCTTTTAATTTTGCCTTGTGTTTTTAGTGGTTTCATGTCAAAGTCTGAGGACACTGACTCACTAACCAACTTGAAGTTTGTCTAGTTCTGTTTTGCAGCAATGGATCATTGGTTCCAATAATCAGTTAAATCATCAACTTGATGACACAGGCTAAGTGAATGCCTGCTACCTATTAGTGCTTTTGGGGTTAGCTGGTGCTATGACTTCAATGCTACGCAGACACCAGTGAGAAAAAAAAAATGTCAGCCACTGTTGTATTAAGTGTGATCAATTATTTTTCTCTGTCTTTGGTAGCAAATAAATTATGACCAAGACAATGGTATTGCCTCTATTAACTGATTTTCTTTCTTCTTTTTTTTTTTCTTTTAATTTAAGGCAATACTGTGTGACAATGTATATATCTGCAAGCCAAAACCATCTCCTGATTTTAGTTTTATCATATAATTAGTTACATTGTATGATAAACAGGTATTATAGGATGCCATAAGACATGCATTTTAACATATACTATCCCCACCAAGCAAAATGGAAAAGAAGAAAGCCAAATAAAAAGAACAAAACCAAACCAGTAGGTAGTAAGCTCTCTATAAAGTAGCTCAGCCTATTTTGAAAACAGAGCAAGAAAACAAACAAGGGTTTTCATTCACATCTGTCACATCTGTCCTGTTAGTTAGAGGGATGCTAAGCCCAAGCTGAGCTTAACTCCTGAGGATGCAAGCGGTTTGAGTAAATAGCATAAGAAGAGAGAAAGATAAACAGTTACCCTGAAAAACACTTTTGCCCTATTGTTTTATCACCTCCCAGAACCGGTTCTCAGATTACCATCACATCATTGGCGATACAACATACTGCTTTGAATTTAGCAGAATAAATTGTCATTGCTGTGGCTTTCTGCCTGTGAGAAGCTCATCAGCCTCCAAGCCTCCACCTTTGGATAGCCCAGTGCACACATGAAGAAAGAACCCCCAAGAGCCGACTGGAAAGGGCTCCCCTGAACCATGCCTTTACCGGGCCTTGTGTCCTCTTTTCTCATTTATTGGCAAAACCTTTTACTATCTCTTCTTGGTCCCCTGTCCTTTGTTAGCTGCAAAGAGCAGATTTTCTTTTGTAAATCCGTAGTAATTAAATGAGCACTTCAGTGGCTGTAGCTTTCAATGGTCTGTTTCCTAGGTTTTGCCTTTGACAGTCATATTTTGCAAAGACCCCTGAGATGACTGGGCACCTTCCCCTACTTAACACGAAGGCAATTGGTGTCTGTGTTCACCGCGTGAAGAAGGAAGAGATTCATTAAGCGTACTTCATTAAGGGGCTGAAATGGGAGGCTCTAAATGCGCCTGAACCGACGGAGACCGAGAGGACCTGTCTATTAGAAGTGCCACAAAGACTGTTTCGGAAACTGAACTCTAGCTCCAGTGGGCGGATTAGGACGAGTGATGGGATTAGTGTTTAATGACTTGGGGCAGGAGACAAAGGAATTTCCACAAAGAGGCTTAGATATGGAAGAATTAACACTCTCTCTTCCAACCAGGCCTCCGATGACTTCCAGCACTCTTTGCAGACTCAAAAGCCAAGGAAGGAGGGGGGGGGGTGGGATGAGCAAAGCTGGAATACTTTCCTAACTTTCATTTTCAACCAAAAATAAAGAGGAAATAAAAGAACGCCTTTCCTTCACTAACCCTTGAGCCCTCTCTTTAAAAAAATAAAAATAAAAAGTGTCCCTAGTTGTATAATTAGCCCTCATGAAGCTCGTCCAGTGGCCCAAGCCAATGCAGACGCCCCTCTGCTTCGTAGCACCAGGAAAAGTCACACCCAGAAGTGGACACGGAAGCAAAGCCTGTGGAGGCTTACCAACGCTGTGCTAGGAAGTGCTTTCCTCTTGCAGGCTGTTTGTGTAACAGGTGCAACTGGAGGGACAGCGAGAAGCCGGCTTCATCATCGAAATCTCTGCCTGGCCCCATCTGGCTCAGCCCACAGATTCCAGCCAAGAGTGCTTCACTAAAGAGGCGATTATACTGACTGCGTGAGGCAAAGGTGCTTCAGGTTCGAAAAGTGCTCTTGAAAAGGAGTCAAGTCAACTTGGGAGTAGTGTGGAGTTTATCTCTAGCATTCCCTCTGCTTGGACAAGAATACTGTATCATTAGCTAAACACAAGCCAAATGTAAGTGGCTGACCCCGGGGTGGAGTAGTATTCCTCCTGGGGCTAAGTCAATAGTCTCAGAGCACCAAATGCCTGGGAACAGAGCCCGGGAACCCACCCTCCGCTGCTGCCCCTGCAGCCCCAAGTGCAGGTGCGCGAGTTACTGCGCAGCACACAGCACAAATGGCGCTGCAAACGAGCCCGATTTAAACCAGCTCAGCGCGTCCTTATTTTCACCCAAACTAAATTACTTACAGAAAAGCTGAGTATTCATTTCATGTATTAGCTGTACGGAATGGTCCCGGTGCCGTTCTAGACACCAAGGTATTGTTTAGCCGGTGTGGTTTAGTAGGGCAAGGGCAGCCCCCTGCCGAAGGCAACACCAGCAGTCAGTGTGAAATTAAGCACATGACAGGGAACGAACGTAATGCGTTTTATAGGCAGTTGTTCATACACATCAAACTGTGGCTTTTAAAATCGCAGGATTTGATACCATAACAGGAAGAGCAGAGAGCCTCAAGTCAGAGAGTCGGGAGCTAGACTAAAGGGGCAGAGCCCAGAGTTCCGTGAAAGAACAGTAGCCTGCCAGGAACCATTTGTATGTAACCACCTGAGCTCTGTTGAAGCACTCAGATGCCAAAGGCCCGGGCTCCCATTTGATCAAGTAGCTTCGGGGTTTGGACCTGTGTTTATTGCCCATTGCCTTTTCTGCTAACATTCTGATTGCAGCTTCCACCTCCCTCCAGTGCTTTAGAACTGCTTCTTCCTGTGGTGAAAAAAAAAAAAAAAAAAAAAAAAAAAAAAAAAAAAAGGCATACTGTGTCCTGACTCCAATGTGGTCTAGCAGTCTGCTTTATGTGTAAAAACTTTTATAGAGATTTTTTTTTTTCCGGGCACATGAAAGCTTTGAAAATTGTCCCAACTTTTGAAAAGAAAACTGAACGTCCAGGACATTTCACATCATCCTGGCAGCTTTCTGGGGGTGTGGCAATAATTCTTCCTTATAAATTGATGTGCGTGTGTGCATGCATGCGTGTGTGCGTGCATGCGTGCGTGCGTGCGTGCGTGCGTGCGTACTTGTGCATGCTTATGTGGAGATCTGAAGTTGAAGTTGATGTCTTGTGTCTTCCTCTAATACTCTCCATGATATTCTTTTTTTTTTTTTTTTTTTTCCAGAGCTGAGGACCGAACCCAGGGCCTTGCACTTACTAGGAAAGCACTCTACCACTGAGCTAAATCCTCCAACCCCTCCACAGTATTCTTTAAAGGATGTCTCACTGAACCTGGAGCTCACAGTTATGGCTAGGCCAGCAACCATCCTGGGTGTGTTTGTCTCTGTGCTCCCATCGCTGGAGTACAAGACTGTGGACCATGGGAGCCGGCTTTAACATGCATTCTGGGGATCCAAACTCAGGGCCTTGCTCTTGTGCAGTAAGCACCTAGCTCGCTCACTAAGCCATCTCCCCATCCCTAAGAGGTCGCTTTAATTGTGGGGGGTTATCTGAGTTGCTCTTAGAGGAAAGGGGAGCTCAGGTGGCGTTCTCTGTAGAATGTCACTATATCCATAATGGCCTCAGCTATTACCAGTGGCTCAGTCTGTGTATTGGGCTCCCCAGCAAGCTCCAAATTGTCCAGGTTCTGGGACGACCCTGTGCAACTCCACTTCTTTGGGCGTGAACACTAATCACAGGTTCACCTGATGGTGTCTTTTTCTAAGGACAACAAAGGATTTGTTGTTCTTTAGAGTACTGTATGAGGGTTTTCTAAGGACAACAAAGGATTTGTTGTTCTTTAGAGTACTGTATGAGGGTTTGAGGAACAGCCCAGTGGTTAAGAGTACTGGCTGCTCTCCCAGAGGACCCAGGTTGGATTTTCATCACCTATGGTAGCTCACACTCATCTCTAACTCCATCCAGTTCCAGGAAAGCCAATACACTCTTCTGGCCTCTAAGGGTACAAATGCACACATGCTGCACAGACATACCGGCAAAATCCCCATAATCACGAACACTTTCATTCTTGTTTGTTTTTGTTTTGTTTTGTTTGTTTTGCTGTTTTTGTTTTCTTATTTGGATTTTTTTTTTTGGAAGTGCTCTTTTTCTCAGCATTGTGTGAACAATATATGAATTTGAAAATATTGATTCCTGCCAGGCACAGTGGTGCAGGCCTATAATTCCAGCACTTGGGAGGCAGAGGCAGGTGGATCTCTGTGAGTTCGAGGCCAGCCTGGTCTACAAAGTGAGTCCAGAACAGCCAGGGAGGGCTACACAGAGAAACCCTGTCTCAAAAAAAAAAAAAAAGGGGGGGGGGTTTAAAAAGAAAATATTGAAGGTATTATTGCTCTGTGTCTACTACTGGCTTGCATTGTTCTCTAGAGCCCACGGAGTTTTTAATTGCTTTCTCATAGTATGTTTTTCTCAAGCTGTACTGAAAGTTCAGCTCTTATCAGTGAGGGTCTGCCACTGTCCTTGGGAGAGGCTTTAGGATTTTGTGTGGAACTCGATAAATGTTGAAGTCAGAAAATCTTTAACTCAAACTAGTTAAAGAAAAAAAAAAACGGTAACTGATTGGGCCTGGCTGGTTGGTGTGGTTTTCATGTTCAGGCAGGTTTTGTCCATGGGTGACCAGAAGGTCCTTGCTACATTGCTATATGCTTCTGAAGGATGGTTGACCCAAAGAGAGATTTAAACACCCACTCCAAGCTCTGGAATAGAGCCATGCAAGGGCCACACTATTTTACATGTCTATCACTGGGCGAGCCACACAGCCTCATGTCCAAGAATGCAACCTGATCCATCAGTGTAAATGACACACAAAAGCCTATACAGAGGCCCCTGGCTACTATATTACTGCAGACTCATGGAGGGAGGGTGGGATACTCACAAGTAAAAAGGTCAAAGAATAGATGCCTTTAGACAGAAAGAAGTGTTTTCTTCATATTTACACCATATCTAGATGTCTTGAGGACACTGTTCCAACACATTATTATTATTATTCATGTTTTAATTGGGATTCTTTGCCAGACAGTCATAGTCATCTGAGCACAAGTGAAATCATTGGGAATATCTCAGAGACAGTGTTTTTTTGCAGCCAATGCCAGTTGTGGTTTTGAAGTCTGTGCATGTATAAGAAGACAACGTCAGAAGACAATCTGCCAGAATGGAAATCAAAATCCAAACCTCAAATTTTCTTTGCAAATTTGAAACAAAACCAAACAAACTCATACACAAACACAGTCTATCGCCAAAACAGGCACATGTTACAAGGACTTAATTCTCCAAAGCTCAGGGACAGTTCTAAGTTTCTGTCTTTAATTATTGCTGTTTGGGTCTGGGCGCCTTGGATGAGGAGAGTCGCCTGAAGAACGTAGTACTCAACGGCTTGATTCTGCTCCTTCTTCCAAATATTCATTTGCTGTGCAGGAATCAGTCCTTACTGATCAGTGCCCGCTTTGGGCGTTCTTTTTAAAGGTCTTACCTCGTAGCCCACTTTGACCTTGAACGACTATCCTCCTGCCTCAACCTCCCAAGTGCCAGAACTTCAAGCTTTATATTTATTTAATTTTCCTGTACTCTGTGTATATATCTCAAAATTTTTCCACCTTCATCTTTTATGTCACTCCCTTTCATTTTCTAATTTCCTTGTGCTTTTCTCCTCCTCTTCCTTCTCCTCTTCCTCCTCCTCTTCTTCCTCCTCCCCTTCTTCTTCCTCCTCTTTCTCTTCCTCCTCCTCCTCTTCCTTTTCTGGCACTGGGGATTAAAGCCATGGCTTTGCAAATCCTCAGCAGTCATGATATGACCCAGCTATGTATCAAGTATATTTCCTCTTTCTTTGAAATGAGAACACTTGCAGTCATTACTTTATTCTTCTCAGCTACATAGGCAAAACTGGCTCTCTGTGAAGATATGACTTGGTTCTTATACTACTATGAGCACAAAAATGAAAACAAGAACTGTGTTCTTACTATTCTCTAGGCATCCTCATGTGTTGTTTAAACCACACACTCTCTCTCTCTCTCTCTCTCTCTCTCTCTCTCTCTCTCTCTCTCTCTCTCTCTCTGGTGTAGGCTATGACCTTTTCCAACCCTACTTTATTTGAGGTTCTTTAGTGCTTATACCTCCCTTCCAACCCACCTACCCTAGATACGAGAGAAAAGAGGTTAATGGAAACAGGATAAGTAAACCTTTTTGGACTCAGTTCCTGGGAGTAATTCCTCTGGTATGGTCAGTGGGATTTCAGCAGACCAGCAATTCAACCAAAGTTGCTGGTGGGACCTGGAACAGCAGCCAGAAGCCAGAACCCGAAGTGTTCTCTGGAGCGGTCTCTCTAGGAGTGTCTTGAAGTGAGGCGATGAACAGCCAAACAATAGCAAGACCCAAAAAGCCCTGCCTCCTGTTTTGGGCATATATATCCTCTCAGAGTTTATACTAAGATGTGTTTCATCTGGAAAAAATCAAGCCGCCGCATGAGTGGTTAATCTTCTAGTGGATAAACATCACCTGTTCTCTCACAAGTCTGTTCCCCCATCCCACACTTGGGATCAAAACAAAAACATGGGGTACATCCACTACACTACGAAGTGGGCTCCTAGGTCTGTGTCTGATTTCCTTGGAGAGTTGTTTATCCCTTGTGTGGTTTCTGATGTTTGAAAAACATATTATAGTGTAAGTTTTGGTGAAAATTATTTAGATGCTTGTCCTAGACCCCATTGCAACTAGGATATGCCCTAGACTTTCAGTTGGTAGCAAGGAACAGATACAACAGGGAAGTTAACAATTTAGTCCTACCTTTAATCCCAGCACCTGTGAGGTAGAGGCAAGTGGCTGACAGAGATCAAGGCCAGCCTGGTCTACAGAACGGGTTCCAGGACAGCCAGGGCTGTTACACAGAGAAACCCTGTCTTGAAAAAACTAGAACAACAATAACAACAACAACAAAAACAATTCACTCCCCAGGTAAGGCTGAGGACTGATGCCACACCTTAGTTCCTCCTTTGGAAAGGGTCCCAGTATTGAGAGAAGTATCAAATATCAAAGATCAGTAGCACTGGTGAATAAATCCCCTTATTCAGAAGAGCTCGGCAACAGAACATCTCTTGGCCTAGTTTTGCCTAGCATGTGGCTGTGGCTTTGCCTGTTGGGTTGACCCCATTCCTTCTGCTATGTCTAAGTTGATTCTCTTCCCTTCTGGATTTTTTTTTTTTAATGACAATAGGAGGCACTATTCTTGAAGCTGGAGCAAACAGAATCCTTAACCTTAATCTTCTTCATATCCTGTTAATAAACTGCTACTGTCTAACTAGATGGCTTATATTCCTGGAAACAAAGAACTCTTTCAGGTAGAGGAGTCACTTTTAGTTTGCTTTATAGATCGAGGAAGTCAGTCTAAAAGAAACAAATATATGGGGCACAGTCAAATGAAGAGTCTAAAGGACCCACTGACCTGAAAGTGTAGATTTCATCTTCCGTCCTTTGTACATACAGAAAAGACTGAACTCATAAATGACATTAGTCTGAATATATCTCAGAAGATGTAGGTTTTCCTGGGTACATTCAACTCTGCCTCTAACTGGCACCATGCCTTTAGGTAAGCTCTGGGTTTTGTGGATAGTCGTTCAGATAGAAAAATCCGAAATTTAGTCTGCCGTTATGGTTTCTCATTTTTCCGCATAAAATCATGGAGCCACTCCAAAAGGAACTTCCACAGAACTTTGTGTCTCTATAGAATGTACAGGCACACACACGCTCCCTGAAGTTTCATCCCTAGCTCATCCAGAGTTGTCAATTATATTCCAAAATGAGAATTCTGCATTGTATTGTTTCTTAATTTAGTGCCTCTAAATAATGTTTGGGATGATTCCTCTATGGGGTCAATTTGCTTTTAATTAGTAAGTATACACACACACACACACACACACACACACACAATTTCAAGCATTTAGTTTAATTATACTCCTCCCTATTCCTTAGCTTATTGCATAATATCATCACTGAGATAAGTTCAAGAGGACGTGAGTGAACACAATATAACATAAGGAACACTCAGCAGCCATCATTTGTATCAGTTTGTATCAGTACCAAGTGTCAATGGCTGCAAATAACTGAAAGTCATTTGAAAATAATGTCAACAATTTCATGCCAGAATGAGGTTGGAGGTGAATGTTTACAGGGCTGATGAACCCATCCCAGAGCTAGACTCCTCTACTTGCCCTGGTGGCTGGGATGTTAGCATCTTGTTTCCTCCTCAACTGTGAGCTGATAGAGTTCTTGGCAAGTCACGTACAAAACCATACCAACGATGCTTCAGAGAAATCATGGTTACTCTCCTACTGTCGCAATAGAAAACCATGACTAAGGCAACTTATAGAATAGAGTTTATTTGGGGCTTACAGTTTCAGAGGCTTACAGTCCATGATGGCAAAACAAAGGCACAGTGCCAGCAACATCTGAGACATCTTAGGCCATAAGAAGGTGGTAGTGGGGGGGGGGGGTTGGGGTGCAAATGGTGTAAATCTTTTGAAACCTCAAAGTCAGCCTCCACTGACACACATCTTCCAACAAAGCCTCACATAATCCTTGCCAAACAGCTCCACCCACTAAGGACCAAGTATTCAAATATGTAAGCAATTCAGACCACCACCCATGGGGATTACTGACTTGAACCAATATAGACTAATAGGTAGGTACCAAATGCACCCTCCTTTTGAAATCGGACCGTGTGGACCTGAACAGGTAAAGGAGACAGTTATTTTCCAGCACTGGGTAATAGCCATGAGATCCCTCTGGTCCTCGAGAGATGGGAACACAATAAGCTAGCCAAGCATTTTCCCCCAGAGTAAGGCACTTTAAAAAGATCATTAACTTACTTATTTTGATAATATGTGCATGGTTTTGTGCATATGAATGCAGTACCATTGAAGGCCAGAAAAGTACATCCTGTTAGTCCTATTACTTGGAGCCAGAGTTAGACACCATGTGTGCATGCTGGGAGCTGAACTCTGGTCCTCAACAAGAGCAGGATGTGCTCTGAACTGCTGAGACACTGTTCCAGCCCCTTGGGGGGAACTTTCTTGACACAACACAAGGAAGTAGATCCCCAACAGAAAATGATATTGCTGAGCTGGGGGAGCAGAGAACAGAGTTCCATGCTCTGGAGAGGTTAGGACTTCCTGGGTAGGGCACTAGATAAGGAGTTGTTCTTGGATGCTCCAGAGCTCTGAATGTGAACTTAGGTGATCTTCTTGCTTGTGGGATGGACCGAAAAGATGAGGATTGAGGCTCCATAGAATACGGCCCAGGGAGGCTGCTATGAAGTTTCCACCTTAAATGGGCCCATGGTGGAGGAATGCCTTGAGTGGACGTAGCAGTTGTCAATAAAGCTCTGTTTAGCTAATCAGCTGGGCAGAAGGAAGCAGAAGGAGGGGCTTCCAGGAGAGGAGTAGGAGCAGGAAGTTGACAGTTGAAAGAGGACAGTTGGTAGAGCGTAGCAGCCCTAGGAGGACCAGATTGGCGAGTGATTGGGATATAGTAGGTTATGAGGATTAGAGTAGTTTATTTTAGTTTACTAGTAGATTAGTAGCAGTTTAGATTCTGCCCAGCGTAGTGCTTGCAGCTTTAAATTACAGTTCAGTCTCATTGTATCAGTTATTGGCTTCCTAGGCCATGCAGATATAATAACTGCAACACTCCTTCCCCAATAATGAGAAACTACAGCACAGACCAAAATTAGAATGTTCTAAACAGAAATGTTATCCACATAAACCATGAAGTCCCAAGGGCATAGTGATAGTTGGTGGCAGAGCTGGGACTAATCAAAGAGGCCTGCCTCTTTCTGAGTCACATTCAGACTAATTTCACTTATGGGTACATTATGAGCACAAGCCATCTAGTCTAGGCCTGTGGGATTTCTGCCTCATAGGAGAAAGACAGAGCGTTGGTATTCAGGTAAGATTCAAGAAAGGCCATCACTATGAAGGACCCAGAACTATGTCCCAGAGTTAGTGTGTTGCTGTATTGGAGGGCTTGTCAGCTTAACAAAAGCCAGGCCTATCTGGGAAGAAGGAGCTTCAATTGAGAAATTGCCTCCATTAGATTGGTCTGTAAGTCTGGGAAAGCAATTTCTTGATTACTGATTCATACGGGAGAGCCCAGCCCATTGTAGGTGCTGGCACCCCTGCGCAGGTGGTCCTGAGTGGTTTAATAAGGCAAGTTGAGCAGGACTTGAGGAGCACTGCTTACTCCATGGTGGTGCTCCCCTATGGCCTCAGCTTCTGTGTCTCCATCCCTGCCTGATGGACTGACTGTAGGCTGTGAACTGAAATACGCCCATCCCTTCCCAGGTTGCTCTTGGTTAGGGTATTGATCACAAACAAAAGAAAGAAAAACAAGACACCTGCCTTAAGAGCAACATAAGGAGAAAATCAGACCCACATTCACGGGGCAACAGAAAGAGAAGCCAGAAGGACTCGTGCCGACTTAGAAGACATAGATTTTACAGAAGCAGTTAAGAGTATATGTGAGGACTTAAAAGGAAGAGGTGGGCGAACTGGGTTCTCTCGTCCGGCTGTGGCCTCTTTCTGTTGGATCCTACTGTGGCAATACTTCCCTGGGGAGCAGAAACTCAGGGTAAGATGAGTCAGGTCCTCACTGAGCAGTTTAGAGCCACGTTCCCCTTGGGCCATTGCAGGTGTGCTTCTCAGACACTTGGGGAGTGTGCCCTCTCCCGTGCCTAGAGTTTTTCATCTAGGCAAGCACACGGACAGATTTGAGTTTGACAACACTGTGGAGGCCCGAGAAGGTCCCATTATTGCAGATTTGTGAAAGATGAGAGCTGGACACCTGCTCCTGGAGATGCTCTCAATAAATGCGTGTTAAGTAATTGAACCAGCATCAAGCATGCAAATATTTCGCCTGGTATAAATTTGTTAAAAAAAAAAAAAAAAAAAGCTTAATTTCCTAACAGCCTCTGAAATCCAGTGGCACACTAGACCTACGCACTTCCTGCAAAATGCAAAGTCTCTTGCAGAATCCGCACGAGGCACTCCACATGGCATGTCCACACTGACACTCAGACTCTCAGTCTCTTCTCAAAAGTTCATGAAGAGATGAATTCATTTAAAGTAAAAACAAGTTTGGTAGAGTGCTAACTTGAGTTAAAGTTTTCCCTTCCTATTTAAAACATTACTTGTAGTTAAATAAAATAAGGGGTTTTAGTATGTTTTCCACACAGACACAATCACTCCCGTGCTTCTGTTTTGTTTGTTTGTTTGTTTGTTTGTTTGTTTTCCCCAAATTGCAAGATCACTGGCCAGCTGTTTCTCAAGCCCTTTCTGCTAAAAGTATTATCCTCAGAGGTGCTAAAAGACAAAGAGTGAACCGTGCTCCATCTGCAGGGCAAAGAAAGCAATCCTGACTCTGCCAGGAGCCAGAGTCATGCATCTCATCTCCCCCACCTCTCACCTCCCTCCACTCCCTCTCAGGATCTCCCTTTCTCAGCCCCCTCTTTCTTGTTTCCCTGAACTGCACTTGGTCAGAACCAGGCATGCCCCTTAGCTGCAGGCAAATCTTGTTTGCAATGCAGGAAGCTGTAGGAATTCTCCCCCAGTGGTGCTTTCACTCTTTATGTGTGCCTAATCCGGGGGATTAACAAATGGATCTACAGAATACCTCCTCTTACTGTGAAAGGAGAGACAAGTTGAAGCAGGAACAGTCCTCAAAAGAAAAGGTCTGGTTGGGCTGGATACTAAAAGCACAGAACTACCAGGCTGGGGCAGGGTGTGTCCCCTGGAGGCTGGGTCACAGAGGACACAGCTTTGCTGACTTGATGCTTCTGGTTGCTGCTGGCATCACACGCCCTCTGTTTCCACTGACAGCCCTGCCCACCAACTCTAGCTAATCTCTGTCTGTCTTCTGACTTTCCCATACCCCCAGCCCCCTCTCCTCCCGTTCAGAGCTGACCCTCAGTCTGTCCTCTCCGTGCACTGCCCCGATTATATAGTGTCTTAATATGGGTTGCCAGCAACAGATTTTGAGGTGGGAGTTTGGAGTGGGTAATTACAGTGGACGAGTGTCCCGAGGATGAGAGAAAAGCTGGCCAGCTGGAGGAATTCATCGAGGGCAGAGACTCTACTAGATGCTAGCTTCACCCTGATCTCTTAAGCAACTCTTGTTTTTGCACCTCTGTGCCAACCATGCAATGGCTCCTGGCTGAAAGGAGGACAGCGTCCCAGTGAGGTAGCATTCACTCACTGCTTCTGAAGGAGGACCAGGAGGAACATCATGCCCCCCACCCCCACCCCCACCCCACCCCCTATACAAGAAACCCTCAGAGAAGGTACTTCAATGGCTTTGAGTTAGGCACAGCTCACAGCAAAGCAAAATAAATCACTAATAAGTCACATTGGAGTGCAAGGTACTGACAAAAAGAGAAGCTCTGTTGCACAGGCATGCTGTGCGCACATTTTTTTTTGTAAATACACAAATGCATTTTCTCCTGTTATTTTGCAGAGTATCACTATTCCCTGTCACTATATTCTTTCAAAATAAAAACATCTAATTTTTTTAAGATTATGTATTCATATGGGTGTTTGTGTACTGACATGTGCACATGAGTTTAGGGGATCACAGAGGGCAAAAGAGGGTGTCTGTTTGGTTCCCTGGAGTTGGAATTATAAACAGTCATGAAACGTAGATCCTCTGCAGGAACAATACATGTTCTTAGCCACAGAGTCACCTCTCAGCACACACACACCCTCCCGTCCATTTTTAGCAAGTAATAAAGCCCTGGTCTTCCAACTTACACATCTTGAAATAAGGTCTTGAAATAAGGTCTCTCCTAATATTCTGGGCTTTGCCAAAGAGTTCCATCCTCCTGGCCTTTGCTGCCATCACACCTTTAGGCTTGTCCCTGCTCTTACCTGCTCTAGTGATAATTATTTCCCATGGTCATTTAATAAATACGACCCTTCCCAGCGCTTCACTTTCCAAGTATGTAGAACAAGTGGAAAATGATGTGAAGGAATTAGAAGCAAGAAAGAACACACCACTTGGCTACCAGAAGCATGAATGATCTAAGTATCAGAGTAAGTAGCCTAGAGCTCAGATTCCCCAAACCCACTAGCCGTGTCCTACCAGGAAGTGCATCTCCACTAATTGTTCTTTTTACCCTTAGTCACGTGACCCAGAAGACCCCTTTTTTTCAAGGCACTAGAGCTCCCTGAATGTCAGCCTCATATTTACTTCAGAAAAAAAAAGGGCCATGGTATACTGAACATATTGCTCGTATTTTTAATACTACTTTTAAAATGTTGGCTTATTTATCTTCTTCATTTTATTTTATTTTATAAATCTCTCCATGGCTTCCACATGAGCTATTTTATCTGATAGTCACTTTTATAAAAGTTGGATGTTTAAGGAATATGTGACTATTTAGGTGAGCTCTATATTTTCTAGAGTCTCTTGTGGCTAGGTGAGACACTCTGACCAATTGGACATGAGAAATTTTGATATGAATCACTTCTCAATCATATGAGGAAGACAGCTTAGCTTCTTTCCCTATATCCTTCTCTACCAGCTGTAAGTTACATAGATAGATGAAAATAGCCTAAGGTCCATGCTTGAAAATGGCACGTAAACATCCATATGCCCCTTGATCCAGGCTAGCCAGGACTAGACCTCCAAGTCCTAATGAAGGACTGGATGGTTGTGTTCCATCAGAGGGTACCAGAGAGTCAAGCCCTGTGTTAAAGCATGGAGGGGAAGCAAACGTTTCCTCTTGTCTTAGCCACTGAAGTCTATCTCAGAACCCAAATATTGGGAGTAATTCAGCTCTGTTTCTGTGTGTCAGAGAGCCACCCAACAGGGGTGCTATGTTGCTGCCTTTTTTTTTTTTTTTTTTTTTTTTTTAGCAATGAAATAATTTAATGGTACTCAGGATCACTGAGTGAAAGAGGAAGTGGCTGGGAAACACAGAAAACATTGCAAAATGACAGACCAAAAATAAAAACAAAAAACAAACAAACAAAAAAACTGGAATAGTAATTGCTTCTAATATCAAATTATAGTTCATGCAAACGAGAAATGGAAAATACACACGAGAATCTGCAACTAGACACAGCACCATAGCTCTTCCCACAGGTGGAAGTCATCCGTTTGGTTATTCGCCATGTTGTCCACATACCAAGAACACCATATCTGGATGCTTCTACTTGACTGGATGATGGGTCAGTGTCCACCCTCGCTGCCGTAGTTTTCATTTTTGAAATTATATTGGCTTGATTTTGAGGGGAAAAAACCTACTCCTTGATGCTTAACACTTGGGTAATCATGGAATCCTTTGACCTGCCGCCGCCACAAGATGTTTAGGTTAAGACAGCGGACACCTTAATGTGTAATTCTTGCCATCGGGATGTGCGTGGTTAGTGTTCTCTCTTTACAGGTACATTTTAGGTTTTAGAAATAGGGGCTCTGATCAAGGTTTACCTAGGGTATTCTTTTTTTTTTTTTTTTTTTTTTTTTTAATAAAACAGTTACTTATCTGCTTGCTATGGAGATTTTTGCAAATGTCCTGCAAACAGGCTGGTCACCTTTCCCAAGGAGGTTCATCTTGAGACACAGTGACAGCGACTGAGAGCAGAGGTGGACTTGTTAAGCTGGTCCCTGTAGTTGCCCCAGGCTCACCCACGTCCTCTCCCACACGCACGCTCGTGTTTGCACTTGAGTTCTGTTCTCCTCCACAGGGTCTCTCTCTGGAACACTGTCCTCCATCTTCTTTTGGGATCTGTCTTATTTCCATTCTTTAAATTCTCAAAGGAAGCGTGACACTGTCTGCTTCCCGCCTCCAGATTTAGCCCTCTGTGGTATCATGGGTCACACTGACCACCATACTTGCTGCCAATATGTAGTTTCCACCCCAAGCTAGAAGTCATGTCTTACCAGGCTTCTGTTTAATAGGGCCACAGCGGGTCCTCGGAGCATAGGAGGGGCTCCACAGAGAGTAGTTAAGTGTTCAACTAAGCAGACAATTTAGTTGTTAATTTACACAGTTTTAATTCCTACATCTTTACTTCTTATTAGCTTTGGTATATACATACATACATACATACATACATACATACATACATACATACATGTGTCTTCAGTTAATAAGTATTCACTGGGTACCTACTTTGCCTTAGGCCTTGTGCTGGTTCTGGTGATGTCCTTTCTCCTGGGTAGCTGAGGGAAAGGATTAGATAAAGCCAGTCAGCAGGCATTACAGATTAAGCAGAAGGGCCGGGCCAGGCGCAGGTGCATGTCTCGTGTATCTGAGGTGTGAAGGAGGTGCCAGGTAGCAACTGGAACCGTGATGCTGAAGGAGGAGTGGGGACTTAACTGGACCTGTCTCTAGGAGACATTGGTCTGGAGAGGCCAACCTGGACCATTAGTCTAGTCATTTGGTTTTATTTCATATTTTAAGGGTGAGATTAGAAAAAGAGGTGGAGGGGCTTAGTAACAATAATCGTATGCCAAGTACAAGGCGTAAAAACTCAAAAGTGTTTATGAGGTGACCTTCTGAAGTTTTACAACAGCATCTGTAGGTAGGACTGAGAGAAGAGTGGAGGGATTGTACGGTTACAGTGGAGAAGTTTACCTGTCCGTATACTGAGTGTTGAAACCTCAGCTCAGCTTCCTGATCACCTAGCTGGTTGTCAGAGAGACAAAGAGAAAGGTGAAAGTGCGCTCAGAAGAGAAACATCCTCAGAAGCAGACAAGTAAGAAGAGCACAAGGGTCTTGGACAAGCTGCATGCCAGGTGCAGCCGCATCCAGGGCTCCCACATTCCCCAGGCAGTCTTCAGGAACAGAAGCAACAGTGAACGCCAGGCGATCACGATGCTGGCACTGTGCCTACGTGCATCTTGAGGCCGGCTGATGTCTCCGTCATCTCCCCAACTGATACCTGAAGCTGCATCCATGGATGTTGGAAGAGGATGTTGGAAGAGCTCTGTTTTACGAGTGCCTGTCCTCAGACCCTTAGGTGGTAGATGAGGTTGGGCACCAGGTGGTCCGGGGAACTGTGGTATGGATGCTGTTCATCACCTCAGGGCATCCATTCAACTCAAGATTTTAAGAGGCGAAAGCAATTTTAAGTTAGCACAAGCACCACAGAATAGTATATGAACCTGGCATGGGCTCTAAAGATGGCACGAGAGAGCTAAATGAAATCGGGCCCTTTCTTGTTGCCCTTGGCTCTTTGGTCTTTTCACAGGGAGCAAGCCCCTCTAGTTTACTTGGGGAGGCCTAGAATTTCTGCAAGGCGCATATTATCTGTGCTGGTGGGCCTTCCTGGCTTCCCACCTGTCAGCACCCCAGATACCCTCTGTTAGCTAGCAAAGTCCGTTGTTTTAGAATCTAGAAAATGCAAGGATGTAAGTCAGAGGTTTCTCGGCTGACATGGTGCTGACAATTTCCGAGTATTAACCAGAACGTTGCTTTATTGACGGTTGGGGTAATTTGGCATTGAAGTTTCTGGTTCCATTAGTTACTAATATGTTCATTAAAGGATATTTGGGTACAGTTTCGGAAGACCTACATTCCCCTTTGAGTCATGATTTTATTTTTATTTATTTCTGAGGGGTCTGGAAATGTACAGTGTCTAATAGATTAGACTAGATAGCCACCCGCCCCCTTCCTCCATACACACACAGGAACTCCTCACTGAATGCAATTATTTCTTGAGTTTCAGAGGCAAATGAACCACAGAATAGCAGCTGTAGAGCGTGTTGTAAGAAAATACTGTAATTACCAAGTTAGACATGTGTTGGGACAACAGTCCTTTGCTGATCAACAGCGTCACTCCTGAAGCAGTCATTGAAAAACATGTTAGGCAGCCAGTGCTCAATTGTACGTGCCAGTAGGAGGGAGTGGCAGTGCAGAGAGTCCCCAGCAGCAGATAATCCCCAAATCACTGCTGTTTGGCCTCAGGAGGTATCTTGTGTTCCTTTCTTTTTTTTTTTTTTTTATTTTTTTTTTTTTTTTTTTTCCTCTTCTGGCAAAGGATTCCTTTAATTAGATCCTACGCATATTATTGTCAATATTAGCTTGACTCTCTAAACAGATACTCATTTGGCTGGTAGGAAAGGACACCCTGGGCGACAGGAGAAATTCATTTGGGGATTAAAAATTAGCAGGAGACAATCCTGACATGGGTAATCCTCCTGTGGATAATTGAGTGTTGACTGGCGTTTACAGAAATGTGTTGAGGGCAGAGGACAGATGTAAGCGAAGAGTGGCTCTTTCAGCTAACCCAGGGCTCTTTGGTTCTTTCTTATAGAACCAAACCTCTTCCATCTAATTCAGAAAGCCCAGCACTGTGACAAGGCACATGGCTACCCAGTGTCATCCTAGCCCTCCTCCAAGCACTTGAGACTTAGCCCTCCACAACTTAGCTCAAGTGTTTCTTGGTGGCCTCTCTCACTGTTTCTGTCCACACTCCTCAACTAGCAGAACTGAAATGGAGTCATCCAGACCTAAAGTGAGTGAGTCTTGAGACCTAAGCCTGGTGAGAAAGAGAAGCTGGGTGCAATCGGCAGGCAATTTACGCGCTCACAGTAGACGCTATGGTGGGCAGCAGGCAGTGCCGTGTTTATTAAGATGTCAGAGTTAGCAGAGACCTGCACCTGCAGGTGATGGCCTTCCAAAGACTGCCGGGAAGAAGGCTGAGTTCTCAGGGTGATGATGTGAATTAAGGAGTGGTAAGGTCACCCATGGTGATACGCGGAGAGCATCTGCCATGAAGTCTGTGAAGGTCACAGCAGAAATATAACGTAGATGCACACTGAGGACGTTTTCATTTCCTTTCGTTTGTGATTTTTTTTTCAAAATTATCCTTTTATTCTTATAAGGCTAAAGAGATAGTCTTACTTCTTACATGACATATTGGGTTTTTTTTTATTATTCTTGTTATATCTCAATGGTTATCCCATCCCTTGTATCCTCCCATTCTCCCCTCCCTCCCATTTTCCCCTTATTCCCCTCCCCTATGACTGTTCCTGAGAGGGATTACCTCCCCCTGTATATGCTCATAGGGTATCAAGTCTCTTCTCGGTGACCTGCTGTCCTTCCTCTGAGTGCCACCAGGTCTCCCCCTCCAGGGGACATAGTCAAATGTGAGGCACCAGAGTACGTGAGAAAGTCATATCCCACTCTCCACTCAAGTGTGGAGACTGTTCTGACCATTGGCTAGATCTGGGTAGAGGTTTAAAGTTTACCGCCTGTATTGTCCTTGGCTGTTGCCTTAGTTTGAGCAGGCCCCCTTGGCCCAAATCTGCTTATCATAATGTTCTACTTGTAGGTTTCTAGGACCCACTGGATCCTTTTACATTGCTATTCTCCCATTGTTCTCTCATCTAGAGTCCCAATAGGATGTCCTCCCCTCTGTCCCAGTTTTCTGGTAAGTGAAGGCTTTCGTGGGACATGCCCATTGGGCTAGTATGCAGATATGTGAGTATATACCATTTGAGTCTTTCTGCTTCTGGGTTAACTCACTCATTATGATCATTTCTAGCTCAATCCATTTATCCACAAATTTCGGGGTGATTTTGTGTGTGTGTGTGTGTGTGTGTGTGTGTGTGTGTGTGTGTGTGTGTCAGAGGGCAGCTTGCTTGAGTTAATTCTCTCCTTCCATCACGTGCATCTTGAGGATTGAAAACTCACTCTTTCCAGGCCATAAATATGCATTTATAAAACACATGTACTGTAAATTACATTTAAAAGCTACAAAATACTAAACTACAAAAAGTCAGACTTCAAAGAAATGTTCTCCTTAAACCAATTCAGCAATTCTTTTTCAGTAAATTTCTTCTTCTTGAGTTAAATTTGTGTGTTCCAGGGCCTCTGAAGTTTTAAAGGGAGTACAATGGAAATTGAGTGTTCTAGAAAACTCTGTCACTTGACCATAGTGACTTAAGAACACAGTGGTCACATCTGACTTTAGTAAACTCACGCCATTTCATTACACCCCCCATCCCCCAGGGCTAAGGCGCATTACTCTGAGTGTCTGGCTTGGTTGCAGTCTCATGGCTGTGCTCAGGATTTTGACTATTTGATGAACACAGAGAAGTAGAAAATTAAAACAATTCCCCGAGTAGCTGAAGTTTCAATTAACATTTGTGGAATAATCTGAATATTTTGATTGAAACAATAATTTCCACTTTATCCCACTTTTCACCTCACTCTGTCCATGCAGAACATAAAATAAATCGAATTTACATAAGGGCCATTACAAAAAGGGGGAAAAAAAAGAAAGAAAGAAAAGTTAATGTGCCTACTTAATGATTCATCTTAAAGAGCCAAAGCAGCCTTTATCGAAATCACCCCTCGAGGCCATCTGAACGCAGATGAGTGGTGGGCACCCGCCCGCTCTTCATCCCCGTCACATCTCCCAAATGAGACGCTGGCATTTTCACATGGCAGGCGGAGAAGCCCGAAGTCACGAAAACCGCAACATCTGGAACGCAAGGAAAGATTTTGCTGGAAAGAACTTGACAAAGCCCGAAAACAAAGTTCTAGACTTTGCTCATTTATTTTGGCTGCAAAGCCAAGCGCACTGCAGAGCTCAAAGAGGATTTGTCCAAGGCTCCCTTCAAAGACATAAAAAGCCAGCCTGCCACTAAAATTAATGCAGGGCCTGCGTACATGGTGGAGACAGTTATCTGATACGAGGGAAGAGAGTCACACTACGCCTTTGTGTTATTTATAAGGTTACTATTGGAGGAAACAGGAGCAATTAGATACCCCCTGCTCTCAGCTCGGGGGAAGGAAAAAAGGTGTCAAACATAGCTTTCCAATTTGTCTTCTGATCATTTCCTTCTCACTACATCTTAAAATCCAAATATACATGTGCCCCATGCTCACTGGTCTCAGGGGCTCCTCGCCCTGGCTCTCCTTTACTCTCTCATTTTGAAGGATGTGTGGGGAGACTTAAAGGTAGCTTAAAATAGAGATTGTAACTCAAAACACTTTTATTTCATGATCACAAAATTACATGTGTATGTGCAAGTGTATATACACACACATATGATAGAAAAGCCTCACAAGAGTCTAAAAAAATTACTTGAAGCTTGTATGGTGGCACAAGCTGTTACTCTGAACACTCAGAGAGGCAGAGGCATGTGGGAATCTCTTTAAGTTCAAGTTCGAGGCCAGCTGGGTCTATAAAGTGAGTCTAGGACAGCCATGGGTACACAGAAGAAACCCTGTCTTGGAAAAACCACCCAAACACACACACATACACCCACAGACACACACACACACACACACACACACACACTTGCTTGAAATGTGGAACATGATGTCATTCTTTGTTCTGTTCAGTTTTTGAAGCTCCCACACTTGAGGGTATTCTGTAGCGTGAGAATTTCCAGAAACTGGGGGAGGGTGTGGCACGTATCCTTGCTGCCAGCAGTCATTTGGCACTGGCCAGGTGTTTGAACACGCATTGAGTGATACAAGAAGCAGGCAGGAAGGACTTCCCCTTGGTGGTGGGACCAGACACCTCTATTCTCCAATGCCCAAAATGAAGGCACTCACTGTCTGGCCTAAGACATGAGCCATGAGCTTTCAGCTGGGTCAAAGCCGTATCAGGATGCAGAGGTAGCAGGGTTTCACCCTTTGGGTCCTCTGACGTGATTTCAGCTGTGGTCTTCTTTACCTAGCAGTGTACTCTATAGCTGCCCATCTCTCACTTTGCTTTCCAGACACATGTGCCATGAGACACTTAGTACATTCCTCTTTCTGCTTAAGTCAGGCTGCAAAGGCTTCTGTTGCTTAAGATGCGAACCCTGGATAAGCTTCTGTAACACTTTCTCACAGAGATACTCACTGTTCAGAGTTTAACATGCAGCCTTCTGACCCCTTTTCTAGCCACGGAATATTCACCAGGGTCACGACAGTGTCTTGACACACGGCTAAGTGCATAGTGCGGGAGGTTCACCTCCACAATGTTTGTAGAGACGCTTGCTTCCTACTTCTCTCAGAGGTACACTCTGGTACCGTAACTGCCTTCGGCTACTGGGGCTAGTGGCTGGTGAAACGAAAACCCCAAAGCAGGCAGCTGACAACTGTGATGCTTGGTGACAGTAGGAAGTGTCCTGATTTATCTAGAGTGCCCACACTTACATACCTCCTGCTGGTTATATAGGTAAATATTAATTTTAGTTTTTTTCTTTATTTTTATTTTTTCATACGATACGTTTTGATCATGTTGCTCCCCTCCCTGCAACTCCTCTCAGATTCTTCCACCTCCCCACACACTCTACTTTAGTTTTTAAGCACAAACAACACACCACACACACCACACACACACACACACACACACACACACACACACACACACACATGCACATGCACACATGACAAAAAAAAGCCAAAACAAAATAAAACAGTGATTTGTCTTGTGTGTTGGCCATCTACCTGGGCGTGGTCCTTCTCTGGAGTGTGGTTGATACACTCAATGACATTCTATTGGTGAGTGTCAACTTCCTCTTTCCCACCTGGCATCATTGCCAGTCTGTGGCAAATAGCTTCTTGGTTAGAGGACAGGCCTCATATAGACGCTCTCCTCTCAGTATTGGGTCCATGTGACTATCAGATCGTCTTGTGCCTCAAAAAAAAAATTGTCTATGTTGGCAGTTAACTTTCTCATTAAACCTTCATATAGTTCCACAAAGTAGATATGTTATTCTCACTTATCAATCAGAAACCTGAGGCTTAGCAAGATGAAGTAATTGGCCCAAATTCACAAGTGCAAGGAGGCAGCCCAGAATCTTTATCCAGGCTGACCAACTGCAGAGAGATAACATTCTAAGCCCACTGTAGCTGCCTCCCGTGAGCTCCCAGGGCCGTGGGCCCTCAGCAGCCTTGACACCGCAATTCACGGTTCACTTCATTAATATGGACGTGTTTACTGTACCCACATTCTAATGTTCTCAGAGAAACAGGAAACAGAGGGCATGCACTTTAACTGAAGAGGCAAAAGGAGAACGCTATCAGGAAATACAGAGCAAAGCATTTTAATATAGACCATCTCATTTAACGCCGTGTAATAACTAGAGAATAATTATAGTGACTAAAGCCAAGATACATATACTAACTCGGGGCCTGAAGAAGAAACTAAAGAGGAAAGAGATGAAGTCATGAGAGTGAACCTCAAAGAGAAATGGATTCTTGGGGAGTTCTTCATGGTGATTTTGGGACATGATGGTGGACAGGGAAGTGAGGAGGATTTTATTTTGATGGTGTTCATTTCTCTACTCAGCAGGGATAGGCTGAGTTCGATGAGAGATGCCTTAAAACCTTAACTGTTGGTATGAAGGCGGTTCACTGGTTCCTATTAACATGACCGTACAAAAGGATTGGTTCAACAGGAGAATTGAGTGGCCTGAGCCCACAGCGTTCAAAGTGTGTCTTCACCAAGCCTTGCGATGAGGAAAAAGACAAATGGGGAAGAATCTGGAGGCTTCCTAGCTGATGGTGTCGCTGTGGCTCTGAGGGGCTTCACAGAGGAAGTGTCAAGTCCCTAGCTTGGGCCCTTCAGGCTAGCAATGATGACAGTCCCTAGTATATGTGTAAACAGAGTGTCAGACGAGGTTGAAAATTACAATCAGAGTTCTGTTACCTGCAATTTTAAAGAAGTACAATCCAAGTTGTTGCAATTGATTGCATCCGGCTGAAAGAATTTCTTGCTAAAACAGATGGCAACGAGCAAGCCTTGTCCTCATTTTTTCCCCTCCAAATTGTTCCCACCAAACAATTAGGCCCGAGTAACTAAGTGTAATCAAGTGGTGCTAAGTCGAGCCAGACTCGCCTTTAATATGCTCCAAAGTTAAGTTGTTCTCGTTTCAGACATCTTGGGGGGGGGGTAACAGAGCTGCCTTCAAAGAGAAGCCATTCAGAGAGTGACATGGTGCTCTTCCCTTACCCTGACAGCAGTTTCCTCCCTGGGTATGAAATCAGCCAAGAAGCAGCAACTATTTGGTGGATTGGCCCAGCTGCCAAGTTTGAGTTTCTAGTTTTAAAGTGAACACAAACCAAGACTTTTTTTTTTTTTTTTTTTTTGGTCAATAACCTTCCAATGTCATGCAAAATAAATAAAAAGAGTCTTCTATGAGAGTAGGTAAAGGTGGGATGCTATATTAAGGACAACTCCAGGTGAATGTGTTTACATGGCAAAGAATGCACCTTTCACGACTACAGCTCCGGTCAGTGGCTGCCCAGCCGGGGCCCACAGTTAGTGAAGCCGGAGATTCTGCATGTTCATGAGAAACAGGGCACTCACAGGACAGTGTCATGGCTTGGATCTGAAATGCCCCCACAGGTTTGCAGCATAGTTTTTGAAGACCGTAGAATAACTATGAGAGGTGAGAGCTACAGGAGAAAAGTAAGCCACTAGAGGCGGGTCTTTGAGGTTTATATCTGTGCCCGGCTTCAGTCAGTCTCAGCTTCCTGGTTTAAGACTGAAGTCAGATTTAGCCCTAGCCTGACCTAGCCTAACCCTGACCTTTGCCTTCTCTTCTCTACTATGATGGACTGCAGTCCTCTGAAACTATAAGCCAAAATAACCCTTCTTCCCTGGAAGCTGTATTCGTCAGGTATTTTGTCAGCAACACGAGACTTAATACTGGCAAAAAAATCTTAATTTCTCTTTCTTCCGTTAGTTGGTCATATGGCTGAATCTTATGGCTTTCTTTCTAATAAGCAGAGGCCAACAGTGGTGCTAGTAGACAGGGTGGTCCTCCCAGAGGCCTCCTTGGTGTGTTCTGATGAACGCTGATGAAGGCTCTCCAGACATCAAAGGGAAGTCCTCCATGGATGAAAGGATTGTTTATGGTCCTGCTCCATGACAGAGAAAATAGGACACGTGGCACTCAAATCCGAGGTATTCAGGTAAGAGCAGAAAGTCAGTGGGGGTAACCTTTCTCCCCAGAAGCCTGCTCACTGTAGGCACTGAAGTGCCTAGGGAATCTAGGGTGAAGAAGTGACTTTCAAATCTACCTCTGCCTGACTGGAGGTGGTAGGCACCACCTCTGTAGCGTCTATCCTTCGAGGCCTCATGCTCAGCCTTGGAGATAAACTCTCATCATCCCCACCTACCCACTGTTGAACTGCTGGACGAGGTTCTTATTCTCTGAAAGTGTATACCACCTGCAGTCTCCGTCACTCAGCGGGCAAATGTCTCTCTCACTTTTAACAAAAAATTAACACATATTAATTGTACATCGCTACAAGACCCAGTATGGTGTTTTGTTACGTGTATAGAATCTACAGTGGCTAAACCAAATGCCGTGCCGCTTGGTAGCTCTCCATCTTTTCCTTTTTTCTTTTTCTTTTTCTTTCTTCTTTTTTTTTTTTAAAAAAAAGGAATCTCCACTCTATTTTCCCAGTTTACATTCCTACCAACAGTGTATGAGATTTCCCTAGTTTTATATCATCGGCATATACATCACCTCAAATATTTACCTTTTCTTGTGATGGGAATATTCAAAATCCTTTATAGTCACTGTTTTGAAGTCCAATATGAAAAACAAGCGATAGCCAGTCCACCTTGCTGTAGAACACTAGGACCCATTCTTCCCACTCAGCTGTGCCCATTCCCATCCCTTTCCCCTCATCAATACCTACTGTTCCAAAGCCTCTCCATCTAGATCAGATATCCCCCTACCTCCTCTCCCCTTCTCCCTTCCCCCTCCTCCCCCACCATGAGTGAGGGCACACAGCAGTTGCGTCTCCACACTTGGCCTATGTGGCTTAACACATTCTCTAATTCACCTGTGTTGCTGAAAAGGACACTGTCTTCTTTCATGGTTGAAAATGTTCCAGGCTGCCAGGGAACACCTGCCCTTTCCTCATTTGTCATTGGAGAGCTAGGTTGATCCCAAAGTTTAGCTTTGTAAGCAGTGCTGCAAACAGGTGTGCAGATGTCTTTTCAAAATACTAATTTTTATTTCTTTGTTTGTTTGTTTGTTTTTGTTTGTTTGAGACAGGGTTTCTCTGTGTAGCCGTGGCTGTCCTGGACTCGCTTTGTAGACCAGGCTGGCCTTGAACTCACAGCGATCCACCTGCCTCTGCCTCCCGAGCGCTGGGATTAAAGGTGTGTGCCGCCACCACTCCCGGCAGGCACCTAATTTTCATTTCTTAAAATGCATACCCAAGAGTGGTACTAATGGGTCATTTTGTATTTCTAGTTTGCTTTTTTGTGAAGCATTTATTCTGTTTTCAGAATGGGTGTGCTAATTCGCGTTTCTGCCATCAGTGAAGAAGAGTTCCCTTTCTCTACATCCTCATTGGCATGCCATTTTTTTTTTTTTTTTGCTTAAAAAACTTTCATCATATATATTCATGATACTTTGTTATATAAAAACAAGTACACATTGCCCATTCAGCAGTCCCCACACCACACTCATCTTTCTTCCTTTCTCATACGTCTTCTTCTTAGTTCCCTAAGACAGTTCCACTTCTACTTTCATGTCATATTTGAATACTTAATATTTTATATTTATAGAAAACCTGAGAATTACAAATTAGATAAAACATATGATATGTCTCTGACTTTCTTATTTTGCCTAATATTATTGTCTTCTGCTGTGTCCATTTTCCCTCCAAAATAACATAACTTTATTCTTTCTAGTAGTTAAAGAAAATACCAGTTGTGTGTGTGTGTGTGTGTGTGTGTGTGTGTGTGTGTGAGAGAGAGAGAGAGAGAGAGAGAGAGAGAGAGAGAGAGAGAGAGAG
>OU015747.1:35897529-35920223 GCA_907169655.1 Acomys percivali | reverse complement strand
GTGTGTGTGTGTGTGTGTGTGTGTGTGTGTGTAGCCCTGGCTGTCCTGGAGCTTGGTCCTGTAGTCTGCATGGCCTTGAACTCAGACATCCACTTGCCTCTGCCTCCTTAGCGCTGGGATTAAAGCTGTCAGTCACCAGCTCCTAGCTTCTCAAAATAGATCATAGCTAACTTGGAACCTGCTAGTAGCTCAGAATGACCTTGTAAGCACTGGGATTATAGGTGTGTGCCACTGTGTCTGATTCACTTTTAGAGTTTTCTATGCATAAACCCCAATAATGGCTTGAGATGCTCATACATGCAGGGGGAGGATATAAAGCCCAGCATCCCACCAGTCCTGTGCGGCTCTGGAAATAGCAGAATCCATATGCAACAGAGCAGCCACTGAGAGATTGCTCGCCCATGGCTGCTCCTGAGCCTGCTGAACCAGGCTCTGAAGTCTGTCCTGCCCTTGGCACTGAAAGTGACTCTAAAACAAAACCAGACATGTAGCCAGTGGGGGAAAAAAAAGAGCTGCCGGAGAGCCATTGGGTGTTCCCCTTGGCGTGCTGTGCCTGCCCCGCCTTGCTTTTCTGGAGCATCCATCTAATTGAGTCTATTGCCCTATGTCCTTCAGGTCCCTGGGACACTGAGAAGCATCAGGGAGGTTGACGGAGGCTCCATGTTCTTCCAGGGGAAGCAGAGCCCTTTGCACTCAGATTGTAACACAATCTTTCCTCTCTAGGGCTGCGAAAGCTACAGTGAAAAACTGTTTGAAAACCTCTTTTATCATTCATCGTCCCCAGACTGAAATCGTTTTTGACAACTTCCATGGAAAACAAGCAGCGTTCTGGCTACTGGCGAGTCAGTTAAGGGAGGGAACACATGTTCGCTGTCAGCCAGAGCCCTGAGCAAGCCCTGACAACCTTTTAACCCCGCTTTGCAGAGAAAGGACCCAAATGGATTTTTGGAACAAAGTCACCACATTGTCTTAAGCATCTTTCTCATTTACTGTGTTTTCTTTTCCCAAGACAGCAGCCTTAAAAGAATAACTCTTAGCTCTCCGCCTTTATTGAGGGAAGTAGCGGATCTGCGTTATGTCCTACCAGGGAAGACGATCGTTCATGACTGTCCTTTATGAAATAAACCCCTTTTTCATTGCTTTCTTAGCCATCTGACCACAGTTTAAACACCAACACACTGAGGAGTTCACTCCCCTCATACAGTGATTCCTCAAAACCAGCCAAAAAGCCGCAGGAGTGAAATTTTCTAAACAGTAGGGAGGCTGCCTAACCGACATCCTTAGCATGCTGGCCACTGAGGCAGCTGTGGAAACGATTGTGAACCTCAAGGTCTGGAGCCAGAAACACAGATCTTTTTTTTTTTTTTATTAATTCATTCATAGTACATCTCAATTGTTATCCCATCCCTTGTATCCTCCTATTCCTCCCTCACTCCAGCTTACACCCTACTCCCCTCCCTTATGACTGTGACTGGGCAGGGGGGCTCCTCCCCCTGTATATGTTCACAGGGTATCAAGTCTCTTCTTGGTAGCCTGCTATCCTTCCTCTGAGTGCCACCAGGCCTCCAAGTTACCAAGCAGAACTATTTCTATAGTTCCCAGTTCTATATAGAACTATTTCTATAGCTTGGGGTGGGGTGCTATGCTAACAAAAACTGAGTGTTAGGGGGTGTTTTGCTTTTTTTTTTTTAAAAAAAAGATTGTTTTAAAAACGCTCTAATTCCAGTGATTAAAACCCTCAGATCTCAGCTCCCGGTGTCTGCAACCTTGGCGCTTCTTCATAGCCCTGCAGGCTCCGTGGTTTGTGAGAAGATGATCCCCTGTGTCTGTCCATTTTGAAGACTGCATTTGTGCTTTCACACCCAAAAGGCAGGCCAGTGTAAATAGGGAGGATGGCCCAGAGAGGAAATCCTGTGGGGACTGCCCCCGGCACTCGTGTGCAGGGATATCAAGAACAGAACAGAGAGGGACTCCTCACCTCTGTAGACCTTGTGTCCTCCTCCTTCTGCCACCGACCACTGTCATCCTCTCTCCGTCCCTCCCCCCATTTGTTTGTCTGTCTCTTTTCAGAGGCTTTTCAAATTGATTCTAAATTATGCTTTATTGGGACAAACTTTGCACAACACTCTTTTGTGTGGTGCTATGACTCAAACCCAGGGCTTCAAAGATGTTGGGCAAGCACTCCACTCCATCCCTGGGCTAGTTTATTCCAGGCCACTATTTTTCATTTGGTTGGTTGATTTGGTTTGGATGTTTTCTGATCCTCCTGCATCAGCCTGCTGAGCACTGGAACTGTAGGTATCTACCACCATCAACTGCCGCAGTTATTCATTTTAAAGTGAATGATTAAAATATAAATAGCTTCGCCTCAGTATTGTGTACCTACAACTTAGATCTTATTCCAAAACATTTTCATGACTCTACAGGAACACCCTGTAGACCTTGAATCAATTAAATACATTTTCCCTCCCCACAGGCCATGCCATGACTAACCTACTCTCTCTGATCCTAAAGACCCACCTATTTTATTACCCACCTTGATAGTCATGCCCTATGCCTCTGAGGCTGCCACTGTAGCATTAACCAGTGTTCCACTCCTTTCAATGGGTCAGCCAATTCCATTGTATGTATGTGCTAGCATTTGTTCATCCACTCACCCACCCACGGACACTTGGGTTAGCTACTGTGGAGGTTCTGCCATAAAACATCTGTGAGCTCATTTGTGAGAGCACCTGTTACTATTTCTAGGAGCCACATTGCTGGGTCATGTGAGGATTTTCTGTTTTTGAGGAGCTGCTAAACTTCCCCACAGTTCATGGTTGAACCATTTTACTACCAATGCATAGACGTTCTGGTTACTCTACAGCCTCAGTAGCATTTGTTATTTTTCATAAAAAAAAAAAGTATCATTCTAGTTACGTCAGTAGGTGTGAAATTGCATCTCACTGCAGTTATGTTGTTCATTTCCTAAATGCCTAATGATCCTCTCATGAGCTGATTGGACATAGTGGATGATGGGGGAAGACTCCTTCTCAAGTCCTATTTTTAACTTGATTTTCTGACTTTTGTAGTAGGGTCATAAGGGTTCCCGTGCATCCTGGAGCCCAGACTCTTATCAGACCTGTTATTTTAAATTAGCTCCTTTCATGCTGCAGTTTCTGTTCCCACTTGGTTGATAACATCCTGGGATATACAAAACTCTTAGACCTGACCCAATCCATTTTATGTGGATAGTTTTGCTCCCACTTTTAGGGTGTACCTGAGGATGATTTGCCAAATCCAAATTCATAAAGATTGCCCTTGTGTTTTCTTCCAAGAGCTTTGTAACTTTAGACCTTACACTTGTCTGTCTTCAGTTAAAATGTTCCCATGCTACAAGGTGGAGCCCAACTCCATTGTGGTGCGTGCGGTTTCCTAGCTCTCCCGGCAGCCTTTGAGGAGCATTGCATTGGTTCCCTTATTGGATGGCACCGTTGTTGAATATCAATTAGCCAGAACATCAATTAGATATATAAAACTCTAGCCTGTGTGTCTGTCACATTACCACACTTATTAAAATCAGTAGCCTTTGCATTAAGGTTTTAAAGATGGAAGACTGAGTATCTCAACTCATCACCCGCTTTCTTGATGAATGTCTATAATGTGGACCCAGATTCAGCTACCTCTCTTCCCCTGCTGTGTCTTTAGGCCTAAAACCTGAATACATCTTTAACCACACTGTAGAGCAGTGGTTCTCAACCTTCCTAATGCTGTGGCCCTTTCATACTGTTCCTCAACTTGTGGTGACCCCAACTATAAAATTATTTTGTTGCTGCTTCATAACTGTAATTTTACTACTGTTTTGAATCATAGTGGACATATTTATGCTATCTGATGATCTTAGGTGACCCCTGTGAAAGGGTCATTCGACCTCCAAAGGGGTCATGACCTACAGGTCGAGAAACACTGATCAGTAGTATTATGGCCACACCTTTCGTCCTTGTGGTTTTTCTTGGAGTTGAACCCACGTCTTTATGCACAGTAGCCTCTCTCTACAGATATGTCCTCAGCCCTCTATTTTTTTATTTTGAATTAAGGCCTCCCTAAAATTCCCTGGTGAGTCTTGAACTCACTCTGTAGCCTAAGCTAGCTTTGTCCTTGTAACCCCCCTCCCTCAGACTCTTGGTATGGTTAGCCCCATTCCATGGACGGCCAACAAAGGCACAAAGTTCTGAAATCTACCCAGGAAAGCAGTTAACGTTCCTCAGAACCCTTCTCTCTGACACAACACATGCTCAGTGTAGGGGGAAAAAAAAAAAGAAACTGAGAAACAGTTACAAAAGCACAAATAAAAATCATCAATAATATCACTTTTCATGAGCAAACAAATGGTTTCCTTTGACCAAAGTTGCTTGCTTTTGAGCTCCAAAATGTCTAAGCAGTAGCAAGCTGCTCTGTGTGGTGGCATCACGGCAGCAGTGTCTACGAGTTTGCATTGGTTTTGTTCTTTTCACTCCTGTTATTTTCTGTTCCCATTTTCTTCTTCTGTCTACACGTCCTACCCTCACTCCCAGCCATCCTCCTCTTTAAAGTGGGAGCAGAAGGAAATGAAAAGAGGGTTCCCAGTGGGTGGCAAGAAAGACATTTGGCTTCTCCCAGACTCTAAGCTCTTCAGATCCCCTCCCACCCTGGTGAGAGCTCGCACTCCCCCTCCTCCTTCCTAGTTGGCCTATTGATAACATGGAGCCTGTACAAGATGAACTGACAGCTCTGTGCATGCGCGTTTACGAGCAACAGACGGTGGGAGTAAACAGGGCCAAACCATCTTTCATCCATAACACATATTATTGATTTTTCTCTAATTAAAACAGTCACAACAGACATTGTTGTCATACCCATGTTTCTCCTCTTTTATATTTTAAATAGGAACCAGCTTGCCTGGTGAGAACCCAGCAATGCAACAGTCTTTTATCCCTCAACCCCTTTCTCTCTTCCTCTTAGCTGAGGGCCTTCTCTTCTCAAGGGATCTTTTGAGTGTTTAGCACTTTGGGGGATGTGAAGACCTCCACTCTTGTCAGTCCCCATTAAGTCTTCAGTCTGTTGGATTTCTCAGGAAAGCAAAGGGCTAGTTGTGTGCTCTGGCACCTGATCGCCTTCGAAATCACATAGTGGAGAGCTTGGGGCATCTGTTTCTGTGATTCTTCCCTGTTGACTGTCATTCCTGTTAACAGCTGGCTTTATGATCGAGTAGATTTCTTCATCATCAGGGATACCACAGGATTTTCTCTGTCATCCTTCTGTCCTCTGGTGCTTACAGAGATCCAGGACAATGGGAGAAGGCTGGGAGGTTTTGGAACAGCTCTGTTCTCAGGGGAATGGTGTCGCAGTCAGCTCCTGGCTCCCTTGGACAACAAATGACCCTGAGAGAAGACTCAGGAAAGTAATTGACCCTTGATCTTCACATGAGGCTACAAGCAGAGGACACTGGGTATTCGGAACCCCAGATACCAATGACAAACTTGTCAAAATGAATCGTGCTTCCTTCTTGATGCCCAAGTAAATGAGATGAAGGCTTTGTGGGGGGTTGGAAGCACAGAGAGAATGCCAGGCACAGGGCCCAGGCTTCCTGCCACTGCCTGGCTTTGTGGCTCTAGATGAACACTCTGGCTTTCTGTGTTCTCATCCATGACAAAAAAAAAGGGTCTCATGAGCATTTCCCAGGGGTGCATGACGTCTCTTGTAAATGGTGGAAAGGAAGTTAAGAGGTCAGAGGCTTTGGGTCAATCGTCTATCTACAAACACATATGTGTCATATATAGGTTCTGAGTATACATGAGCAAGAAGAGACAAAATCTGAAAGCTTAAGGAGTTTGCATCCTATTTGAGAAGTCAGATAATAGCCATATACATACATACATATACATGTATATAAATTGTGTGTGTTGTGTTTGTGTGTTTTATGTGTGTGTATGTGTGTGTCTGTGTGTGTGTCTATGTGTCTTTGTACTCACACACATCAGGAAATGATTAAGTAATATGAAAAAGGCGAGAACTGTTTGTAAAGATATACTAAGGAGAGTTAGGACCATCTTTGAGACAAGTAAAGCACAGAACAATTCATAGTCACCTATTTCACACTCATCATCTAGTGGACATTTGGAAATCAAAGACAAAGGTGCAAACAACTGTAAAGTGTTTTGATATCATGAAGGATGAGGTATGTGTGATTAGAAAGAGGCAGCAGAGTTGAGTTCACACTATGTTTATTTCTGCATTGTATCCAGCTGTAGTTTTCTGTGGCCATCCCCATTTGTTATAAAGAAGAGCTTCTTTGATGAGGGGTTGGTAGTTATACGTTTCTGTGGGTATAAATATAAGATTACGAATGTAGTTAGAAATTACTCTGGTCTAGCAAAGTGGCACTTGTAGGTTCTCATCTGAGACCCATGATCTCACTAGCTCTGGGAAGCTGGCTAGCTCTCTGGCACCAGGCATGATTTTCTTTCTGTTGAGTGGGACGTAAGTCCACTTAGACAGCTGTTGGTTACCACCAACATATAAGTGCCACTATTGCACCTTTGAAGATATCTTGCCATGCTGGTCATTGTGTGGTCCATAGGCACAAACGCTAGGTGGGGCTGTTAAAGGCATCCCTCCCTGGGAAGCTGTATGGTCCTTTCTTGTACTATGGAAGCCTGGCCTCTTTCAAGTTAGATCCAGATTGAACAATCAAGAGCCATATGTCTTAAGAGTGTTATATTTTCAACAATCTTCAACCCCTGAGAGGCAACTAAGAGCTACATGCATTGTCTATATTGTCTGGGGAGTCATTTAGACTAATTTGACCAACTATCAAAAGGACATCTTGTATCTTGTTTTTATTGGTCTGTGCTTCTTGTGGTCTGCACACACACACACACACACACACACACACACACACACACACACACCTTTGTGCACATGCACACATATATTATGCATATGATTTTCAGTAAATATAAACTAATATAATTCCCTAAGGCTTTATCAAACAGTGGTGGTGCTGTTTGTCTCTTCTTCTTCCTTTCTTCTCATACTTCACTGACTTCCCTCTCCTTTCCCCAGTTAGAACCCTCCCCATTTTTCTGTTTCCCCATATTTCATCTGTATCACGTTATTCTCCTTTCAAACCACTCCACCCCAATGGTCCCTTTGTATTTTCCTAGTTTCTGCAGTCACTCCATGATATGTACTCATGTCTGAAAGCTGGAACTAGGAGCTTCAGACAAGAGAGAATGTGATGTTTGTCTTCCCAGGTCTGAGTTGCCTCACCCAATATAATCTTTTCTAGGTCTATTCATTACCTGCAAGTTCAATGGTTTCGTTTTCTTTATAGCTGAATGATATTCTGTAATATATCTACATTTATGTCTATATATACACACAAACAACCAAAATAGACTCATCAAGTTATATTTATATATTTGTCCCTGTGTGTGTGAATGTGTGTGTGTATGTGTGTGTGTGTCTGAATGTGCGCACATGTGCATGTGTGTGTAACGGTTATAATCAAAGTAAAGAGGCTATTAGGGGGGCATATGAGAGAGGCTGGAGAGAGGAAAGGGAAGGGGTAAAATGATATAATTAAGTTTTGATTAAAATTTTAAAATCTTTAGGAGAGAAAAAGAAGAAAAGAAAGGAGAAATTGGTCTTTGCACTACCACAGCAGTTCTCAAACTGTGGATCACACCACCTTGGGAAGGGTCAAATGATCCTATGGAGGTCACATGTCAGATATCCTGTATGTCAGATATTTACATTACGATTTATAACAGTAGTAAAATTACAATTTGAAGCAGGAAACAAAAATAACTTTATTGTTGGGGTTGGTGGTCACCACGACATGAGGAACTGTATTACAGGGTCACAGCCTTAGGAAGGTTGAGAGCCAGTGTGCTTGAGGAAGGGGAGAAACAGAGGCTGATGGACAAGGGGCCCACGTGTCGGCAACTACGTGAGATAGTTCTTTGGAAAGAATCCTTTTCAGGCACTGCCTTATACCGGCACTTCATGCTTGGAATCAAAGGTGGCTGCTCCTGTTTTCTGGCTGTCATGAGGAAATTACATGATTAAGCTGGGGTAGCCCAAGTCAGATGCATGTTTTTGGCAAAATCATGGTCAGTTATCAAGAGGATAAACACACTGAAGCTCGGAAGTATCTTGAATTGGTTTCCCCTAAGTGGTTAGTTTTCAGAAAAATTATCCCAAAGAGCATATATTTCAGGGAAATAAAGTCATAGTCACACAGTTGTTTGGCCATGTCAGGGAGGGAGAACTCAGGAGATTCAGGAGAGAACTCAGGGAGGCTCACACATCACTCCCACACATAGTGAGACTCAGAGCTTTCCCGGGTGAGTGGGCTGCTACCTCAGGAGCCGGTAGCTGTCCAAGGCACTAACTCTTGGTTTATTTCTCTTCTGCTTCCTCTCATCTGAGCCATTTTCTCCTTTTTGTGACTGTCAAGCATGATTCCAGCCCTTGTGCTTGTGGAGTTGCAGAAGTCCTGTCGAGACAAGTTGGCTCTCGATTTTCTTTCTTCCAAGAAAAAGAGGACCAGAGAAGAAAACACAGACCTGGTGTAGAAGATGGTGGGGGCTGTTAGGTTTAAATCCAGCAAGCACAGCTTAGGTATAGACTGTACTTCATGGTTTGGAAAGCATTTTCTCATGCATGGTCTGCTCAGTACTCGGGAGAGATGGAGGATGTTTCTAGGGATGGGAATGACACATAAGAGACCTTTATCAGAGACACAAGAGACCAATCAGAGAACAAAGCCAGGCAGTACAAGATATCTACTTTCAGAAAAGGAAAGTGTATTATTTATGTAAGCTTTCCCCACTCTGATAACAGCAGCCATTTTCCTACACATTTCTCTGTGTGTTTTAACTTTTTGACTATTACTCAGTAGTCCTAACTCAAGTGGGTGTTACATGTAGCAATAATACTAGCTGCACACAGGACAAGTCTACTACGTGCCAAGTGTTACTACATATTTTGCCCCCAATACGTATGCCCCCCTCCCCCAAGATCAATGCTGTCTTCTAGTTTAAAAAAAAAAGGGATGGATGACCACAGAGAAAGACACTGATGATCAGTGACAAAAGTAAGATGGAGCAGACTGTTGTTTTGTCTGGTCCACTATGATACTCTATCAAGATAAAGATATAAAAAACACTGTTTATTAACCATTAAATCAGCGAAAACTTTTGAAGATGACAACCCAGAGTCAGGCTCAGCATGGTGAAACATTTGTGCATTCATATTGTCAGTGGCACTGAAAATTGATGGCCTTATAGCAAAACAAATCGCCTTGCAGCAAGCATTTTATTATGTATGTCCTTGGTCTCTGTGGGTCATGAATTTGGGCACAGAACAGCCAAACAGCTTGCCCTTTAGGTCATTCATTGGAGACTGGAACCATCTCATCTGTAGATACCTTCATTCACAAGCCTGTTAGGATGTCACCATTGGCTCCTCTGATGCCTTCTTTTCAGAACTCGCTGCCTAGAGAGTTTCCGTCAAACGCTTCAGTGGCAGTATGACATTCGCACTTCAGGTCCACGCACCTATGCAAAGTTTTATGGAGAGCCACAGCGATGCAGCGACCTCTGAGGTGAAAGCAGACAAACTTATCAACAAGCAGACACTGCCTGCATGCATTCCACTAAACCCAGCAGCTCCAGGGGAGCCATTCTGATGCTGTCTACCACAGGAGTGTCATTTTCCCCCTAAACTTTCTGTGCAAGCCTTTTTACACATGCACTCATTTTTTCCCCCTAACCTAGCTTCGTAGTCTAGAATCAAGCCTGCTACTATGACACAGAATGGAAGTTTCTCCTTTTCCATTGCTGTGTAGTCTTACTTTAAAGTACAGTACAAATTTGCCTATTCTTCTCATTATTGTTATTGTTGTTGTTGTTGTTGTTGTTATTATTATTATTATTATTATTATTATTATTATTATTATTTGGTTTTGTTTTGTACACTTTTGGCTGCTTTCTCAGATTTTCGTCTGTTTACCCGTGCTTTCAGCAGTGTGCCCCACCACCAAGACAAACACCTGCACTTTTCACTGAACTCATTGACGAATAGCTTCCGATAATTGAAAACTCAATTGACTGTGATCTTGGTTCCTCTCTCCCCCCTTTCCTTCCACTGTCCCTCTCCCTTGATCTATGCTTCGAATCCAGGCTCTTCTACATGTTAGGCAAGAAGTATGAAATATGTCTTTTATAGTCACAATGTTGCATCCAGCTACAGTTACCAGCTGGATCTGCTCAGTTCTACAAATCATAGTTTCAGGTCCTGATGTCAGTGAAACATGCTATAATGGCTAACCAATAGAACACAGGGGGTCTAGATATTCGCTCACTTCTCCACATACATTTTTCAGATGATTATGTACTTGACCTCATGTTAGTATATATGGGAAATACACAGGATTTCTACCCTTAAAATGGATAAAGCCTAGAGAGTAATCACAGGTGAGGTGGTTTCGGCATCTAAAACAAACAGCTCCAATTGTGTTAGGCCCCGGTTTCCATTTCCTCACATCTTGGTAGGATTGGTTATGGACTTCCAATGTGAAGTCTTTCAGCTGGCCAGTATGGACAAGAGTGCTAAGAGTTGAGAAGACAGAGCCAGTAGAAGTGGAAACATCTCTAATCTTAAATCAGGATGGGCCTAGGGCCATCTCAGTCCTCTGTCCTCTGTGCCGCCTTCCTTCTAAGATGGGGTGGTCCAGTTCCCATGATCCGGAGGTCAACCTTCCTCCTGAGATCAGAATCTGCCCTGAATCCCAGCTCACTTGGCCAAGATATCTGAACCTTGTCGTTTATTACTGTGCTCAGTGCACGGCTGTGACCGTTCTAGCTCTCGCAAGCATCTTCCACTAAAGAGCTGGTCCCTGTTTTCTGGTAACTCCAGCTGTTGGCTGGGGTCTTATTCCAAAACAGATGGACCACCCAGAACCATGACAATGTCAGCTTTCTGACTTTAGGCATCTCCACTGTCTGGATGCCACTGCTGTTGCATGTCCTCTAGCTCCAAATCCCTTTAAACGTTTGCAAGTGCTGATGACGGACTGCACTTCCTATATGTCTTTACTGGGGTGGCCCCCGCTCCCATGAGACTGTTGATTCAGATTGGGTAATACTTCCAACACAGTTCTTTTCTGTCTTTTTCTACTGCTGCTTGGTCTCCAACAACCAGTTGCTAAGTCCCGCCATGCCTCTCATCAAAGCCCTCCCGAATTGTGACAACCATTTGTTCCTGGTTATTAATCCTGGTTTTTATTGTCCTGTGATGTCATGGACCAGTGTCTGACTCTTTGTCTAGTCACCTCTTCCTATGTTCCCACGACAACAGGCTCTTCTGGGACAGCACTTAGCTCTTGCTGTGCTGTGAGCCCTTGCATTTGTCATCTCCTCCCAGATCCAGCAGAGAGTGAAGTCAGCTCACATGGAAACCCTGGGTATCTTTACCAGTATGTGACTTTAGGGACTTGGGTGGAACAATGCCTTTTGTTATGACTCTGTTTCCTAATCTGCAACATGAAGGTGTCAACTATAAGGTTTATGACTTCTTAGAGTTCACAAATGTACAGGCAAATTGTCTGAGAATCAAGTTTTCAAGCAGATTTTTCTATCTCAAATGCCCATCAGAAAATAATATCAGTCAGTTAATGCTCTCTCTAGATTTAAATAAAGTAGATCCCTAAGAAATGTTTATTTATCCTTTAATTTTGACATCTATGTCCATTTTTATCTATTTATTTTTGTTTGCTAAGATAGCATCTTTAGACCAGGATTAGCCTTGAACATGGCATACCCCTGCCTCTGCCTGGGATTATAGGCAGGAAAAAAAAAATATATATATATATATATAGAGAGAGAGAGAGAGAGAATGAGAGAGAGAGAGAGAGAGAGAGAGAGAGAGAGAGAGAGAGAGAGAGAGAGAGAGAGAGAGAGAGAGCTGGGAGTGGCACATGGCTTCTTCCTGCAAGGCCACACCTCCTAAGCCTACCCAAACAGTGCCAAGTATTTACTCAAATGCCTGAGACTATGGGCATGATTTCATTCAAACTACCATGTTTGCCTCTCCCTCTTTCATTTCCTCTTCTTCTAAAATAAAGAGAAATTTGTTGCAAAAAGAAAAATCAAAGATATCTATATGCTCAGGCAAGATCTGGAAAGAGTCTTTTTTTTAAGTGCATTAGTTAGCTTTTCATTTGCTTTGCTCAAAATACATGACAACTTCATTGGGGGACAAATTTATTTCAGCTCATGACTTCAGAGTTCAGTCCATAGCATCTTCCTGTGTTTGGATAGAAGAGTATCCTGGCAGCAAATCATGTATTGAGAAACATCTTTACCTTGTCTAACGCACAAAACATTTAGAAACAGGAATAAGCCAGGGACAAGACACCCAAGAGTACCAGCTACTTTTCTCTAGCTAGAGCCAAGTTCTAATGTTTCTAGAACTTTCCAAAGTAGTGTCACCAGCTAGGGACCAGGGCCTTGATGTATGAGCCACTGGTGGGGAACTTTATATCCCAAACATCACAGAGGATCATCAGATATGCAGAAAAGTACTCAGCATCTCAAATCATTGGGGAGATGCAAGTTGAAACCTCAGGGAGATATCATTTCATGTCTGTTGGGATGACTGCTATTAAAAAGACAAAAGAGAGCTTTGATGAGGACATGGAGGAAAGAGAGTATTTGTGTCTTATTGCCAGAGATGTAAACTAACATAGCCATTGAGGAAAAAAATACAGAGGTTTTCAACAAACTAACAGTAGAATTACCACCTAATGTACCAATTCTACTCCCACATATATGTGCAAGGGAATCAGAACTGGTTGAAGCAGCATCTGTATGCCAGTTCTTGCTGCAGCATACGCCATCTACAGAAATAAGATAGTGTATTATCTATAAACTGATAAATAAAATAAGTTGTATAGACATAATAGCATACCATATTACCTTAAAAAAGGAAATCTTGCCATTGGCAACCACATAAATACAAGTGGAGGTCTTTATGCTCAGTGAAATTAGCCAGCCACAGAAAGAGGAGTGCTGTGTATTCTTACTTTTATTAATTCTAAAACAGTGAATTTTCTAGAAAGAGGTATACTAGTTGTTTCCGGAGGTTATGTGTAAGGGGCTAGGAGGAAAAGAAAGATGTTGGTCAAAAGATACCAAATTTCTGTAGATTTGGGTAATAGTTTCGGTAAGACACATGTGTGCATGGTAGCCACAGTTAACAACAATGACATTAGTTATTTCAAAATTGCTGCGACAGAGTATAATCGTTTTACTGTAAGCTCCATTTACACTGGAGAGATGATGAGTGGTCAAATCCACTTAGAAACTCTGCAGTTGTGCCACATACAGACATGTGATGATTTGTCAATTACAAATAAGTCAAAAGTAAAAGTAAGGGCTTTATTTTCCAGGACAGTGTGGTAATTAGTGGTGCATCCTGAACTAAAATGCCATGTCTCCTGACAACTGGGTAAATGGATTTGGGCTTGTCTCTGCTCCCTGCTCACAGGGAACGTTTTTGAAACGTATTGTATTTGTCCATAAGGTTGCTTGCTCACATGAGTCAAGGCACGTGACTACTGAAGGAAAGGGCACTCGAAACTCTTCCCCTCCCCAAGGTAAAACACAGGCAGCTTGAATGATTTTGCAGAGCACTGCTCTCTGTCAACATGTGGCTCTTTGGTCAGCTATATGGTTACTTCTTAACCACTTCAGCTATGTGTAAGCCCACACATGGGAAGGGAAGCAGTGGGCCGGGCACTTTAGCAGTGACAATGGTCCAATTTTACAGGATGGCCATAAGGTACCAAGGTTGCATAACTTAGCATTTTCCCAAAAGCTGAAAGAACCGTGTGTGTTCTCTACTCTTCCGTATCAGGAAGGAGGGATTAAGTGAATGTTTTCGGTTTCACAGGAAAAGGTAATAAAAATACAAGTATATTTTGGGTCAAGTTCAATTTCTGCTTGCCTCTTTCAAACCTCTATGAAGAAAATAAACCGGAGCACAACTGAATCTTTAACACCCAAGCAGATAAGATTCTTTATTCCAACCCAGGTAGTTATCATATCCTGATAAGAACCTAATTACAATGACTAATATAGCAAGCTTAATAAAATAGGGAGGAAAGTTAAAGATAGTTGGGTCATGTCTGTCAGTCATCGAAAGACCATCATTAGTTACTATTTTAATGGTTCATTTGATTAAATGCTAAGCTATTGTCTTGTAATTATGTGTATTCAAGGGAAAAATACTTCAGTTCAATTAGGAATATATCTTTTACTTCACTATGTTTAATGAAGTCTCGGCATCACCATAATAAGCGAGGAATAATGAAAATCTTTTTTTTTTTTTTGAAACTGTGATAGGAGGATTTACAGAGAAGTAAGCTGGCATGTGTAAGCTAGATGAGTTCCCTTACATGGCTCAACTGTTGATCAAAAAAGCAAATTATATAAGTGGAGACTGCAAGGCAGAAACATGTGGACACAGCTGGAGTGTCATGTGTCACGGTTCCAGTCATTGCCAGCTGGCGGTCACACAAAGGCAGGCCAAGCCAAACAATTACTGTTATTCATAAGAGCAAATGTGCATTCCAAATACACAGTGCAGGCTTTATGAAATAACCAAGCGTTCAGATGCATCCAGACAGCCAGGCTTTTTTTCATCACACGTCCCTGGGTACCAGGCCAATATGGCAAACTGACTCTGCTATTCAAAAACCCTTATCTTTACCCAATTAACCAAATCACTGTGAAGCTCAAGGGTTCTTCATGCATTTTGCTGAGCGTGTCAAACCAGCAGGCTTCCTGGGCGGCAGATGCAGTTTCTGGAAGCAATATGTTTGAAAAAAAAATAAAAAAGAAAATAAAACTTTTTTTTTTTTTGAGCTGTAAATGCCATGTTAGAGCATCACCCATTGCAAGTCAGTTTGGAGTCAGATGTTAACATCTGGGCAACCAGTGCTCTTCCATGCCATCAACTTTGGGCCCCAAGATAGACACCTTCCATGATGTTACCTTAAGATGCTCACAGATGGCCGAGAGATAGGCAATAAGGAATCACCTTCATGTTGGAAGAAAAAAAAATTAGTTTAATGAGAGAGCATTCTGGAAGAGATCCCAGCAATGAAGTGAATTAAAAAAAAAAAACAAAAAAACAAAAAAAAAACAAAAACAAAAAACCCACAGTTGTTGCTTTGATCACTTTTACTTAATTTGTTAAAATGAAGTGTAGCTACAGCTCCCTGCCTGCCATGGCTTCCAACAGACAAGGCCACTGGAAATGCAAGAACGTGTACATGTGTCGTCACATTCTTCTTTCTCTCGTATCAGAATAACAAGAGTGGCAGACATGGAGGTGTCTGTTGGGAATGTTTCACTGCAATAGAAAGTGAGTGGCTACATCTCAACAGTGCTCCCAATGAACTATTAGGTCCTCTGTCTAGATGGGTACCACCCCACAGACGTGTAATGCAAACCACATGTGGACTTTGCTTTCTAATATCCGCCTTCAACAAAGTAAAGAGGAACAGGTGAACCTAATTTTGATATGTTTTATTTAACCTTAAATGTTTAAGGTATCATCATTTCAACACGTAGTCCACACAACTGGGTTCGTTTTGTTTTGTGATCCTCAAGACCTTGCACCACTGAGCTACACTCCCAGACCCAGCTTACAGTTATTAATGAAATACCCTAAGTCTTTTATCTGTGCTGAGTCTTCAAGGCTCATGTGTAATGTGTACTCCAATGCATCCCAACTTGAATAAGCCACATTTCAAGTGTTTAGTAGCTATATATTGTCTCCCGGGGACTTTTCTTGACCAGACTTTTCGCATGGGGAGCTTTGAGCATGCCTGGGCACACTTCGTCAGGTGCTGCAGAGGAATGTCTTAACAGAATGAGTTGTCAAATGTCTTGTTTGCAGCCCCAGCTCTCCTGTCAACTTTCTCCATTAGTTCAATCATAAAATAGAGATAGGGTAATCTGCCTCACCGTCTCTATTAAGTTTTCCATGTTTAAAATTGAAATCAGATTCCTTTTTGGAGAAAAATGACAGTATTTCATTAGATTAAAGATACTAAAGCATTAGATTAGGAAACCCAAAAAGTGGCAGAAAATTCCAAGAACTAAGAATAAATTTCCCTGATTCTTTATGCTCTGCTAAACTGGTCACAGAACAGGTCTTAAAATCTGATGTGAATTTAAACACAGCAATTCCCCCTTATGGTCTATGAAGGGCCTTGAAAGCATCAGTAGCCATCGACATGTGGTTGCTCTGGTTGTTTGAATGTGAAATGTTCCCCCACAGGTCATATGTTGGAGCACTTGATTTCCAGCTGATGGCGCTGTTTTGCAAGGCTGTAGACCATTTGGATCTGCCGTGCTCCTGTCACCATGCCTTCTCCTCCGTGACAGGCTGATAATCCCTGAAACCACAAACCAGAATAAATACTTTCATCATTCAATTATTTCTGCCAGGTATTCTGTGTAAGTGATGAGACACAGGGCCTCTCTGCATTGGCCTGGGTTCCAGGCTTTCCTGGAAAGCCAGTATTGACAGCTCTGGCAGCACAGTGCTCAGCAGGTGCTGGGCTGGTGAAGCGCCTTGACACTTGCACATCATCCCCGTGACACTAAACATCCAGCACAGAGTGTCTGTCCTCTGTGCCATGTCAGGCCCCACTGCTCCTTCTATTTTCTTTGCTGTGTATCGACATAGGACGATCAGGAAACTGCTTACTGTTAGATTCTCTATGCTCAAGTGCACTGGGCAAACAGGAATATCAGTAGCTCCGGACCATCCAGCCCGCTATCACAGGCCGTAAGCCCAGACCTTCCACAGTTAGTAGTCTTTCATATTAAACTTTTGCTAGCTCTGCTAGTAAAAATGGCAATATATTTGGATGTATAAATACTACTTTCTTTCCTTAAAAAAATATTTATTTTTATTTTTACATGTGAATGAATGCTTTGCTTGCATGGGTGTTTCTGTGCCACGTGTGTGCCTTGTGCTCTCAGGGATGAGAAGAGGGCATTGCTGTCTCCTGTAATTGGAGATATAGATGTTTGCAAGCCACCTTGCGGGCGCTGGGAATCCATCCAGGTCTGCTGCAAGAGCGGTGAGTTCTACTAACCTCTGAGCCGTCTCTCCAGTGCACGGGCTGGTTTCTCGTTTAACCTCAAAATCCTAGGCACAGTGGTCATGCTTCAACACAAGCCTTGCATTTGGACAGTCATTCAGACTGTGCATTGTACAGCATTTATTCCCCCCTCCCCCACCAACCAGTCCCTGATGCAGTTCTAGAAAAATGCAACAGTTAGTGCCTGGAAAGGGATTGGAGCGAAGATTCACCCACTGCTTCCCACACGTTAACTGCTGTGCTGCTGTGTGACTCTCTAACTGTTCTACTTTGTGTTTCACACTCTGTGAACTATGAGTCGAAATCTATGTGAATGCCCTCACCAGGTGTTTGTAAAGAAGAGCTGAGACCATGGCGGAGGGGGGTGGGGGGTGGGTGGGAATGTGCCCGACCAGAGAGGCTTTCACAGGTCCTCCAGCCTTTTATGGCTGGGGAAAATACCCGAGGTAAACACTGTGTTATCAGAAAAGACCGATTTTGTCCCGCAGCATGCAGAGCTTTTGGTACCTGTTCTCTCGGCGGCCTTGCCGTCTTGGGCCTCCGGTGACAATGGCTTCACGGTGATGAGCTTGTGTCAGAAGTGCCTGCTGCCCTGATGAAGGCCAGGCGGGAAAAAGGAGGCAGCAGGGGTAGCCTGTAGTCTCTGCTTTCCAACAGTACCTCTGTGGAATCAAGCCTTCAGCAAAGGGACCTTTTGGGGGACACTCAAGATCCAGGTTATAGCGACATATATAAGACACTTGACTCATTAACAGCGGATCTGGGATGTTAATGAGAGGAAGCAGAGGAGAAAGGTGGGGACACACAGAGGGTGTCTCCACACAAGAGCCCTTTCCCATATCCTCGCAGGGGCATCATAAGAGATGATGATTATGGAATTATGGGCTGGTTCTTGCCTTAAAGAAGGGTGCTGCGCGAGTACATGAGTGACCATGTTACCTTTTCTTCATTACCTATCTCTTCCACTAAACTACAAGATCCATGAGAGGGCTTTTTGTTTTTCCAGTGTCTCACGTAGCACACACACAAAAATTCTTATATTATTGGGTATGTCAATAAATAATTACTTGTTGAATCGATTTTTTTTTTAAACTCTCCATTTCTCAAATCACGGAGGCAAAGTTGTCATTGAATAAATAAAGTGCTTGTTTTTTTACCCAGGTGGTTACAACTCAAAACAGATTTATCTGGGCAACACTGTGCCTGGATTTGTAACGGGCTGGGAAGCAAGACTGGCTGCTACAGGTTGTACTGGAGAAGTGTAACACCTTAAACCAGACGCTTCGTGCTGTGGTCATCTTTCCATCCGTTCACCCAGTGACCCACTCCTATGCCCGGAGACTTCCACTAGGCAGCTGGGTTTCTGCTTCAGAATACCGGATACAGTTGAGATAAAATGGGTTTCCATTTACAGAGACCTATTTCAGACAAAGGGTCATGTAGCCTTTAAAAAAAGAAAAGAAAAGAAAAGAAAACTCTCACTTGAACATCCCCCTTCCACATTCTGACCACCTGGTAGAGACGCTGGACCAGAACGCAGCCAGGGGACTTCTTTAATCCTGCCCTTTCTTTCTTTCTCCTCTTCCTCCTTCTCTTATTCCCCTCTCTCTCTGCCTCTCTTCCTTCTTTCCTCCTCCTCCCTCTTTCCTTCCCTCTCTCTTTCCTCCTCTCCCTTTCTCCCTTCTCTTTTTTTTTTTTTTTTTTTAAGGAATGTTCCAGAATTTGTCTGGTTTAGGAGTCAGGCTAGCCTGTTCCATATTCCCCCCGGTTTTCGTGAATGTGTTGCTGAAGGGCCCACAACCACCTTGCTGCAGCTCTTGACGAGAGAGTCCTGGGTCACTCAGAAACGACTTCCCTTTCATGGTGGGTGCCAACCAGAAACCTCTGAGGACATGAGGGGGAAGGGTGGCCCAGAAACTGTTACGGAAGGTTGTCAAACCCACCCACGTCAGACATCCTGGGTCCCAGGCCTGTGAACACACACACACACACACACACTGTGAGCTGACTCCAGCCAACATCTAAATTGCCTCAGCCACCGGCAGGCCAAGTGGAGCCCTGTGGAAACATGAGTTAAGTGAAGACAGCCCGCCTCCAGGTGCTCCTCACTGCCACAGCTCCTGACACTTCTTGGCCACCCATCACTTTCCATTTGGTTGCGGGCAGTCTTCTTATCTTCAAAGCATTTTTATGCGCTTGCAGAGGCAAGCCTACCCGGGACTAAAGTTCTCGGTTCTCTCTGCCCTGGAACCTATGCCAGGGACCCAGCTGCTTGTGGCTCCTGCCATCCCGTGGCAGTCTGTATTTCCGAGTTTCCACTACTGGGATTAAAAAAAAATTGGAAGCCAGCTTGCTTCTTTTGGACCCTGAAGGCTCCTTTCGGAAGGAGAAGGCAGAATGAGAAAGCCCAGGGGATGACTGGTTTGAAAGTTTCCTGAAAAAGGCCCACAAGGCTCGCCTGAATGGTGTCTTGTGTGACAGAAGAATCCCAGAGTCTGTCTGGTTTTGGCCAGGGCTTCCTGCCCTTTCTCCTGGTTACTTCTCAGGATTACCACTCTTTTCCCTGAATGCTGGTTCTAAGAAAGGAGCTCTTGGGCTGACAGCTGTGAGGTCACGAGGTGGCCTTGCCAGGGCCTGTGTGCTATTACAACGAAACAATATGGTACCTGTAAACACCTAACCACCGACGGCTTCTATTGCTGTGCCCTTCCCCTCCACGCTTACACAGATTTTTCTTCTTCTTCTTCTTTTTTTAAACTCTAGAATTGGACTTCAGAAACAACCTCCTTGCAAACAAACTGTCTGTTGACTCTGGCGGGTAGTTATAAGGAGGGTTGTTAGCACCTGGGATTTATGTTTCAAATATCATTTTAATTTCTCGGGCAGAGTTTTTACCACAAGATGTTAACTCACTGGCAGACTTGAATCCCACAGTGTCTCTCATTTTCTCTTACTTGAATGTGCACATATATACACTCTTCGTTAGTGAAAATATGCCCGTGGCTTCTAAGAAAAGGCTCTCAGTGGACAAGTCACTGAAACACAGAACATCTGTTTTCACGGAACTGACTTCCAAATGTCATTCTTTTAGCTGGTAAACTGATGACTCGGTAAGTCAATTTTTTTTAACCGTAGGATACCCTATTTTGTTATATGCATCAGATCTGTCCTAGGAGAGTAGTGAGTGGATCTTACTCCGAGATACAAGCTCCTTTTACATTTATTAAAGGCCACGTAATCCCAGTTTGTTTTTATGTTGCTATGTAAACACTGCCATGACCAAAAGCAACTTGGGAAGAAAGGGGTTAATTCATATGACAGCTCTCTGGTCACAACCCATCATTGTGAGGAGTCAGGACAGAAACCCAAGAAAGGAACTTGGAGGCAGGAACTGAAGCAGAGAGCCCAGAAGAACACGGCTTACTGACTGTCTTAATGGCCTTATACAACCCAGGCCGCCAGCCTAGGAATGGCACCACCCACAGTGGGCTCAACCCTCCTACATTAATCTTTAACCGAAAACACACCCCGTAGACACGCCCACAAGCCAATCTGAGGGAGGCGGCCCTCTTCCTGGGCGTGTCAAGGTGACAGCTGAAGCCTTTAAAGATGGCGGGCAGAGGAACTAGACATCTAGCGTGGGTCACTGCGACCGTTGTTGTGTCCATCTTTGTCTTCCTATTTCCTAGGCAGGTGGTTCTAGACAACACACGTTCCCTAGCTAATTCTGCGACGAACATTCTGGATACTAAAGAATAAACGAAAAGTTGGAAGACTGTTAAGTCAGTCCCTGGCGTCCTCATTCACCCCTCCTGTAGTTCCTTTGCGTTTCTTCTTTGATTCCTAGTCTAGTCGAATCAGCTCTGGGAGACGCCTTCCCTGAAAACATCCTTTGCCTCACAAGTCCTCTCTGAAGCCCCAGACTGAGATATTTCTAACCTTAAGTACATCTGGTTTTGTCAATATTTAAACTCGTGATTTGAGACAGGAAAGCAAAAGCCTCCCTCCCCTCTCCAGCGCCGCTGACATTTCATTGCAATCAACTTCTGGGTTTGTTGCCTTTAGTCTTTTGAGAGAGGGTCTACTACGCAGCCCCAGCTGCCTGCGATTCACTGGTGTAGCTCGGGACCTGTGGTCCTCCTGTTGCTGCCCACTGAGTGCTGGGATTCTAGGCACGTGCCGCCGCCATGGCTCTTGATGTGAAGCTACTTCACAGATGGGATGGCCCGTCCATCGCTGGCAACCCCAGCCGCTGTGCTGTTTATTGGCCACTTGACCTCGCTGTAGATCACATAGACACGCTACCTTACACATTCCCAGGGCTGGTGGGCTTTCTTCATGCCCCACTGAGTTTTGTGCCTGGCACAAAAACTCAGACTGTGCTACCTGTTAAGAGTTAGAAAAAGGAAGCGCCTTTAGTTCTCCAGAGCCCTCCCAGTGTAAGGAGAGGTCCCCCTCCCCCTCCCCGCCCCTTTCCCCCTCCCCAGCCCCCTCCCCCCCCCCTTCCCCCCCCCCCAGCCCCCCCCCCCCGTTGTCCTCTGATCTTCACTCAACTCTGCGCCTTGCAAATGCACCTCCTAACGCACAATAAGCAAATGAAAAATGTAAAACAAGGAGGAAGAGAAGCAGGAATGTGCCACACTTCCACCCAGGTGCCTGTATTTATCAACATACAGGAACGCTCACCCCACTTTCCCTGACATTTTTTTCCTCAGAAACAATACTTTGGGAATTTGATTTTGTTATTAAACAGAAGAGTATCCTTTAAAAAATCTCTGTCTTTTGGGTACTATTTAATTTAATGCAATTAATTATAGAATTTAATGTAATTACACTTGTATAATTTAGTTTAATATTCTAATGGGCTGAAATTGTGTGTTTTTTTTTTTTTTTTTTTTTTTTTTTTTCTTTCCACGGAGTATCAGCTGCACTCAAGCCATTGCTCCAGGCTTCCAAGAGAGAAACTGGCTTTCTACTTCCTTTTAGGGTTTTGGAGAACAGAAGGAAGGCCCTTGAAATTCTTCCAGGTCATCCTTCTGTTTAGGTCATCAAACCTGAGGCTGCAGATAGCTCGGGTTTCTCTTAGGACAAGATCCGGAGGGCATACACTGTGCTACTTGGGCTTTTAGACTAAAAATGGGTTTGTCAGCTCAGTTCATCTTAGTTGAGGCTTGGTGGCAGTCACATGAACCCATTTCTTTTCCTTGAAAAAGATGTAAGTAAACTAGTTCTTGGAGTTAGTGTTATGTGTGGACTCTCACGGGCCCAACTGCTCAGATTTTATATAATTGATAAGAGTCACTTTCGAAGACACACCACTAAGAAATCAGAGCACCTATAAAAGCTGGGAGTCTCTGTCACAGAGATGTCAAGGGTCCTTGACTTAATAGAGCTGCATGTTTCTTCCCAAGTCAGGAATTCTGTTTGGAAAAAAGAAAAAGAAGAAGAAGAAGAAGAAGAAGAAGAAGAAGAAGAAGAAGAAGAA
>OU015747.1:35866083-35897519 GCA_907169655.1 Acomys percivali | reverse complement strand
AAGAAGAAGAAGAAGAAGAAGAAGAAGAAGAAGAAGAAGAAGAAGAAAAACTGGGGCTTAAGATTAAACAAAGATCACACAGTCATTGTTGAAAACGAATGGAGTGGATAAAAGGTGACCAAGGCAGGACCCCTGGGGTCCCGCTCAAACTGTAGCACCAGCCAAGGACAATACATGCAGTAAACTTCTAACCCCTATCCAGATCTAGCCAATGGACAGGACATTCTCCACAGTTGAGTGGAGAGTGGGGTCTGACTTTCACACGAACTCTGGTGCCCCATATTTGACCACGCCTCCTGGATGAGGAGGCCTGGTGGCACTCAGAGGAAGGATAGCAGGCTACCAGGAAGAGACTTGATACCCTATGAGCATATACAGGGGGAGGAGGTCTCCCTCAGTCACAGTCATAGGGGAGGAGAGGAATGAGAGGATACAAGGGATGTATGGATATGGAATGAGAGGATACAATTGAAATGTAATATGAATAAATTAATAGAATAAGAAATATTGAAAAATGTGGCCAAGACTCTGAAGTGCAAGCCAAACAGCTTTTCCTGCCCCCAAAGCTGATTTTCTGATTTTCTTAGAAGATGAGGGTTACTGTGGACCTTAGAATTGGGGGAAATTTGAAATAGTGGCTCATGCCCATAATCCCAGCACTCAGGAGGCTGAGGCAGGCAGATCTTTGTGAATTCGAGGCCAGCCTGGTCTACAGAGTGAGTCCAGGACAAGCAAGCCTAACACAGAGAGACTCTATCTCGGGGCAGGGGCGGGGGGAAGGGGGGCAGAATTTGAAGTTTCTCTGAAGGAGCAATCATGTCTAGATTTTGTGTCCAGTAAGGTCGAAAGCTTCTGTAGCACTGATATCTTGTGCACCACTGATACCTTGTGTACCACTGATATATTATGTTGCACTGATACTTTGTGTTTCACACTGATACTTTGTATAGCACCGATACCTTGTATAGCACCGATACCTTGTGCAGCACTGATGCCTATGGTAAGAGAATCGTACCCCTTCTAGAAAGCACCCAGGCTAACAAAGGTCCAGGAGCTCTGAGAACTCAAAATTTTAAAATTAGTATTTCTAGTACCATGATTAACTACTCATGATGATCTACTCATTCAGGCAAACATATTAACAATGTCTAATGGTTCGCATTTCTTTTCACTCATGTGCCTGTAAGTTAGCTTGAATTGAGCTTATGCTGGCTTTACTCAGCTGGGCAAGGCTCCGAGCTGCATATTGGTCAGCTTCTGTTCCACAGGATTACCCAAGGCACCCAAAGATGGAGTTCAATGACAGAGCCCATTCCATGACTCTGACCTGAGTCATACTCAACAACACCCATTGGCCAAGGAAGCAATATTGTCAAACCCAAAGGCAAGTGGATGTAACTCCTTCTATCATGAGGCCAAATCAAGTCACTGGGCAACAAAACAAGTGACCAGAGCACCACAGTCATTTATGCGTAAGCCAGGAATTGAAGCTTGCTTACATTATTTTGATATAATAGATGAGCATAGTTACCATTTATTACTTTAAATGATTTCATTGCTCGTAAGACTTGGAGACAGAAGACTAAATGTTTCCTGTACCTGTGACTTACAAGCTGAGAGGGCAATCCATGAACAAATGAGTTCACCACAGTAAGCCTCAGACATCTACTGAAAAGTGCAAACCACCTGAAAGCCTGGCTCCTGCATTCCCGTGAGGATGAAGTGAAATGCTGAGGGAAGTGAGGTAACCCAGACCCAGAAAGATATGCATGGTACATACTCACTTATAAGTCGATATTAGCCCAACATACATGGCCTCTGAGAGACTCCACCTAACGGGGGATCAGGACAGACACTGGTACTAAGTTGTATGGAAGAGTGGGGGGATGGAAGGACCCAGAGGAGTCAGGAGCTCCACCAGGAGACCATCAAGGCTGGCAGATCTGGACCCAGGGGGTCTTCACAAACTGATGACCAAGGACAATACATGCAGAGAACCTAGACACCCTGTTCAGATATAACCTATGGACATCTCATTCTCCACAGTTGTGGGGGAGCAGGGACTGCCTCTGACATGAACTCTGGTGCCCATGACTTGATCACTTCTCCTTGGCAGGGCTGCCTCGAAGGCCCAAGAGGAAGGGGATACAGGCTATCCTGATGAGACTTGACAGACTATGGTCAGATGTAGAGGGAGGAGCTCCCCCTCTCTCCAATCAGAGGTCTAGGGAGTTGAAGAGGTAGGGAGGGTGGGAATGGGAAGATATGAAGAAAGGGGTAACAATTGGGATGTAATGTGAATAAATGATAATAAAGAACTTTTTAAAATAAGAAAAGAAACACTAGGAGATGAAAAACTTAAGTGTTAAACTATTGGTTTTTGTTCTCATGAGCAGAATGTGAAAATCCTTAAATATCAAAATATTGCTTCTATTTTTTACATAGGGGCTAGTCTTAGGTTAGCGCACTAAGGGTTGGACTTGGGCTCCTTTGATGGCTTGGCCTTTATAAAGTCTGGCTTGTTTCTCTGTAAAAAACAAGAGCCACAATATCTTGTTTGTTCATCCTCAGGGTCTGGGGGGTTAGACAGGAGGCAACATATGGCAAGTTGTCTGTATTCTGTGAAGTGCCACGCTTAAAGGGGCACAGCCTTCCTGCTCAGTGCTTCTGATGGTTGTTGTCTGAAGGAGTCCTTGTCACGAAAACTATTTTCAACATGCAACTGTGCATTTAGAAGAAGAGAATTGGGACACAGATACAAGAGAGCTGTGGTTGTGAGTCCAACAGCAGAGAGAAAAAGTCCATGCCAGCAGCTCTGGCAGTGTGTGTGTGGGAGGCTCCTCTGGGGAAAAGATGAAGACAGAAGCCAGTTTTATAGTGTTCTAGTTTAGACAATCCAGATTCTGTCCAGATGGTGTTTCTTTGGATCTTCTTATTCCAAGTTGAAGGCCCAGGACTGAGCAGAGGCCAGAGACACGACACTTGACTAGTTGTCAAGAGAGTAAGGAAATGGATCTGCATTGGATCTCTTGTTCAGCTGCTTTCCGGGGAGCAGAGCAACCTTGAGACCATTACTTAATCTGTCTGTGCTAGAGTTTCCTCACTGATCAAAGGGATGGTCACCAGTGTCCAACTGCCAGTGACTATTCAGCTTCTTGTGAAGGACCAGAATCCTGGTCACCGTATGGCTATGCTGGCTTTCCAGAGGGAAGAACAGAAATACCACAGGTGATGAACTCATGGATCTGGTGAGTCCACCACACAGGGTGAGTTGAGTTCTCAGCTCAGCCATTCTGGGCCACCATTAATTATGAAAACCTCTACACTTCATCATTCTAAACCAACTAAGAAAGCATCACTAAAGTTTGGACCAGATCAGCATCTTCTAGACCACAGTTCTCAACCCATGGGTCTTGACCATCAGAAAACATACATTTCCTATGGACTTAGGGACCCTCAAACCTTAAATTTATTTTTCTTGCCACCTTATAACTCTAATTTTGCTGCTGAGTGGTGTCTCGGTTCCTAAGACCTTCAGCAATATGTGTCTCCCAGTGCTTGTGACCCATAGATTGAGAACCACTGTTTGGATGACCTTGCACAGAAAGTCACCATCACAGCCACCATCAGTGGCAGATTCCCCCGCTGAGCCAGGTTAAGGCGGTCTTCAGGCTTTGCTGTTTGGGTCGTGGCTCTGTTCCCTATCAGCTGTGGGCCTTGGGTCTGGATTTCTTAACCTGTAAAAGGGGAGACTGTTTCTTCTCCCAGACAGCTGCCTGCAAAGATGAAATGAAATAATAAATGTGACCTGATCAGGATATGTTAAATGCATCTCCCCCCTCCCCTCCCCTTCCCTTCACATCCCCATCCCCCTCCCCTGTAAAAATGGTAGCTACTACTATTAAAAGAGGTCTTTGTGGAGAAAACCCACTTAGCTTGTTTCTGCTCTGAGTCAGCTGTCCACTTCTTAGTTCCTAGGTAGATGAATGAGGACCAAAAATCGCTGTTTCTTATGTACTCTAGGGTGCTGCTGTGCTGATAGGAACCCTGCCTGCCCCCTCCACTCCTTCTTTGTCCTCAGCACCCCACAGTGCCGAGAGGACAGTACTGAATAACAGATACAGGACTCTTACGACCTTTGCAAAGGTTTATCCAAAAAAGTCTCCTTCCTGCCCAGTTTTTAGCAATCAAGTTTTCTTTCTTTAGCTGACATGTCTCAATTGCACATTGGGCATTTTCATTCACATGACTTTCTCTTCCTCTCCGGCACTGAGTTTTCTTTCGAAAAGATGAATGATAGCAACTGCAGGGAAAAAGAGAAACAAAACATTATGTCTAGTAGCATGGTGCAGGTCTAGGGGGTGTCCTGGGAGAGGGCTGGCTTCGTGCAACGCTTTTCTGTTTACTGCCTGATAGAAGGCACACCTGTTTTCCTTCTTCTGTCTGACTGATAGCAAGTCAGGGAAATTTAAAAAAAAAAGTCTTCCACAAGCAAAAAAGTCACCAGGTCACCAGGAGGAGGGGTGAGAAGCAGGGCACTGCAGTCTCTCCCATCATCTCTGCCTTCCACCTGTCCCCTCAGGAGCCCGCCTAGGAGCCTGCTATGTCAAACTATGCTATGTCACTCACCTCCCCAGAACCCTGGGGTTGCTCACAGCAAACAAGCCTCCAAAGAAAGGAAGAACGGCTTCCAGGGAGTTCTTACAAGTTTTTACTTGTTGAGTAAACTCAAATGGGTGATTTGTTTCCCCTAGTGAATTTAACCCCTACAGAAGGTTACAGGGAGGGTAGTCAAGAGAAAAAGAGTCTCTCAAACCCTTTCTTGTAGCAGCAATCTAAAGGGAAATGCTGCCTGAAACATCACAGTGAGTTTCCACAAACACTCAAAACAAAGATTAGCAACTGGGGACTGCAAATCCCTGTGAACCACAGACTCTGCATTTCAAAAATAAGACAATTGAGTCTTCTATAGTCTAAGTCACATGTGCAAACTGCCCTCAGTCTTACTGTGGGCCTAAAACCAGAGCCTCAGCCTTGCTTTCTGGTTCTTTCAGCTGCAGACAGATGCCACATCGTGTTCAAGAAACACTAAGAGACTGACTGGCTGGAGTTTCATTCTTCGCTGATGTAGACCAAGCAAAAGTCTGGACCTTCTAAACCCCAAGGTTGTGAAGCAGGGAGGAAGGACAGTGTAACGTGCATCATGTTGTGCGTTACGTTGGTAAACTGTGCTGTTTGAGCTCACTGAGAGCTGGTCTGACAGCAGGACTGCCCTCCCCATCCTCATTTCATCCCGAAGCAGGTTTGTCTCAAGTATCCCTGAAAGCTGCTTGTTTGCAGATGGGCTGTACTGACCCAGTGTCAGGAAGAGACAAAAACAGCAAAACAGCCCAAGAGTAAACCATGGCACCCTTGAGACCAACCAGCTCAAAGGTGAACCATTTGTATGACCTCACGCCATGGCAGTACCTGCAGTGGGAAAAAAGAAGTTTAGACATGCATGGGAAATTCAGGCATGGGAAGCTCACTTAGAGAGAAAAAGCCCAGCTGGGAAGTCTAGCTGCCTACCTCAACCTCCACAGTCAATTTCTGCTGGATGCTTTGAGCAACCAGTTTGATGATGCTTTGTTATTTCCCTACCTACCTAACATCTGCCTGTCTGTCTGTCTGTCTATCAATTATCTACCTTTCTCTTGCTATTTATTCTCTTGGTTCTGGCTTGCTATAGCTTTCATAAACCCACTCATTTAAAACAGAAAATATGGCTTATCCTTGGTCATTCTCCAGACCACACAGAACAAGTTTCGTCCAAAGCGAACTGCTCAGGCGGGTGAGTGCCTAGACCTTGAAGAAATTTCTGATGAACATTCCAGGATGTATAGGAAAGCATGGTTTGTAGCTTTTTTTTTCCTGTTGATAACAGCCATATTCAGCATGCAACATTTGTATTTTCCAGAAGTTTACTAGAGCCTTAACATTTCATTTTAGTGACTCCATAGGAAGGCAGGACTTGAGATAGGGCGGGACTTGAGATAGGACGTGACAAAGTCAATCTGAGTTAATTAAGGCAACTATTCATTGTCTGTAGGTAGCTTCTCTATCCCTTATACCTCACACATAAATGTGTTCATTTGCCATATCATTAAGTTCTTTCGAAGAGAGGATGGTCTGCTCTCATGGTCAGCCATGCGTTATTTACTATGTGGTACTTGTTCAGCCTAGTGAACTTACAAAGCATTCCAGAAACACAACCGTTTACTGTGTCACCATGAAGAACGCTGAACCTGGCTCAGGGATGGAGGACTTGCCCAGAAGCACAAGGATTTGTCCTATGAGATACAAAATTCAGGCTGACTAAATCTATGTTTTAAAAAGACTCTATGGGCTGGAAAGATGGCTTGGCAGATAAGAGCACTGGCTGCTTTGCAGAGGGCCCAGATAGAACTCCTGGAACACATGTGGTGGCTTATGACTGTTTGTAACTTCAGTTCCAAGGGCTCTGATATCCTTCCCTTGCTCTGAGGGCACTTGAGTGTACATAGTGCACAGATGTACATGAGTATATAACAACCGTACACATAAGATTAAAAAAATGGAAAAATAAAAAAGATGGGATAAAAAGAACTTGGTTGATTTGTGTTGTTTTTGAGTCCATCAGAAAGAGGAATTTTATTTGCTAAACTGCTTTTATTACTGGAGCAAGGTTATGATCCTTCTTAGTCTTAAAAAATACAAATACACAAAAGTGACTCAAGAAAAACAGTAAGTCAGAATAGTCCAGAACCAAGGCATAAATAAAAAATACAGTCAAATTATTGCTTTTCAAAGAGTCCAGATTATTATTTCAAGTGATTCCCCCCCAAAATTTAATGAAAATATTCACTATATACCAACTTTACTAAATAGGGAGAAAAATCCATTGTGATTGATTTTTTAAAGGCTTGTACATAGCTTCCAGTACCAAACCTTAACATAAAAATGGCATAAGAAGGAAGCCACAAACAAACCTCATTTGTGAAATGAGAAGTAATAATTAGAATAAAACTCAAGTAAATTGAACCTAGTAATGTTTTGAAGAGTAGCTTACTATGAATAAATACAATATACCAGACAAATTTAAAATTGTTTCACCACAGGAAGTCATGAATATAATTGTTCAAAGATGAATAGAAATGACAATCCCGACAAATCCTGAAAGCAGTTGATGAAATTGAACACCCATTAACAATTTCTTAGAAATTATAAATAGAAGGGAATTTCCTTAATTTGATGTAGAAAACTGAACATTAACCAAGAGACAATGCCTTTTTGAGGTGAAATGGGAAAGTCATTCTTATCAAGTTCACAAGAGAAGTGTCCCTTTGTCATTACTGATGTTCAATATTGTTCTGGAAACTCTGACAGATAAAACTGATGAAAAGGAGTGAATTTATTTATTGAAAAAGAATATGAGACATCATTGCTTGTAGATTATTGAAGTGTCTGCCAAGAACAAAAATGCGAGTCAAAACATATATTTTAAGTAAAATTGCATTTATTGTGAAATTGAATTTACATAAGAAATTGCAACTATAAAAGAAAATTCTGAGAAAAAAAGTGAAGCGAAATTATATTCATGGGAATAACAATTGCCAAGGGACAATTTTACAGGATAATCTGTGTCTGTTTGTATAGAGTAACTATAAAACTTCATAGGGCATTATAAAAGAGGACTAGTGAGTGGAATTCTGAACTATATCCATGCATTTGCTTGCTTGTTACTGCAAAGTTCAATTTCCTAAAATTAGCCTAAGTCTGTTCATATAAGAGCAGTTCAGTCACTACCTGGGGCAGGCAGTGAAAGGGAAGGGGAGTGATTTTATTTATTTTAATTTTATATATATTTATTTATTCATTTTACATCCTGATTGCAGCCCTGTCCTTTCCTTTCAGTCCCCCAGCTAAAACACCACTGCTCCCATTCTTCCCTCTCCTGTGCAGAGAAGAGGGAGGGGGGTCCTCCACGGGTACTAACCCACCCTGGCACAGGCGATAACTCCCTGAACACAGCAACCAACAGCTCAGACTCTAATATCAAAAATTAATAAATGAGACCTTGTGAAATTGAAAAGCTTCTCTAAGGCAAAGGACACTGTCAGTAGGACAAAACAGCAGCCTACAGAAGGGGAAAAGATCTTCACCAACCCTACATCCAACAGAGGGCTGGTATCCAAAATATACAAAGAACTCAAGAAATTGAACACTAATAAACCAAGTAATCCAATTAAAAGTGGGGAACAGAGCTAAAAAGAGAATTTTCAACAGAGGAATCTCAAATAACCAAAAAGCACTTAAAGAAACGCTCAACGTCCTTAGTCATCAGGGAAATGCAAATCAATATGACTCTGAGATTCCATCTTACACTTGTCAGAATGGCTAAGATCAAAAACTCAAGTGACAGCACATGCTGGCGAGATTGTGGAGAAAGAGGAACACTCCTCCATTGCTGGTTGGGAGTGCAAACTTGTACAACCACTTTGGAAATCAATCTGGTGGTTTCTCAGAAAAATTGGGATTAGCTCTACCTCAAGATGCAGCTATTCCACTCCTGGGGAGTGACTTTCAGTGAGCATAGGCTGTACTTGCAAGCAGTGAGGAAACTTCTGAAATTAGTGAGAGTTCCTCATCTCTGTGAAGGTGCTAAAAGCTGTTCAATATCACATTCTAATGGGGTGGATTTTAGTGTATGGGTTTCATTTCAATAAAGATGTTATGTTAAAAAAATAGCCTATAAGAAACTTTCCTTTTGTGAATGAGATTGTTAATTAAAGGGAACGTAATTCAAACACTGGGCCTGGAGCTGTGGCCCAGTGATAGGGTAGCTGCCTAGCATGCATAAGTGGCACCAACCCAACACAAACATGACGGTAGACATTGTTGACCGTCCTCTTTCCATGTCTCTTTGGAGTTCTGCTGAGTATTTTTCTGTGTACGATGGAACAACCACCAGAATATTCTTGTCTTTCACTTAGCTTTATATTTGACATTTAGGTAGGCAAATACCACCCTAAGCAAATTATGTATTCGTGTGCTCATTAAAAAGTTGGACATAATCGGTATGTATGCTTTTTGCACTATCAATTGGTCAAGCACGTTTTGTATAGCTGTGTGAAGGTTAGTTTTAATTGCCATTTAGACAAAACCTACAATTACCTGCAAAGAGACTTCTCCATGAGGGGTTTCCTTGATTGTGTCGGTTGATATGAGGAGATTCAGGGTGAATCACTCTCTGGTCTTGGGCCCTGAACTGTATTAGAGTTGAGGAAACCAGCTGACTTATTTCACCCGCACACATTTATGTGTCTCTGCTCTTAACTGTGTGTATAATGTGACCAGCCACATCAGGTTCCTGCCTTGACTTCCCACAGTGATGGACTTCAAGTCAAATTAAACCTTTAAATTGTTTTTTTATGGGGTATTTTTTAAATCACAGCAACAGAAACAAAAACAATACAATGTCTGTTAGAATTTCATGAGATTATTAAAATCATATCACAAAAGAGTATTTAATGACTTAGTAAAGTCTTTGAAACAATCTTAAGTGAAAGAAAAAGCAGCATACAGAAGTTTCTGAAGTTAGTTCTCTATGAACAAATAAGAAAAAAGAGAATGAAATTAGTCACTCCAATGGGAATCAGTGCATCTTTTAAAATATGAAACTTAATAATGAGCAAAATAAATAGCCTTTGCAATACCCCAGAGAACTGCTAACTGCAGTGTCTTTACTTGGTAGTCCACTTACTGTCTCTATTATTATATTTCTGTTTCCAACTTCATTTCATTCAGTTCAATTAAATAAATATTTGCTATGGCCATAGCAAAAGCAGGGGTGAGTAAGTAGGAGGGTGAGACAGGAAGACACACTGGTCACAGGGTCACAGGTTGATAAAAAGACAGATAAGAAGATGAAGATGGAGAACGTAATGAGAGGGTGAAGTTGGGGAGGGTAAAAATGTGATTGGGAAGCTGCTGCCACCACTGTGAGAGACAAACGAAAGATAGCTGGTACTGACGTCAGGGTTCTGAGAAACAGGGGAGCCCTCACTGCGGACTGCCCCCAGCCCCCCTGGAGACTTGTCTGATGGGCCAGAGGTGATGGAGCACTTTCAGAGTTTGCACTTGGAAGCATGGATGTCAGAGATGTTTAAGAAAGGAACTCTAGTCATCTGATGACAGCCTATGTATGTAACATACAGTCAGAACTTAGTACCTTCAGAAAGAGTGAATGAAACACAAACGTTAAAAATAACAGACATAATTAGGGAACAATTACAAATAGACCGCATGGACCATTTAGAGGAAAGTTTGCTGAGAAATAGTGAGAGTCCAAAGGGTCTGGAGTTGGGAAGGAACATGGAAATGCTTCCTGAGCCCTGCCCACAATTTCCCTGGAACTGAAGAACCACTGAAGAAGGGTTCTGCCATTGAAGTGTTCTCAGGGCCAAGGAATGGAACACTCAGGAGCTACTTATAGCAAAGGTGTTGGAAAGAGTCTTCAAGAAGAGTGAAGGTGCAGTCCTACCATGGGATGCAGGGAGAGTCCTCATAGCAGCTTGACACAGAGTAAGGATGGTGGTGGAAGGCTGCCTAGAGGTGCCATGAGAGACTGGGTAAAGATGGAGGTGGACAGGGGGCTAGAGGAGGAAGTCTGTAGGGTGGGCAGCTGGAAGCTAAACCAGGCACACAAGGAGAATGGAAATCAATATGCATTTCCTGTGATCTGCCCACTGAGAGCTGCCTGGTAGGATGAGGCTTTGAACATCCTCACTACAAACGTAGATGGCCAGTCATTAAGTTATTTTCCCAAGAAGCTACTATGCACATGTTTTGGGATGATAACAATTAATTGTAAGAATACAGCTAAGTATTGGAAATCACTCAATGAGGTGATACTGATGCAACTGTGTTTCGTCCCTTAATTGCCTAATCTTCCCAAATGCTCCATTTAAGTGGGTACTGTTCTTCACTCTGTTTTCCAGATGAGCCAAGATAGGTTACGCTCAGGTTGGCACAGGTAGGCTATTCCTTTAGCTGGAAAGGATAAGAATTGAGAGTCTAACCCAGGTTGTTTGGTGTTAGAACTTTGTTCTTATTTATCTACTATTTTGCCACTCTAAATGGCATATAAAAGTTATTATCCTAGGTCAGTCTCTCATACATAAACAAATCCATAGATGTATCCTATAAGAATGGAGTTTGGGGCCCTGAGACACGGTCTTTGACTAATCAAATCTACCAGGGACCTGTACTCTCATCCTGTATGCCTCTATTAAGGATGTGTGTGCTCTGTCCACATCACATGAAGAATGCCTTTTACTTTGTTTCACTCAACATTTTCCAAGTTTGTACCATGTACTTAGGCTAAGTATCAAAAATTTAGGTAATGGCTGAATGCTGAAGTGAGTACAATGTCAGCAGTAAGAAATGAGAGGTGAAAAAACAATAGAAAGTAAGAAATTAAGAGAACTTACATGTGAGTGTGTGTGCACTGTGGCTCATGTGTTAATGCCAGGGGACCACTATTGTAGAGTCTGTTATATCCTCCCACCAGTACCTGACTGTCAGGGACCAAACTCAGGCCATCACACTTGTGTAGTCAGCTCCTTTACCTAGTGAATCATCTTACCAGCCCAGAGGCCTAAAAAATTCTTAGGAACAGAAATAATAATATCCAATGTGACACAGTGTGGTTTCTGTAATATAAAAATCCCTGTGTAGGCTCAAATTCTCAGGCAAAGCTCACACATGTACCAGAGACCTGTGTCATTACATTTGATGTGGGTATGTGCAAAGGGTGTGGATGGATGTTACAGGCACAGTCCAATATGGATACCTTGAAGAACAGTCAAGAGAAGAGGGATCCAAGTGACACCAGGATTCAGTGTAAAGCAAAAGTTGGTAATAAGAACAGAAGAAGGTAAGAAGTTAAGATCTTGGAATTTCATAGACATCTTAGTGTGAATGTGAGGCAGAGTGCTTTGATTAGTTTTTATAGAGATCTGAAAGGAGGAGTGGGCACTATGTGCACTTTCTCTGTCCGCCATAGTGCTCCTTAGATTGGCCTCGGACTGTAGTTGCTGTCAGGGTTGCTGGGCTGGGCCACTGGGAAAGATAGAAGACGGCATAGGAAAACTAGCTCTTGCTGCCAGTGAAAAGAGGATTTTGGGTTCCCCTCTACACAGTGAGGCTGTGAGAGTGCATCTAAGGTTTTAAGAGGGTCACTAAAGATACTTTGTAGAATGTTCAGGAGTAGACTCAGGGCTTAAGAGGCTGATTCAGGTCTACCTTATGAGACAGGAGAAAAATCTTGCAGAAGGTGACCACATTCACAGTCAATGCAACCCACTGATGGATGGGAAATTGCAATGAGCAAGGTATAAAGTTTAAATAAAAAATAGTAAAAATAGTGTATATTCATCATATAAGGCATCAGATCTTATACTACTCAGCTATCAAAAACAAGGAAATCATGAAATTTGCAGGCAAATGGATAGGACTAGAAAAGATCATCCTGAGTGAGGTAACCCAGACCCAGAAAGATATGCATCGTATATACTCACTTACAAGTGGATATTAGGCCAACATAGATGTCCTCTGAGAGACTCTACCCAGTGAGGGATCAGGACAGACTCTGGGACTCACAATCTGACTCCAGGAAGAGCACTGAGAGTCTTATAGAAGAGTTGGGGGTTAGAAGGACCCAGAGGGGACAGGAACTCCACAAGGAGATCATCAAAGCCAACAAACCTGGGTGGGGTGGGGTGGGGTTGTACAGATTGATGCACCAACCAAGGACAATGCATACAGAGAACCTAGACCCCCTGTTCAGATGTAGCACAGGGAACCCCCTAGTAAGGGAAGCAGGCACTACCTCTGGTGCCTGAGATTCGGTTTGATCACTTCCCTTTGGCAGGGCAGTCTTTTGGGATCACAGAGAAAGAGGATGCAGGCTATCCATCCTAATGAGATCTGCTAGCCTGGGGTCAGATGGTAGAGGAAGAGGGCCCCTCCCCCCAACCCTGTCAGAGGACGAGGGGAGGGGAAGAGGGAGGGAGGGTGGGAACATAGAAATACGAGCGAAGGGGTAACAATAGGGTTGTAATGTAAATAAATTATAAAAAATTGAACATTCAAAAACAAACAAAAAGGCAAAATAAAAGACATCAGATCTTAGCATTCCCACGAATGACTGTATAATATGCTTTGCTCATATTCCCTCATCTGAGCGCTCTCTTATCTTCCTCTCCCTCCTCTGCTGGTTGCTTTCCTCTCTTTAAACACAGACGTTTATTACTTTTTATAAAATATATTTTATTAATTTATTCATATTACATCTCAATTGTTATCCCATCCCTTGTATCCTCCCATTCCTCCATCCCTCCTATTTTCCCCTTACTCCCCTCCCCTATGACTGTGACTGAGGGGGACCTCCTCCCCCTGTATATGATCCTAGGATATCAAGTCTCTTCTTGGTAGCCTGCTATCCTTCCTCTGAGTGCCACCAGGTCTCCCCATCCAGGGGACATGGTCAAATATGGGGCACCAGAGTTCGTGTGAAAGTCAGACCCCACTCTCCACTCAACTGTGGAGAATGTCCTGTCCATTGGATAGATCTGGGTAGGGGTTCAAAGTTTACTGCACGTATTGTCTTTGGGTGGTGTCATAGTTTGAGCAGGACCCCTGGGCCCAGATACGCCCATCATAATGTTCTTCTTGTAGGTTTCTAGGACCCTCTGGATCCTTCTACTTTGCTATTCTCACATGGTTCTCTCATCTAGAGTCCCAACAGGATGTCGTCCCCTCTGTCCCACTTTCCTGGTAAGTGAAGACTTTCATGGGACATGTTCCTTGGGCTAGTGTCCAGATATAAGTGAGTATATACCATTTGACTCTTTCTGCTTCTGGGTTAACTCACTCATTATTATCATTTCTAGTTTATTACTTTTATGTTTTATTTCCAAATATAGAGTTGGCACGAGAGAGAGAGAAAACTTGCATGATTTGTCTTTCTGGGTTCTTCCTACCTCTCTTGTGATAGCATCAACTATATCCACAGCACTGCACATGCCATGATTCTACCACTCTTTATGGGTGAATGGAACGCCATTGTGCATATAAATGACATTTTCTCTACCCATTCATCAGCCTGTGGGCACCTAGGCTGAGTCTATTGTGAATAGTACTATGATAAACATACATATGCAGGTGTGTTGGAATGGACACCACTGAAAACAAGGACCAACGCAGGTGAAGAGGCAGAGGGAAGGGATGCTGGAACACTTTGGGAAGTGTGTAAATAAGCCAACCTACTATAGAAAGTAATTTGAAGGTCCCTCCAAAACTAATTCTGCACCACTGCCATAGGACTCAGCTGTGCCCTTACCTGGCACATGCCTGAGGGATGCTGTGGCATTTTTCTTACATTGCTTGTTATTGTGTACATGCCTACATGTGTGTTGTTGGCATGGGTGTGTCACATGAATGTGGAGGTCATAGGGCAACTAGTTTCTCTCTTTCTACTCTCTGGATCACAGAGATCCAATTTATGCCATCGGACTTGGTGGCAAGCACCTTTACTGCCTCAACCATCTTGTTGCTCCTGGACTTTTTGACTTGAGCAAATGGTTGGATAAAGACTGCATTCCCCATAAATGACAAGCCAGGAAAACAGAAGCTTGCTTAATAGATAAGTTTTAGGGGACTGGTGAGATGTCCCAGCAGTTAAGGGCACTGGATGCTCTTCCACGGTTTCATGCATGTTGAAATGGCAGGTTCATCTTTAAACCCAGCTGTGAGGTAAAGGCTTGAGGATGGACTAGGGACAAAAGAGCAAGAAGAGGTTTCTAAGCAAGTGGTGCAAAGATCCCATGGAGTCAGGAGGCATACTCAACAGTGACAAAGGTGTGCCTTCCAAACTGTTCACACTGAGGGAAGCTCTCTGCTCACTATGGCCTGACAGCTTGAAGTTTGAGGGCAGTGGTGAAAATGGAATCCAGGTGCCCTCAGTTTTGCTGTTGGGCATGAGCAGTTGGCATTCCCTGAAGGGTCACTAGGGCTGGATACCGAGCACCACAGGCTGACTCTATGCTACTCATTAGCAAACCTAGAGTGTGCTTACTGACACTCCAAGAGTGTTGTCATCTCATTTTCTGCATAAAGAAGTCGGATCTTACCAAGGAAAACATCTTGTTCTTTATGCAAACACATGCAGCAAGTGGCATTTCCAGGTAAAGGATATCTCAGGTCTTACCGATAATTATGCCCAACTTCTCCATATTACTAATCAGATATTCAAATAAGATAAAGCAAGATGGCTGCAGTGCTTCCATAGTGAAGCTAAGATTTTTGTTTTATCTCCTAAGCATTCACTGATGCTTAAATTAACACAGTAAAATTGCTAGATTTTTCCAAATAATTATTTAAAATATCATGTTGGAGAGAATCAAAAGTATTATTAAAACCAGTGCAAGTAGCATTTTCCAATTCTACCTGTTTATTGTATTTTCTGGCATCAGATGGGGAGCTATTGGGTCTGGGAGAGACTTTAATAGTTTTTACAGAGGTAGAGCTCACTGCCTAATAGTCTATGTGCTGAAAATTGATTTTGTGGTAATTCTTTCCTGTGTCTAATCAGGTCAATAAATCAAAGTTATGGGTCTGTTATTCTAGGTCATTCTCTTTCTTCTTTAAGGGCTTTGGCTATCGCCCCATCCACACGTCCCTCCCCTCATTTTCACTTGCCTATTCAGGACTTGCCAGTCCACAGATCTGCTAGCACAGCCTTTGTTCTTCTCAGAGACAATGAATGCGCCTTGATGACGACTTCCTTTCACTCACTGGGGGCAGATGCTGCTCTGACCTCCCATTGATAAAAAGATACTGTTTGAGCCTCCTCCAGATCCTGGCTGAGTTCTCAACCCTCAGCCACATTCCCAAGCTGGGGGACAGAACAAATGTGCCAGAAACAGCACATTCTTCCAATGACTTCCTAATTTCCTTGAAAGTTATACAGGCTAATGATAAGGTATTCAGGGCATGTAAGCAAACACAAAACAGTCACACTTAGACTGTGCTAGGTTCCTTTAAAAATAGGAATAGGTCTGGGGTGACTGGCGTACAAATCCAGCTACTGTGATGTCCCGTTAGACCAGAGAGTGCTCTCTTTCAGTCACCTGACTCAGCTTTATCTCCATCCTGTTCGAGAAAGGGGAACAAGTGTTCATCTTTTAAAATGTGGGTTAGCCACATTTTTAGCTCATAGAGATGCCACTTCAGAGTTCAGTTCCTTATCTTTTGAGCCACCATCAGCACCGGTGATTAATTAATGGGTTATTCTCTGAAGCCCATCTTCTTTCTTTGCTCCTTCTGAACAAGATGTGAGGGACGGGTGAGGAGAAGCCAGAAATGTGCGTCCTATTTGAAATCCATGATTAAAAAGCTTAAAAATTCAAACCAACATTAAAAAAACTGTTTTATTTTAATACTCTGCAAGGTTTCAGTGAACTCCATTATTTTCACTCACTATTTGCTTGAATAATTTAGGCAAGGAAGCTAAATTATACATAAAGTGTACAGTTAGAAGAAAAAGTTCATGCACAGCCCTAGGCTATAGCCTTCCCCTAATGATGTCTGAAGCCAGTGAAAAGAACTCGTTAGACTGAGAGTAATTTCTCAGGGTTTAATTTTTTTTTCTTAAAGCAATAATGTTCTTATAAAAAAATCTGACAAATAATACACTAAAAGAAAAAGCCACAAAAGAGGCTCTCCAGTTGAGGCTGTAGCCCTTGTAAACTTTCGTTTTATTTCATGTAAACGTTGACTTTCCTGTCCCCACAGCAGAGGGCTGGTGGCAGCCTCTACTGATCTGATTTAGCGAGGAAAGTGCACGACATGATTGAACAGAGTTCCTGCTTGGCCTCATCACTATTCTCAAGTACCAAGTTAAAAGAAGACGACATCCCCAGATCTGCTGTGGGAGGGGGACCAGAACCCACCCAGCACATCATCATCTGAACAAGTGGTTACCGCTCCCAGGGGCTTTGCACTTAGGGAGCTCACTGTGTCATTAAACATTTACAGACTGACACACATGCTCAGGTTCCCTTTCTGCATAACAACAGCGGTTCTGACTGCGGCAAGAGGACGGGAGTATCAAACAGCCACCACTGTCACCGGCTGCTGATGTCTGAGCTGCCTTTCTTCCTCTCTTAAAGCCACACAACTGCAAAACTTGAGGAATCTAGGGGAGCCCCTTAGCTTTACAGATGGGGAGACTGAGAGCCAGAATACTGAAGTGATGCACTCGAGGCTGTGTTGGTAATGTTTGTTCATTCATCCCCCTGATGGAGAGAGACAGAGACAGAGACAGAGACAGAGACAGAGACAGAGATACAGAGAAAGACAGAGACACAGAGACAGACAAATATGGAGAGATAAACAGAGAGAGAGAGAGAGAGAGAGAGAGAGAGAGAGAGAGAGAGGGAGGGAGGGAGAGAGAGAGAGAGAGAGAGATTATTTTCCAGGTAGAAAGAGATCAACCATACTTAAAAACAAGGATGCTACGCTGCCTTGGGGGAACAAACAGTGCTAGTATTGTCTGGTCACTTCCTATGCCCCAATACATACTTCCTAATTTTAAAAAAGATTTGCATATTGAATTGTTCTTTGCAGATTTTATGCCTAGTTTTATGTTTATTGTAAAGTACTTAAGGAACTAGCATTCAAATATGGCTTACAAAGCATAGCACATGGACTTTTTATTTTTGGGGGGGCTGCATAACAGTATTTATTCAATAGCCCCTAGTAAAGTATGAGTAGACCACATACATCCTTAACTAGGCTTTATCAATTTGTCCTTGGCCTGTTTTTTTTTTTTTTTTTTTTTTTTTTGTCCTCTTTTAAAATGTAAGGAAACCGTTGTGGATGCTCATTGTGCACGGTGCTGTGCCACAGGATGACAGTGTTTATAACATGTGTTGTACGCCGAGGACATTCTCACCTCCCATGCCTCTCCGTTCTGCTCCCTGATGCTGCTTTGGGGAAGTACCCGGCAGTATAGAGCTGGGGCCTTAAAATGTTTCACGTTCACTTTTTTGAGGAGCCTGCAATGTGATCCCCACAGTGGTTGAACCAGGTCACATACCCATCCGAAGCATTATAAAGGTTTCCTTGTGTCCACACCATCACTAGCCTTTGTTAGTATCTGCTTTCTTAGTGACTGCCACTCTGACTGGAGTGAGAAGGAATCCATTGTAGTTTAAAATTGCATTTTTCTGATAGCCAGAGAGGTTGAAGGCTTTCTTAATATATTTGTTGGCCATTTCTATTTCATCTTTTGAGAACCATCCACTCATTTTCCTAGCCCATTTGTTTTTTTAATTTACATTTGTGTTATGCACATGTATGTGCAAATGTACATGCATGCATGCATGCGTGTGGAGACCAGAGGACAACGTTGGGTGTCATCCTTAGAAAGACTATCCGCCTTCTTTGATATAGGGGCTCTAAGTGGCCTGGACCTCACCAATTAGGCTGGACTGCTGGCCAGTGAGCCAGGGATCCACCCTCTCTCCCCAGTAGTGGTGTCATAAGCACACTTCATTATGAGCCAGCCTTTGAGTTAGGTGTTAGAGATGAAACCCAGCCAGCGCTTTACAACCCAAGCTCTCTCCTGGACTGCCTGCCTTGTTTTCTAGTTGTTTACGTTTTTTTGTTTTTTTGTTTTTTGTTTGGTTTTTTTGTTTGTTTGTTTGTTTTGTTTTTTGTTTTTTTAGTTACTTGTATACTTTGGACATTACTCCTCATTTAAACATACAGATAGCAAATCTTTTCACTCATTCTGCAGGCTGCCTCTTCTCTTGACTGACAGTTTCTGCTGCAGAAGCTCTTTCATTTCATGAGGTCACACCTGTCGATTGTTGGAGTTATTTCTTACCACTGCAGTCCCTTTCAGGATGTCCTTACCTGTGCTGGTACCTTGAAAGGACTTTCTTCATTGCCCCCATAATAATCCCAAAGATTTGAGTCTTCCCTGAAAGTCTTTGGTCAGCTTGGAGTTGACTTTGGTGCGGGGCAGAAGGGGTCTACTTTCATTGCTCTGCAGGTAGGAGGCCAGTTCTCTCAACAGCATCTGCTGAAAGGCACTTCTCTCCAGTGTGTGTATTTTTACATCTTTGGGGGGGGAAATCAGATGGCTGTGACTATACAGGGTTATATCTAGATTTATTTCATTTCATTGATCTGTGTGTCTGTTTCTGTGCCAGGGCCATACTGTCTTTGTTATTATGGTTCTGTAGTATACAAACCAGGTAAGGAGTTAAGATTTAAAAAGGCAGAGTTTGAACCTTTTTTGAAGGGGAAGGCAATGAAAAAAAGAAAGACAGAAAGGACAGCTGGGGTTTCTTTTCATGTGACCATTTCAGTTTGCTCTTCTTCATCCTTTTCACTCAGGTTGGGTCCAGTTCCTCCCCTGGACAAGTCTTGGAAGTAAACTAGAACACATATAAATCAGTCTCATGACTACACAAGATAGTAAATATTTCAGCAGCAGACGCCTTGGCTTTCTGTACACAGCAGCTCCTCTATCCTGTGTATCTACCACTTTCTAACATTCCCAGCTCCCACTAAGACATCAGTGAGACCCCAGGAATGTGGCACCTAGATCTCTGTGTGCTATGGTTTTGATTGTCAACTTGACTACATCTGGAATAACTAAAACTCCAAGTGGTTGGGCACACCTAGAAGGGTTTTTTTTTTTAAATTCATTAAATAGTTTGAAGTAGGGAGACCCACTTTTAATCCAGCTCTTTCGAGGTTGGAAGATCCACCTTTAATCTGGATGACACCGTCTGTAGACAGCCTATATATATAAAGAACACGGGTGAAGGAAGCTTTTGCTCTTCACCTGCTTGCCCTCACTCTCATTCTATTCCCTCACTGTAGAGTGAAGACCAGCTGAGACATCCTGCCTCATGGACTGAACCACTACTGGATTCTTGAATCTTCTGCTGGCAGACAGCCAATGTTGGACTAGCTGGACCACAGCCCATAAGCCATTTTAATAAATGCCATATACACTATATATTAACAAAATTAATTATTGTATACACTATATTATTGTGTTAATAGTTATTGCCTTAATGTAAATATTACTATATATATATATATATATATATATTCACTCTATAAGTTCTGTTTCTCTAGAAAGCTCCTACTAATACACCCAATAAGACATTTCTAAGGGGATGTATAACAAGGCAAAACAAGATGGCAGGTTGGTGCCCAAATTTGGGGGCTGAATTCTGGATTGCTTCCTTTTCTGAGCTACCATCTCCAACAGCAAAATGACAGTGGTCATAATAGTATTGTTTTGAGGGTAACATAGGTGTTAATGTATGTGCGGTATTTCATACAATGCTTAGCACACAGTTATGGGAATATTGGCTACTGTTGTTGTTGTTATTATTATTATTATTATTATTATTATTATTATTATTATTATTATTACTATTAGGCAATAAACTCTTCCATACACATTGGGTCTGTGCAGATGATAAAACACAGATGACCAAACAAAGAATGGACGTGGTGTTAGTGGAGAACTGGTCTAGCAGCTAGTGCTCCACAGTTGACACAACCTGGATTTAAAGACATATTGTGGATATTAGAGAAAGGGCCATCTGAAATTATGAAATGAGAAAGCAAAGATCTGGGCCAATTAACCAACACACTGAGAGAAAAACTAATTATGCAGACTCAAGTAAAGGGCAAGTAACAGTCTTAAGTGAATAATGAACGCATGAGGGTTTGCAGAAGCCAACCATTTTAAAGCAGAGGAATTTGTGTATGCACATACCTTCACACAGAATCCCATCCTGAAATTTCACCATGTCATCCATTCTACCAAAAAACATCTCTTAGAGGAAAATTCAGTGAATCTCAGTAAGTTCTCAGAGTCAGAAGAAACCATTAAAAACGAGCAGCGATTTCTTTAGGCAGATGGGTAGAGCATTCAGAGATGCAGTCAGAGTCCAATTATCAAGACTTGTTTCGTACCTCTGAAAGCCATTGGAACTGACCCAGAACATAAAAACGTGAGCCAGGTCTGATCATCAGTTCTGTAAGGTCACCCCAGAACAATGCTGAAGATCCACTTGAAGGACAGAAAAGATCAGTGCAAGAGGCTAGGAAACCTAGGCTAGAGCTTATGCAAGACGGAGAAAGGCAACAGAGGTAGAATGAACAAAAATATGAATATAGAGGAGGTTTAGAACCAGGTGAGCTGTTGTGGGCACAAGGAAATCATCTATGCAAGACTTCTGGTTTGAACAGTTGGCTACATGAGCCAGGAAACAGTTCTGGAAGTAGACTGGAGAGGTTCACTGTTGCCTATGCTCAACTTGAGTTCTCTTTTGGAAATCTAATGAGATGTCTTAGTTATCAAGCGACACATTCTCTGAACATAGGTACCGATCTGAATGGTAGACTTAGGTATCTACAGGACATAAGTGGCAACTGAGGCTAGAGGTCTGACTGATGCCTTTAACAGTGGATGCAGATGGCGAACAAGAATAGGGAACAAGTTCGTGCCTGGGACATTGCTATCATGCAAGGGACACACCGAGGAGGAGCCTCACGAAGAGTCAGAAAGAGTGGTTGAAACTCAGGAAAGAATGTGGGAGTAAGGCACCGAGAGATGAAGAAATATCAAGATCAAGAGACTGATCAGTAATGTCAAGTGCCAGCAAGTTGATTCCTGCAAGGCACATGAAGCCATCCACTGGAGGTGGCAGCATGGAGGATCTTTAGATTGAAATGGAAAGACTTAGTGCAACAACAACAAACAACAACAACAACAACAACAGAGGATGCAGATAGGAAAGTGGGCACGGGGGATGAGGTAAAGGAAGGAAGCACAGACACAAAGGACAGGTCAAGAGGATGGAGAAGTAGGAGAGAAGGCCTTGTTTGCCTCATTGTTCAAAATAGAATAGGCTTGTGTTCTGATGGGTCGAGTTGGGGAATGGAGACTTGATGGAACACGGTGTCTGCAGAGGGGCTAGAGAACCCAGGATCGCAGATACAGGCAGCCTCTACTCACCTTGGACAGAGCGAGAAGGTAAAAATGTGAGACTCGGTAAAATGCTTGCTGCTCAGTCATGAGGCCTTGAGCTTGATCCCCGACAACCCACGTGACATGCTGGGCTAAACCAGGGAGTTGGTACCAGGTTCCGTGAGAGATGCTGTCTCAAGAAAGTAAAAAGCAGTGAAGAAAGACTCAGTCAAGCCCTGACCTTTATACCCATGCGCACACCTGCACACACAAGTACACACACTCCTATGCATGCATAGGTGTAGATACACACACATGTGCACATACACAGAGAGAATCAGAGGATCAGTGACAGAGGGGATTGTACAGGATTTTTCAACATTTACAAGACCAAGTGCTCTAACCCTTGATCTTTGGAGCTAGATAGCAACAGTCACTATCTCAGGAACAAAACAGTTTTTTTGCCAATGCCCAGACAGAAGGTAGATCCTCTCATTAAGCCACAGCTTTTCTTTTCCTAGATAATCTCTGGCTCCCCTAAAGAAGCTCAGTGCCACATTCAGAGCCAAACTTGTTACAACCTGGCATGCGCACTTGCCAGTCATCGATCTGTTTCGGTCCCTGTATTCCAACTGGGACTAAAGATGACTGATAGAGGTCTATCACATTGCTCTCCACAGCCCATTGAAAAGCACCACCAAGCAGCTGTCATAGCAACAAGTTGGCACCTTACACTGGCATCATGGCGTCACGTTAGTGTGACCTTGCCATCATGTAGTTTGGTATTGGTGTGTCTGGAAATCAGAACTACCCACCCACATTTCATGCTGTGACGTTGAACTCCAGCACTAAAAGTACCCAAATTTCATAAACATGCAGTTCTTAACCCAAAGACATTTTGCTGTTATGGGAAATAAAATAGGTTTGTAATTCACTGCTTAGACTTGGCTCATGAAGAGAATCTTCTTTCAGGCCATTCCTGATCTATATTTTTCTTTCCTTTCATCAGTAGCAGCTTCAGAAGCATGCAGTGCTCTCCTCATGCCGGGCTGTACTAAGCATGAAGGGTGGAGTGTCCCCTCCTTCATAACCCCTCCCTCGTGTCCTCACAGCACTTCTAGTAGCACGAGTCGTGTCTTCTCTGCCTTCTCTTGGGAAGAGCACAAGTGAATTCAGAGCTTGGCACTAAATTGACACAGAGACACTTGCTGTAGGTCTTACCCTTACAGGAACAGTCATGAGGATTCCTAAGATACACTCCTCACACCTCAGTGGTGATGGAACTATGTGGGAAGCCTCCTAACTGCACAACACGGGAAGAACTATCGACTACATTGTTCCATAGAAGGAAGGCAACACTCTGCACCATTAAATTAAGCAAAGGCCACATGCTCTGACATGCTCGAGAGGAGCATATGCATAGGCGTCTTCTCTCTGTTTGTTTGGATAAGATTTTTCCACAGCGTCCTTTTAGAGAAACTTCCTGGATAGCACTGAATTGTCTTGCTAGATTACATGGACTGCAAAAATATGCAGAATGTGCATGGAGAATGATTCTGTAGGTCTATCTATCTATCTATCTATCTATCTATCTATCTATCTATCTATATCTGCTATGGAAGCATGAAGAGCCCAGTATGGATTTCCAGAACCTATGTACACAGCTGGCATGGTGGCATGTGCCTGGAACCTCAGCACTAGTGGCACAAAGGCAGCTTCTTTGCTGAAGCTCATTGGCCAGCCAGACTACCCAAACTGATGAGCTTTGTGTTCAAATAGAGATACTGAGTCAAACAATAAAGGTGTAATATGAACCACAACTATGACCAGAATGGCACGATAGCCTTAAGGGTGCAATGATGTACACATAACTCTCTAATTGGACTTAAGACCGTCTTAAGAAGAGGGAAATTACATCTTGTGCTGGAAACCTAGCTAACTACTCATAGATCTTGCTGGGGGAGGGGTAGCAGCTATAGCCACCACTTTGCTAAGCTGGCATGCTTCCTAGCTATATTCTAAATATTTGCCCTGATACCTAACCTCACCTCTCATCAAGGAAGCATCTCTTCACAACAGTAGGCTACAGTTACAGAAAACCACAACTAATCAACAGACACAACTGTAGAGCTGGGCCCTAATGGATACACCCACAAAACAATTCTCAGGTACCATTGTAGAAGACGGGGGTGGGGGGAGGTGGAAAGACTGTAGCAGTCAGAGAATCAGAGTGTTTGCTGGGAGGCTGTGTCTCCTAATAATGGCAAGAGCAAGCCCATCGGGTTCCAGCAGCATGACTGACCAAACACGAGCTGAACAAGGATGACACCAATAGACACGCCCAAGTGGATAGGATAAAGACCGTGATGCCTTAACCCCACACAAGGAACTACAAGCACAAGATGCTGAAAGTGGAAGAAATGGGCTTCTCTAGGGAAGAGCACACCAACTGGTTATCCAGTACCAAGCAGTCAACCCTGAAAACATACATACAAGTAACAGTACACAGATAGAGCATGTTATGTGTAGAAATATATGTTTATTCTTTTGCTTGTGAGTCTCTTAATCTGTCCCTATTAGCTGCCAGATGAAGCCTCTCAGAAGACAGTTATGGTAGGCTCCTGTCTGCAAACAGCAGAGTATCATTAATAGTGACATGGTTGGCTTTCACCCATGGTGTGGGTCTTGAGTTGGGCCAGTTGTTGGTTTGCCATTCTCTCAATCTCTGCTCCATTTTTACCCTTACGCTTCTTGTAGGCAAGACAAATTGTGGGTCAAAGGTTTTATGGGTGGCTTGGTGTTCCCCTCTCTCCACTGAGAATCCCATCTGGCTATAGGAGGTGGCAACTTCAGACTCCTTAACCCCCACTCCTAGGAATCTCAGCTAGGGTCATCCCTATAGACTCCTGGAACCCCCCCACACACATCCTAGAGATACCCACTACTGTTTTTGTTCTCTCTCCCCAGGCCCTCCCTCTCACCCCAACCCTGCTCTTCAAACACCTGATCCTAACTCCTGTTACCTTCCCCATGCCCTCTCCCACCTGGTTTCCTCCCTCCATCTACTTCAGATGTCTATTTTATTTCCTGTTCAGAGTGAGATTTAAGCATCCTCCCTTGGGCCCTCCTTATTAACTTCTCTTCTTTTGGTCTGTGCACTATAGTATGTTTATCCTGTACTTCATGGCAAATATCCACTTACAAGTGAGTGCATTCCGTGAGTGTCTTTCGGGGTCTGGGTTACCTCTCTGGGGATGACCTTTCCTAGCTCCATGCATTTGCCTGTAAATTGCATGATGCCTTTGTTTTTAAAAGCTGAGTAGTATTCCACTGTGTAAATGTACCACAGTTTCTTTATCCACTCTTCTGCTGAGGGACATCTGGGTTGTTTCCAGTTTCTAGCTATTACGAATAAAGCTGTTATGAACACAGGCCCAGCTTGGGGAGTTCTGTGGAAAAGTGGAAGGAAAGGATAGAGGGAGTTGGAGAGGTCAAACACACCATAAGAAAACCTACAGAGCCAATTAACCTGGGCCCATGGGGGCTCACAGAGAGTGAACTACCAACTATAGGGCGTGCATGGGCTAGTCCTAGACCGACATATATGAAGTTGATGTGCAGCTTGGTCATCATGTGAGCACCCTAACAATGGGAGTACGGGCTGTCTCCTAGTCTTTTGCCTGCCACTGGATCCCTTTCCCCTAGCTGGGCTGCCTTGTCAGGGTGTGCTTAGTCCTGCTACGTCTAGAGGTGCCAGGGTGGGTTGATAGCTCTTGGGGGCTTTCTCTTCTCTGAGAAGAAGGAGAAGGGGAATGGGAGGAGGGGAGCTTGAGAGTAAGACTGGGAAGAGCGGAGAGGGGGCTGGGATCACGCTGTAAAATGATTAAATAAAAAAATACCAAAAATATACACTTATGTCCATATATGAAAGTAACAGCAGTTAATGAAAAAGAGGACATGAATTTGAAAGAGAGAAAGAAGTGCATGGGAGGGCTGAGAGGGAGGAAAAGGGAGGGAGAAATGTTGTAATTATATTAAAATCTCAAAAAAATGTGGGAAAGCATAGAGTGATCAAGGAAAGACACAACACATCAATCTCTAGCAGGCATGCATGTATGCACACATACACAAGCATTTGTACATATACATCCACACTGAGAAATACAGATACCACAACATAATAATATACAAATATATGCATATATATATACACAAATAATACATATGTGTATTTGAATGTTTACATACACTGAAGCACTTTGATGTAATTCATCAAAGGAAAAGTATTGGAAAGATGACACAGAAAGTATAAAACATAGTTATTCTTAGGGAGAAAAGCATAGGAACCTTATTTTATTTTGTAAATACTTGAATTTTTCTACATTTTTTGTTTTAAAGCTATTATTTTAATAGTATATATTTATAGGGCATCATCTGAGTGTTTGATACATGCTCACAGTGATTATTTCTCACCACTCTGTAGTATTTATGGTTTCCTCTCCCTTAGGTGTCACTGTGAGCTGTACTGCAGCAGATGAGAGTTCATTTCCACCGTGTCTGTTACCCATAGTCCACCCTCCTTCTGTCCACATTCCCTACGATGGAAAATTTTTCCTTATTTTTTTAATGCGATGTTGTACAATGCAGTAGAATGTTGTACAATGCATCGTCCCCTGGGACTCAGAAACAAGAGCTCATTTGAGATGCAACCATTAAAATTAATGTCTCAAAGAAACATAAGAATTATTAAAACATCCAGCAAAGAACATCCATCTCCTTTTTCCATCTCAAAGCAACCACAACAAGATTATTACCAGTTGTCTCATTCAGACCTTTGAGAAGGAAAAACAGAAACACAAGCAAACCCAAATATTGGCAATACTTCCATATACGGCTTTTAATGCTAATATGTAGAGTTTTAAACTGGCATTTGCTTGTAGTTGGATAGTATGTGACATGCCAGGCTGTAAACCAAGTTCAAGACCATTTGAATACATTTTGCAGTAACATTATTCAATTTCGCATATCCAAAACAGCCATCCAGATGCAGCCCTGTTGTCCTCTAGAAATGAGGCTGAGTTTGTACCTCATGTGCATTGGTGAGACAGGAGCTAGGGAGCATGGGAAACTAGTCATGGTAGCAGTGTGATTGCAAAGGCAGATTTAGCTTGTGTTCTCTGGCCTAGAGAAAGGACTAGCATGTTTGATCGACAGTGATCCTCATCTCATAGTCCTTGAACGTTCGATTGACAGGAAGGGTCAGCCGCTTCTGAAAGAGGAAAGTAAATCCCAAGTTTCTGACTGTCCCAGAGGACTCTACCACCCGCCAGGGCCCCATGATACTGAATGGATCGTGTTCATTCTGGGGGAAGAATATTAGTTCTTTTCATGTATTTAATACGTATGACAGTAGGCTTGCCTACACATGTTTCCCCTGCCTGTCCTAAAGATATGACCATCTGGTCTGGCTTTTTGTTGTTGTTGGTGATGGTGGTTGGTTGGTTGGTTGGTTGGTTGGTTTCTGTTTGTTTTTGTTTTGCAAGAGTTAACAGAGTAGAGGCTAATTCTTATCAAAAGTGGCCAATCCTAGGGAAGGGATGTTGTCTAGTTGCAAAAAACTTCTTCATTGCTCCTTTAAAAACAGAAGGGAAACACATATTATGATCACATAGCTGACCACAGGACAATTTCAGATCTCCTACTTTACTAATCCCTCTTGAAAAAAAAAAGGCCTGGAGAAGCAAGTTAAGGAAGGAGGAGTTTAAAGCTGGCTCACAGTTTATGGGGATATTGACCATCACGGTGTGCGGGGGCAGCAGGGGTGGCAGGGACTCCTGTGGTAGAATAAGCTTATACACAGTTTTCTCCGTCTTAGTGGGTCAGGAAACTGGAAGCCAGATGGGAAGTGGGGCAGCCAGCTTATAATCCTCAAGGCTTGTCTCTACAGCCCTGTGTCTGACAGCTCAGCCCATGTACAAAAGATTCTACAATGTTGCAAAAACCATGCCAGCAACTGGAGAAGAACTGTTGAAATTCCTGAGCACCCCCCCTCCTCCGGGGGAGGTTCACTTCACATACAAACTATAACATTAGCCATTTATGTCTGTGCTAATTATTAATAATGATTCCTTCTTTCAAATTTTCACATTAGATGATAAAGTACAGAGTCACCATAAAGTCACTACATTTCAAGTCTGGCTTTTGTGCTTAATTGTAGTTTCTGTCTCATAATTGAATCGCAGTTGCCCAGTTTATATTGCAAACCTAGGATCTTCACCTACCTCCAAAGGCGTTATGGCTTAGTTCACATTATAATCTCATGAGTGACACCTTTTGTGGAAGGAAGGTGTGCAGAGCTTAGGCAAGACATACTTGACTCTGGGTCAGGGAACAGAGCAGAGCAGGAACGCAGTTACCAATAAGAGGGAAAAGTAAAGTAAGCGCTGGGAGGTGAAGAGGCACACTGCTGTCCTTGGGAGGTGAGGAGAAAGGCCCAAGAGTGGAATCAAGATGGGTGGATGAGGTCTAACAAAGGAGGGATGTGGGACCGGGCTCTCAAGGTGCCTTCTGTGTCTTCCTGGAGAGCTTCAACTCTAACAAGGCATTAGAACGCATATCAGAATCCTAGAATTATTTTAGCTATTCTGTGCCTTGAACCCAGCGCCTTGCACATGCCAGATAGTTAATTCTTCCATAGAGCCACACCTTCACGCACTTACTCTAAACTAAATGCAAAAATGTTAAATGACTAATATAAATACAGATTTCATGGTATGTGGATTAAATGATAAGGTGTCTGAGATTTATCTATAAATATTTCAGGGAAAAAATGGTGGACGGCAACGATATCTTTATTTTAAAAAGTTGGTTGACGGTGAGAAAATGTTGATAGTTATTGAATTTGGAGAATTGGTTTGAGAGAGAGAACTGGTTTCTTTGACACACACTCTGGTGCCCACAATTTGATCACTTCCCCTTGGCAGGACAACCTTGCGGGCACACTGAGGAAGAGTATGCAGGCTATCCTGATGAGATAGGATAGTCTGTGGCCAGACAGTGGGGTAGGAGCCCCTCTACACCCACCCCAGCTGTTAGAGGTCTAGGGGAGGGGAATAGGGCAGAAAAGGGAGGGAGGGTGGGAATGGGAAGATAAGAGTGAGGGGTAACAATCAATATGCAGTGCATGAATCAATTATATACATGTATATATACATATATATATAAAGAGAATTGGTTTCTTATATTTTTCTGCCTTTGAATTAGAAATATCATGACTGTTAAAAAGAATAAAGTATATATTCCCTTAGTCTCCCTTGAACCTACTAAGTCAGAATGGTTGTGTAACAAGATATGATCTTAGAAAAAAGTTCCTGCTGGTTATGACAGCTATGTTGAGTTGCATCGGAGTGAGAGACAGGCTGGAGGCAGAGTGAGGTCATCTTAGGGGTGTGGGGGAGGCAGAGACAGGCAGAGGCACAGAGAGGCTGGGCCCCCTGGCAATGAAGTGGGGTGAGTGAGGCACACACTGAATGGAGGAAGAATTTGAGAAAATGCTGAAATTTAATAGATGAGGTCTTGTGTTTAATCAGATGGAGATGAAATTCAAGGCTGCATCTTTGTGAATGAATGAACAATGCCATTACTAAGATGGGAACTACCAAAGGAGCAGACATAAATAATAAAACACAGAGAACTCTCTGTTTTTGCTTTGTTTTGTTTTTAAAGTACTGGAATCCATCTGTTAACATCATTTCAATATTTTCAGCCATATTTCATAATATCTAAAAGTCACCCACAATCTAAGTAAATGCTGTTTCTGTGTTTTATCTCAAGGAATATACCCTTTAAGACACAGATGTTTAGAACGTGCACACACTGTGCTGCTAGGGGAGGCACAGGAACGGCCTTTATGCAGGTTTTCAGCAGGCCAACCTTTGTGTTTTTTCTCATCCAGTATTTACAAAGGCAGGTGCCCCTTCTGAGATCTTCAGTTCTCTCTGCGTTTTCATCTCTGTCCTTCCCCACCACCCGACTAAGGATCAGCGTGAGAGATTATATACTCACTTATATCAAGACACTAGCCCAAGGGGGATGTCCCATGAAAGACTTCACTTACCAGGAAAGTGGGTCAGAGGGGAAGACATCCTATTGGGACTTTATGTGAGAGAAGCATGGGAGAATGGGGAAATAGAAGGACCCAGAGGGTCCTGGAAACCTACAAGAAGAACATTATGGTGGGCAGATCTGGGTCCAGGGATCCTGCTCAAACTATGGCACCAGCCAAGGAAAATATAGGCAGTAAACTTTGAATCCCTACCCAGACCTAGCTGATGGACAGGATATTCTCCACCGTTGAGTGGAGAGTGAGTTCTGACTTTCATACAAACTCTGGTGCCTGATTTCTGACCACGTCCTTTTGATGGGGAGGCCTGGCGGCACTCAGCGGAAGGATAACAGGTCACCAAGAAGAGACTTGATACCCTATGAGCATATACAGTGGGAGGAGGTCCCCATCAGTCACAGACATCGGGGAGGGAAGTAGGGAGGAAGTAGGAGGGAGGGAGGAATGGGAGGATACAAGGGATGGGCTAACAATTTAGATGTAATATGAATAAATTAATAAAATAAATTAATTAATTAAAGCACAGAGAGAGAGAGGGAGAGAGAGAGAGAGAGAACAGGCCAAGACTTTGGCCTAGCAAGCTGCAGGGCCCTCTTGCAAGCTGTCTGTTGTGATGCAGGGTCTGAGGCACAGACAGCCATGATCAGCCACTTCTATGCTCACAGCAGTTTTCCTTTTCCAGTGCATTCTCCCCCACCACCCCAACCCAGACTCTGACGCCAAGACAGCTTTTAGGAAATCCAGTTAAACCTCAAGCTTTCAAACAACTAGGTTTAGATTTGCCCAAGGGACCCAAGGAAATGGCCTCTGAGTTCCTTGTCCTCTGCATCTTCCCAGGAGACCAAGTCTTTCCTGTGACTTTTCTGTGGACTCCTTGCAGAAAGCCATATTTCCTCCAAGTCTTTCTTTTCATTTCTGTCTGAACCTGCCTTCATCTTCCTAGCGGCTAATTAAAAAAAAAAATTACAACCAGGAGGATTAAATAGTAAACTCCTTCCTTGCTGCTCTCTGCCTAATTTCTGGGGCCTCAAGCTAAAGGATTTAAAAAGAATTAGAAAATAATTCCTGATTTTTCATGGTCCTTCTTGTTACATATTGTTGATATTTTATGTGTGTGTAATAATATAAATATATATGTAAAAAAACATGACAAAAAATAATTCCTAAACACACACACAGAGAGAGAGAGAGAGAGAGAGAGAGAGAGAGAGAGAGAGAGAGAGA
>OU015747.1:35724876-35846594 GCA_907169655.1 Acomys percivali | reverse complement strand
AGTAAATGACTTAATATATGAAGTAATGTGAAGAAACCATGATACTGTTTTGGTTTTGTTTTACTCTAGGTTTTTTTGGGGGGGTGGGGGCACGGAAGATCTCTCTATGGGTCTCTGGCTGGCCTGGAGCTCACAGAACTCTGCTTGCCCTCTGCTTCTTGAGTGCTGGAGTTAAAGATGTGCACCTCTAGTCCCATCCCTAAGACACATGTTTATTTGGAAAGAATTCCTTCATATTACAGATAACTTCTTTAGGCCTGAGTTCTTGGTGTTGAGTCTCTCGCTTTATAGTACTCTTTTGTCTTTGTCTCTGCTCTTCATTTTCCTTCTCCCATCAGGAGGATTCTAAGTGGCCCAAAACAATGGCTTCTATTGGGCCACCCCTTTCCAGGCTCATCTGACATCCATTGGGCCTGGGGTACTGCACAGGGTAACAGGGCCTACTCCTAGACCTTTCCCCAGCATCCTATCTTTGTTATGGATGAGAAGAATCCTGGTGGGCTCCCTTCTTGGTCCATGGAGGACCAAGGACAACTGTTGTGCTGTGGGCTGGGTTTGCACTGCATGCCAGGATACCATATTCTTACATGTGCATCTATCCCAGTCCAGAGGGAGATGGAGGCTGAACTCGGGCTTGGGTGGAGAACAAAAGGCAAGGAGCAAGTGCAGGATCCAGCATGCTTCTCCAGCTCAAAGTTCAGACAACTGAATTTTTTCTATTTGCTAATGTGAACAGTATGCTTCACATCTTAATAGAGAGAAACAGCCTTCTGGCTTTTCCCATGGTATTCGGTCTATGCTGTGCAGCCTAGAACTGGATTCTATTCTGTCATATCCACGGTGCTTTTGTTTTGTGGCAAATTTTATTTCATCTACAACTATACTGCAAGCCTCAACAGACAGAAGCTAAGTCTTAGGCCATTGTGGTATGGAGCCACTGTGACCAGCAGAGCTCTGAATACAGAGTTATTAATTAATACCGCTTGATTGATAGATACATAGTGTCTTGTAAATAAGTGGAATAAGACATGAAAGTCCTAAAGTTGTGAGATTAAAAGAACAAAACAAAGCAAAACAAACAAACAAAAAAAAAAAAACCAAGTTGTCTCTCAGGGACAGGAGACAATAATCCAAACTCCAGGAAAGGCCTGAAAAGATCAAGGAAGGCCTAAGTATTCAATTTTTCTTAGAATGAGGTCTGAAAAGGGACTTTGCAGATGTGCCCTGTACTTCTTCCCCCAACAAACAACTTCTTTGCACCCAAATCGACACTACACAAGCAGAGCAGCTTTGTGTACGACTTCCTCTTCTTCACGAAGCCTCACAGAAAAGGATCTTGAAAATCAGTTTATTATTCTCAAATCAGTCTCTCTTAGATTTCTAGGGTTGACTGAGAAAATTCTTTGACAGCATATTCGGTTTACTTCATAGAGTGGTGCGATTGCATTTGGCTAAGTTAGAACAGGCTGGCTGCCTGTAGACACAGAACCACTCCAAGAAGAAAGCCAGGCTCCCTCAAATCAGCGGATCTTAGTGTGTAGTCCTGGTTTCATGGGGATCCTCACAACTCTTCAGAAAGTCTTCAGTCTCTACACTCTTGGCTAATAAAAAGAACATACCATTCATCTTCCTGTTTTCGTTTTGTTGTTGTTGTTGTTGTTTGTTTTTTTATGAACACACAAAGAAAGCATCAGGGGGTCATGTGCAGCACATAGTCCCTGCATCCTGGTGCTGAGTGATGGACAACACATAGTCACAATTGATTGTTAACTTAGCAATATTACTAGATAGAACCCACGTGAAAAAAAAATGTCTTAAGGGCCTTTCACTTTTAAGAATCTAAAACAATAGTCCTGAGAGCAAAAAGCTTAAGAATGCTGGCTCAGTGGTATAAATCACTACCTATGTGTCCAGGAACTCCTGGGTCAACATTTCAGTGGAAAGTTGCAGAGATAATTACAAGTTAGAAAATAAGATTTATGGGGAGACCTGGGACCTATCACCGTGGTGAGGACAAGTGGAGGATGTCCTTTCTGTGAAGGCTTGCAGCACAGAACAAGATGAAATAGTCTTAAAGTGCACTGTGGGTGAGATTTCAACCAGTGATAAAGAGAGATTCCTGAACAGAGATGGTTAAGTGGCAGAGCAGCTTGTGGAATCTACCCCCTCTGGAGGCCTTTTCAAATGAGCTAGATTGCCATCTATCTGGAATGATTTAAATGTGACTATGCCAGAAATCTTGGAGGGTTGTATGGGTACTGGGATGAATTGGTGCCTTGCCCCCACTCCCCTCAGCCTTTTGGTCCTATAATTAACTTGATGAACAGAGATGTGGTGATTTTCTGAGAAAGGTTGAGGAAGGAATGCTCTTGCTGACCCCCAGCTAGGTACCGTGTGAGAAAGTCAAGGGATGGGCCTCCTGGCTGAGGGTGATCTAGGAAAATAACTGATGATACAGGAGTCCACTTCAGGTGAGATGTGGAAGGAGGAGACCTAGATACCTGCTAAAAAAATCCCCTTACTCTCTATCAAGGACAAAGCGACTTTAGCCAATGGATCTTGGAACATGTCAAATATTAAATGAAGACATTCAGGCACATGATGTTCATAAATCTAAAGGAAAAAAATAGGATGAAAATCTTAATTTTATAAAGAGACAGGAATTAGCCATCTGAATGGAAAATATGAGAATAATGCTGTTTGTTGATGCAGCCTTTTCCTTTTGTTGTGTAGGAGGAATACTTGGGTTTCTCCTGCGGAGTTAGTAAGTGACCCGGCATTGTTTCCAGCTTTCAAAGCTACTTCACAGTTTGGAGATTAGGGATGTAAGTGCTGGGTCAGAGGACCGAACTTCCAAGGCAGTTTGTTTCCTTTGCTTATCACTTGAATTTCAATGAATAACGCACTTGGAGTAAACCACAAAGCAGGAATGATTGTGAACTTACTGGGCTTCCTTCTGTTGGATCTGGGCATGGGGGCAGAACAACATCGCAGGGGGCAGTGGAGCCACGGAAAACAGTGAACTAGGTTTAGAAAGTCGAAATGAGATTTTTCTAACGGAGTCCCAGCTACCACAGGCTCTGTTGACACTTTTAAAAAATGCATATCACATACTATAGGGGTTGGGTTGAGCGATGGAACGGGAGACAAGAGTCAGCGAGCACCCCTAGCCCCTCCTCCACCCCCGGGGTTACTTAGAAAAGCCGCAGGATCTCCTGATCAGATATCACTCAGGAAAACAACCCTGGAAGATAGCAGATAACCTCTTTGTGGGAGCAAGTACCAGGGCTCTGTCTATCTCCCAAACATCCACAGAAGCTACTGATCGCGGCCCTGACAAGTCCTTGGTGTTGAATGAGATGGGAAGACCCGGGCTGGGCACTCTGATGACTAACCATCATGCCACGGGGTGGGGGCGGGGGTGGGGGTGAGGGGCGGGGGTGGGAGTGGGGAGTGGGGGGCGGGGGTGGGCGTGGGGGTGGGGAGACGGGCCCCAAGACAAGGAGAAGTCAGGGTTTTAAGACAACGAACTTTGGTTTTTAAAATCTATATCATGCAGATACTAAACGTGAAAGCACTTTTTATCTTTCATTTTTGCGGCTAAAAATAAAGGAGAATGGAAGGGAAGGAAGAAGATGGAGAGAGAAAAAAAGGAAAAAGAGAGGTTGAGAGAGAGAGGGAAGGGGAGAGGGAGAGAGATGGAGAAAGGGGGACCTGGAGGCAGACAGGAACAAGGGCGGGGAGAGGGGGTACCTTCCAGTTTGGGGGAAAAAGAGTGATACTGTGGAAAACCACAATTCCACAGGATACCTGCTAAAACTTCACATTTGTTGTTTTAAGATGAACTAGCCGCCGTCTGCTTCTCTTGTACCTATGCTTGAGGCTAAAGCCCTATGAAAACAGGAAGAAGAAGAGGTTAAAATGCTAGCTAAAACCTTATCACATCGTGGATTAGGACCGGAAGTTTTTCTTCTCCCGGGCAGAGAGCAAATCCGTGATTAGGAAGATCCGAGTGAGTGATCTTTGTGGCTACAAAGGCCCATGTGGTGGCTGTACATGCGAGCTTAAAGCACTCCTCTAAGCCAGGCAGGAGAGGCCTGCAATAGAGGACAAAGCTGTATGGAGTTGACTTTCCTTCCCTTACTAATCTAGGTTTTGTGTGGTTTTTTTTAATGCTAAACTGCCTGCTGTGCTCCTCACTCTCCTCGCCTCCAGTTGTCACCGAGCCACAGTTTTATTCATATCCTAAGACCCAGGTCAAATTCCACTATGGCCTCCTTATTTCTTAAAGCCCGGTAGAACTCACCAGCCTTACAACTCCTCCTAAAATATTGGGATTAGCCGCCTTGCTTGTTACTTTCATGCTGCGGTAGCTAATACTTGAGAACACTGACTAAAAGCGTGGAAGAGTTCATCTTGGCTCTCCATTTAAAGAGCTCGATCTTAGGATGTGCGACTCCTATGTGCTAGAAAGGTAAAGGCGACAGCCTGGACGTGGAAAAGAAAGAAACACAAAAGAGGGTCTCACCCAAGTAGACCCCGCCTCTTCAGCTTTCAGAGCAAGCGTTCAGTTTTTGAGCCTGTGATGGGTTTCACACCTTCAGACCATCACAGCCATGTACCAGGCTTCCTGTGTCTCCACCAGCTTTGCTGTTCGCTTGCGTGATGCCTGCCCCTGGGTTTCTGATAAGGTCGTTCTTTGCAGCTTTGAGGATTACGGATGCTAACTGCTCAGTTCACATCCTAACGCGTGGAGTAGGAAATAAGGCACCTTTTCAGAAAGACAGAATGATCCAATGCCACTGTGAACCTTGCCTTGAGAAGCATATTTATTAGCACAAGTCAGCGAAGCAACAGAATGCATTCAACACTAGAAGTCATACATTTCTACGTGTATATTTATTCAAGTAATTATAATTCAGCAGTACAGCGAGAGGAGTATTTGTATGCACATGTGTGTATCTATGCGTGAAAGCCAAAATTTATATCTGCACTTTAGTTTTTCAACCACAAATTACATAAAATTCAGAAGCACTCGAGTGAACAAAACATTTCAAATGTCAGATTTTTATCCTCCAAGAATAATGTCTTGATTTTCATTTTAAAAAGAATAAGAAACAAAATTACCACTCCACTCTTCCTAACACAATTTTCCTTTTTGTGAAAAATCCTGATTTTCAAAAAGCTGATATATTTCTTAAGTTCTTATACTAATCTCTCCCACTAAAACTACATAGTAATGACATCTAAACAGAAAAGTGATCACTGGCTTTCTTGGTTTTCCTCTGTCCTCTAAGTAAGGAAAATTACAAATTATCTTAAAGAGAAAACTATGACATCCCCACAGATGGGCACTTTCCAACATAAATGTAAATTGCAGGCCAAATAACTTCTTTTTCACAAAAAAAATGTTCCCTGTAGTTGTACAAAGCATACTTCAAAAATTACAAGGAACATGGAAAACACTCTGAATAATTAGTGTTGGCAGGAACATAATTGTGTTTAAGTTTCTCCATTGTCCATGTTCTCTCCCCCCCCCCCCCCCCCCCCCCCCCCCCCCCCCCATTCCTCAAGTAAATTCTTTTTTGGAACCAGGTCCCAAACCTGAATTAATTTCTACTCTGTGCAAGTTCAGACATAACTGTGAGGACGTTCCTGTTGCACCAGATTTCCTAAAGCTCCTTTTGGGAGATTTGTTTGTGAAATCTACTTCAGTTGGTTACATAGCCATTTCTTCTAGGTAAAGGACAGAAACCCGTCATTCTAATTAATTCCTATGTTTTAATGCATGAGACCAAAAACCCAGACATGACAGATATGGGACTGAGTCATGGATTAGTTTGCATTTTATACTTAAAAAATATTTCTCATTGATCTGCTAATTATTTTCACCAAACTTAATGCCTTTTGTAAAACAAAGCATAGAGATCATGTTCATGGAAAAGTGTAGAACGAAGAACTTTAGAAATTCCTACTTTAAAGTACTCATTATTTTATCCTTTGTTCTCCCACTGGTCCTTTAGAATAAGCACTTTCAAGCCTGATGGGAGCAAGATTCTCCTTTAGAACGGAGTCTGAGTTGGGTTAGACCACAATGAAGTGTGTTGAAAGCCATTAGCAATTAAGAGCATGGCTCTGCGCTGATTTTCTTTATGGTATATTTCATGCTGCTCGTGCACAGCAGGTAATACACATGGATTCAGCATAAATTTAATTTTGCACATTAAGTAAAGTGCAATAGATAAATTATGCCTGAAGAGGAGCCACCAGCTGCCATGGCCACTTCAACTAATGTACCCTGGAGGTGCCTGAGCACATCAGTTGAGTGGAACCACTAATGCATCCTGGGTATCTGCATGGATTCCTTTGCTGCTGGAGCCAGGGTGAACCCTTCTGACTGTCAAGGAGGGGCTGAGGGAGAGACCCGGTCCAGCTTCCTGGGGATGAGCCACTCCCTGGAATTCTTGGAAGTGCTTTGCCATGCTCGTGGTTTTTGTTTGTTTGTTTTGTGTTTTGTTTTGTTTTGTTTTGTTTTAAGGATCTGGTACAAGGGTCCTAGTTAGGATTTTCTCAGGAGCGAGGCAAATGGAAGGAGGAGAAAGGACCCTGATTATCACCACCTCCACTTACTGAAGGACGTAGTCTACATGAAGGAGGAATGTCACTGAACATTCAGCAATCAGTAAGGCTTCATTAGCATAAAGGTAACTGAGGGAGGGACACTAGGGGAACTCTTATTTTGAAATCTCCTGGCACTTTTGTATCTCATTCCTTGGCCTTCATATTCACTTTATGGCCATAAGAAACGAAATCAACGTATCTACTTTTCGATGCAGGGAACTGAAGCAATCTACGCCGAGGACGTTAAGGAAGGAAGCAGACCTCGGCTCAGTGGCAGAGTCCCTTTCTGCGGTAGGGATTGGTGATGACACATACTAAGTCATGTGAGACGAGCCAGCAGTTCCAAGACCCGCTGGAAACAGAGCCAGCCCAAATGCCTTCAACCAAACCTTCATAATAGAAGTTCTAGTCTCTTGACCACCCTCTCCTCAGGCCTCGTCAGAATGTCTGATCCAGGCCTAGGCTCGTTCCCAAAGAGAGGATAGGGTGCCTCCTCAGTTCCTTTCACGCTGTCTTCTAGCCCATCAGAAGCACCTGTGAGGCTGAGCTCCTTCAGGTGCCCGTTTCTCAGAGCCTGACTTTGAGGTGAATAGATTGCAGGAAGTTGCTAGATGCTGGAAAAGAGAAACCAAACTCTCGGAGCCCTGTAAGGGATAGGCTGGGAAATCTGGGTTTATGGCTGTGTGGCTTGCCTCTGGCCAAGGTCTTGCTGAGCACTTCCTATTGCGATTTCCTTTTTGCAGGGTTGCTGAGACTCTGAAACTCAGGTTACTTGACTAAGGGTGGATGCCCATGGTAAGGGACCGAGTCATTGCTCACGTGCAGATGGCTGGATTTAGGGGCCCAAGTTCCTCACTAATCACAGGCGTGCGCTTTACCTTGGAGCTGACGTCAACTTCCTTAAGACAACAAAACTGAAAGCGAACTGCCAGGTTTTCTTCACCAGAGCAGATCACTTTGTCATTGAGTAGAAACAGTCTCTTGACGGAGACAGAGACGGAGACTAAGGAATGCTATTTATGTACCAGGCTGTTGGTGATGAATCATTTTTGTTCACTTGGATGTTTCCAAGGAAGATTCTCCGATAGAAAGAGGCTTCAACTGCCCATCACTTAGTTGATTGATTACAGAGCTCAACCTCACCCTGGAGGCTGCAAATGTTCCTTCTAAAAGAAGGTCAGAAGCCACAAGCGTAAAACACCACTGGCTCCTTCAGGCCCAGTTACGGAACATGAGTCTCGTGGAGGATGCAGCCACTTTGCAGCAGCTGAAGAGTCCTTTGTGCACACCCAGTACTGTGTTCTGTAACAGCGGCCTGGGAGCTCTTCAGTGGCCATGTTAGGATTATTCTATCAAGGAGATTTTACAAGCTCAAACCAGACTATTATTTATAAATTTATTATTATTATTATTATTATTATTATTATTATTATTATTATTATTATTATCATTATTATTTATTTTTTGGAGAACCAGCTTGTGAAATGTTTACTAGAATGACAGACACACATCTCCCATGGCCTCACGGACTTTCAGGATCATTCTGGATATTTTGGGGTCCACAGTCCACACCCCTCATCTTTAAAACTTTGCAAGAGATAAATCATTCTCTCCGGCAGCACGCAATTATAACACTATAACACATGACTCCCGTGCTGGGTTTAGCAATGTTGACATTAGGCATGATTAGGACAGATAGCAGAGTTTGTAATATTAATAAATATTTCTCGAATGAAACTATGCCCAACACAAGAAAAAGAAGCTGCCATTAAAAACTTTAATCATGGGGTGGGGTGAGGGGTATTATGCAGTAGAATAGTTCTCAACCTGTGGAAGGCTTTAGGGAGAAGGCTCATCTGAAGGTGGGCAGCACTTTCTCATGGCAGCCCAAATAGAAAGTGTCTGATGAAACCCAGGGGCTGTTTTGACAGAACAGCTATATCTTATACACCTTTCCAAATAGAACCCATTTATAAGAAGGCAGTACACACAGAAATTCACACCCACAGCAATTTCTTAGCAATCTCCCCTGATTTCCCACTTTGGAGAAGTTTTATGTTGACTATATAGAATATGTTCTCCTGGATTGAAAGAGGATGTCAGAAACACCATGTCATGATAGATATTTACCCCAAACAAAGTTTCTTTTTAATTCCTTTACTTAAATTCACACTGCAAAGAAAAACTATGCCATAGTAACAAAGGAATGGTGATGATTTCCCTAGAGAACAGCAATTTTGCCTAAATTTCAAAAGCAGCCCAATTTAGCAAATTAAACTTACACACAGCCAAGGCTTTTAAATAGAATTAACTTTGAAAGAAGTAAATTCGGATGGCGCAGGCTTCAAGCCTTATGTTATGTGTTCATTTGAGAAGTCTAGGGTCCTTAGGTCTTTGGGAGTTTGGGTTGGTTTTAAGAGGATGGAAGAGCGAGCCCTTTGCAAAACAAGCAGGATACAGCGCCTACGTGCACTGCTCACAGCACGTTCACTTTATTTGAATATTAATGGGCTACCGAATAAGCAATATTGAGAGTAACATCTCCTTCAAAGAAGCTCGTACTTGCTGGCCATGGTTCATATTCGCTGGCCGAGGTTCTGGTCGTTGGCAACTCCGCATGGAAACACAATTTTCTTTGATCCTATTTTTAGCACTGACATTGTTTATGTTGAAATGTTAAAAATAAGTCCTTAAAAGCCACATGCATTCAGGCTAGCGAGGAAGGCGCATTTTCACCTTCAGAAAAGTTTGTCAGAAATTTCAGGCCCGCTGCAGTCTTTCACTCTGCAATGCCTGAGAGGTCCTGAATGGGGGTAAATTCCTTAGCAAAATCTTCCCTTTCAGTCCTGGCCTTTATGTGTGTGCTCCAGTCTGGTGAATGGCCAACTTGACTTAAATCTTGTTTTCTGGCCAGACTTTGTTCAAGAGAATCACAAAGTATCAATTGAAGAAAAGGAAGGATGGGGAGGGGGCGGAGGAGGAAGAAGAAAAGGAGGAGGAGGAGGAGGAGGTATTGCTGGAGGAGGAGGAGCCAGGGGGGACATGGGGGAGGGAGAGGAGAAGGAAGGAGGAGGGGAGAAAAGGCCAGAAACAGGACACACGCATCCCTATTTCTTCATCAGTCTAGTGAGGGGTCTATCACCTACCTACCTAATGGGAAAGAACAGCTCACAGTTGGAAAGACAGCAGCCGGCCCTCTGTTGGTTAAGTAGGTTGTATCTTTCCCAAAGTATTGATGCCAGTCTCTTACCAGACCACAGGGCCCTGTCTTGTTACTGCGCATCATTTCTCCCGCCTTGAAGACCTGTTGATTTCATAGTGGTCTCTACAACCTGTAAAGCATGCAGGAAATCAAGAGCACCCATTTTTTCTGGTCTCCTCAGGTACTGTGAAGGGATTTTTGAAAGAGAAACTGTAGTTTACTCTGTCTACCTAAGCTCAATTGTATTCTCCCCTGGAACAGTATTTTGCACTTGGTTGCACTGTTTCAGCCTTGCTGGTTTGTCAGGAAGCCTGGCCTGAGTGGTGATTTTCGCCCATTCATGTGAGTGGCGGAAACGCTGTTCTTCTGTCTTTACTGAAGACATTTTTGTTCCCGAAGATTCCAGAATTACCTATGGCTGTCTCTAAGCTAGTAAGGAACTGAAATTCCTCTGTATCTACAGGTTGACAGTCAGCCTAGTTGCCAGTACCTGAGGAAGGAGCGGACTCCTGATGAGTCATTTTGTTTTGTTTTCTGGTCATACTGAAGAGTGGGCTCTATGATCACTTAATAAACAGAGTTGAATTTTTTTTAAAAAAAAATTGGGCCAGATGTGATGTTATAGGCTGTAGTCCCAGCCTTTGGGAAGCTGAGACAGGAGAATCATGGGTTTGAAGCCCATTTGTGCTATACAGCATGACCCCTTTCAGCACCCCTCCCCCGCCACACGCTCATATATACCTTGTCTGGTTGAATGCTTTCTTTGATTGTTGCTGATTAATCAAGTTTCCTCAATCTAACCTTGGATCCCCCAGTGCAAACTCACGCCAACCTTGCTTGTATGATACACATGCCGCTCCGCTGTGATCTTGCCAAACCACCTGAAAAGAATTATTTCCCTTGCCCACACACACAAAAAAAATAATTGTCAGTTCTTTAAAGTTCAGGCTGTAAAGGTTTGAATAATTAAAACCTTTTCTACACCTTGGTAGCACGCCCAAAAGGTTAAATATGTTCCTGTTCTAGCATCTTTGAGATAATTATGGGAAAAGGAATGAGATTCTTTTCAAAAAAGACACAGAACCAAGTAGTTATTTGTGCCTGCAAATCCTCTGGGGCCTAAGGAACTAGCAAGATAATAAATTGTTTTGCTAAAAACAGGAAGTTTGGCAAAGATGTAAAAGTACAGCTAAACTTTGGCCAGGCAACCCAAAACATTGTGTTCTTCTTTGAAAGTATTCCCAGCAAGGAAAAAAAAAAAAGTCGAGTGCCTTGAATACATAGTTGCAGAAACAGTGGAGGCATCTGGCAACCTGAACTGCTTGCCAAACTGGAGGCTGTGCTGCACTTGTGGTGGAAAAGATGTGCCAGTTTTCTACAATTTATGTCATGCACAGCTGGAACTCCGTGCATAAAGACCCGGAGTGAGGCGAAGAGCAAAAGATTAGAGCAAACGTTTCCCTGCCTTTTCTCTCCCTTCATCTAAACTAAAAACCAAACCAAACCAAACAAAAACAAAACAAAACAAAACAAAACAAACAAACAAAAACAAAAACAAAACCCCACCAAACCAAAGAAAACGATTTATTTGGAGTTCATACAACTTGAGGAATACATGATGCGGAGGCTGGCTTCCCTGGGACCTGTTTCTAGAAAGGACTGCTGACCTTCTGGAAGTTCTCAGTGCTCTAATCCCCCCCACCCCATCAAATTCCCCATACTCACTCTTGCCAGCTTTATTGATGTGATTGTGATTATGTGGCATCTGCTTTGGACGGAGCCAATTGGATTATAATTTCCAGTTTAGTTCATCAGTCTGGAGAGACTTCAAAATGTGGGCCAGAGAAAATAAAGGCGTGATGTCTGGATGGTGATGTCTGGAAAGGAGAGGGGGGCTTCTGTCGCCGCAGCTCCGAGAAAGCCCGGAGAAGTCTTGATTGGGAGGAGATGGTGTTCCTTGTTCTTGCTGGTTTGGAAGCTTCCAGCTGGCAAGGACAGTGGGATTCCTCTTGTTCTCCCACAATGCACTGGGTGATTTGGCTGGGAGTTTTGGACTCTGGGTTCCAGGAGAGACAGTTCAATTTCTGCCATTTATCTGGAGCTGAAGGTAACTGTCGCGCCCTTTCCATCTATCCCTCTGGTGGTGGGAACAGGATGAGATGTAGCCCTTAAGGCTCAACAAATACCCACCTTAGAAGAGGGCATCGGCTCACGAGGAGCCAGGCGTGGCCATCGAGGGGGCAGGCTTCTCAGTCCTAGCAAGATGGCTACTCTCTGACCCCTTGTTCTGTGTCTTCAGCTGTCTTCTAGTTGGGGAGCACTGAAGGTGTCAGCAGCCTAGTGTAGGGACAGTGGGAAAACCTGCTACTGACGCAGGCATCGCAGCTCATGACTGAGACAGTTCTGCCTCTCTGAACTGTGGCTTCCTTATCTGTGTCTGCCTCAAAGACAAGTTGAGAAGAATTAACAAGCAACTGTTAATCCTGTTCTGTCATCCCGGAGTGTGTTGATCAGTGCGTGAGCAACAAACACTGACTGCTTGGTGGGTAGGGAGTCATGGGTGATCAAAGGAGCCTGTGGGCATGCTCCTGCCTTCTCAGTTCAGTATCCCTCTTTGTAGGAATGAATGCTACCAGCTCCCAAAATGCCATATTGAAAATATTTAAAACTAGATGACTTGATGACTATTACAGATGAACTGATTTTTATTATGAAGTTTCTGGGAAAGGTAAAAACAAATCATCTTTTTCTGCCACTTTGAAATACTATTTGCACACTGATATAATTCTATTTAGTCCTTTTTTCCTATTATTTTCCTACTATTTTCTATTATTTCCTATTATTTTCCTGTTATTAAATTTGAACATAACTATATACCCCAAGAATTTTATTAGTAAAGATTTTTCCTTTCATTATATTTAATATGTTAAATTAAATGTTATTTTAAAAGATATTTATTTAATACACACATATCCCACTACAGATGGGTGTGAGCCACCATGTGGTTGTTGGGAATTGAACTCAGAACCTCTAGAAGAGCAGCCAGTACACTTAGTGCACCGAGCCATCTCTCCAGCCACTTAAAAGATCTTTTTAAAACATTAGATGTATTTATTTGTATGTGTATGAGCATTTTGTTTGTGTGTATGAATATGCACCCCACATGTGCCTGGGGCCAATGGAGAATGGCAGAGGCTGGCAGAGCCTCTGGGACTGGAGTTACAGACAGTTGTGAGCTGCCATGTGGGTGCTGGAAACTAAACCTGGGGCCCCATGAGAACTAGGCCTCTTAAAACCTCCGATTCACCTCTGCAGATCCCTTAATGGGTCCATAGCATCCCACTACATGGGTTCTTTGGAGGAGGCCCAGTGTTTTCTTTTTAATAGTACAAAGTTCATCTTTCGCATTTGCATCTCTTGAGGATAGAATTGATGTGTTTTTCAAAAAGGTCTCTGTGGGATTTGCTTTCCTCAGAGAGGCCGAGGGAACAGCCCCACTGCACCACGGCAGGAAGTGTTGGCTAAGGCAGAATAAAGGTTGAAGTGGCTTCCTTCAGCTCCTGTCAACCTGGGACACCCTGCCTCCACTACATCAATATACACAGCACAACTCCGTGCTGTACACACCTATGCACACAATCTATCAACCGACTGTGCGTGTACACGAACGCTCAAGTAGAGCTGTAGCTAACATATGTGTATGACAATGTATGTACCTACTACCCAGAGCAGAGACAGAAGGCTCCCCCCCATGACCACACCCTGCTTGCTTTGTTTTGTTCTTCTGTGGAGAGACAGGCTGAAGGTGACCCAGTGACTCAGGCATACAGAACACTGTCTAGGAGATGAGAGTGGCCAAGCAGAGGAGAAGGCTTGCCCGTGTCTCTTCCTCTGCAGGCTTACTCATGGCTCTGTCGCTACTGGAGGACTACCAGCTTCAGCTGCTTGGATAGTCAGCATCCCTTCTCCGTGTGGGGGTTTTATAGATAGCACAATCAATAGTGAACTTCAAAAGCTCTCCTCGGTAAAGAGTGGGGTTCTAGACAAGAAAGGTGCCTGCTCAGAAAGGATGACAGCACAACTGGGTGGCCAGCCCTCCTGGGATACGTTTGAGGAGACAGCAACCCCCCAGATGGAATGGTTAGGGTGGCAGTAGGTATTATGCTTTTGCTGAGCAACTGGGATCTCTGATATCGTGGTCTGTGACTATGGTTCAGGACCTTTTACTAACTTTGGATAAGATCCTCCTATGTCACCGGTGCATTCCCACCCCACCTCATGAAGCCTGGCTTTGGAAACATCAGAGTTTCCAGATCCCATGAGATTTGGTCTTAGAGAATGATTCTCATCTGAAAGAACAGGGTCCACAGCAAATGCTGTGTGAACAGGAAAGCGGTGCCTACTATCACACCCCTCACCCCCTCACACACGCCCCCTCACACACACACCCTCATCCCTGCACCCCACACCCCACACCCCACACTCTGCCTTTCTCATCCCTTGGCCCTAACACACTGTAACTGTTTCCCACAATCTTCTCTGAGCATGCCTACACCTTTGTTTTTGCAGGCCACACCATCCTGGCTTCTTCTCTTATTTGCTCAAATCTGAAGGAACTCCTCTCAAAAGCTAAGGTTTGATTTGAGAAGCTGGAGGCCAGGTGAGGCATCTTGTAGAAACAGAGAACATAGGAAGGCCAGTGAGTGGTGCTGTGTGTTAAGGAGCATTGTCCCTCTACCCAGAAATCATTGTGAAACTCCTCAGAGCTAAGGACAGGCCATTGCTAGATACCATAGAGCATTGGTGGGTGGCCAGGAGGGAGAAAATAAGTATGGGCTACTTGCTTGGGGGCAGGGAGCTGGTTTAGATAGTCTCAGAGGCATGTCACTGCTGGGGACTCTCTTTTCGCCACTAGTCACATACATAGTTTTGTCAGTGTCTCACCTCAGGCTGACTGTAAATTCAAGGTTCCATTAGGCTGACAGACTACGGGTCCTTAGCAAGAACACTGGAAACAGGACAAGTGGGTTTGCGTTGAGACGCCTCAGGGTTTTTCTGGAGGAGAGGATGAGTTGCCTTTTGTTTTGTTTATTTATTTGTCTCATTCCTTTATTTTACTGTAGCATTTGGTGTCAAAGCTGAAGGGCTCCAGAAGAAAAATTCAATGCCTACACATACATACAGACACACGCACACACACATACACTCACCCATGTGCACACTCATGCAACTCTATGGACAGGAGGCTCAACTTGATTGCTCCACAAATGCTGGTGGTCTGAGGTAGAATGACGGGTGCAGGCTCAGAAGGATGGATGGAGCCCCCTTTGACATGACACAGGATAGAAAGTATTGGCAAAGATCAAAAATTCAAGTGACACCACAAGCTGGCGAGGATGTGGAAAGAGAGGAACACTCCTTCATTGCTGGTGGGAATGCAGACTAGTACAGCCACTTTGGAAATCTATCTGGCGCTATCTCAGAAAACTGGGACTAGGGGTTGCTCAAGACCCAGCTATTCCACTCCTTGGAATATACCCAGAAGATGCACCAGCACACAACAAGAACATATGCTCAACCATGTTCATAGCAGCCTTATTCATAATAGCCAGAACATGGAAACAGCCTAAGAGTCCCTCAGTAGAAGAATGGATAAAGGAAGTGTGGTACATTTACATTATGGAATACTACTCAGCTATTAAAAACAAGGAATTTCCAAAATTTGTGGACAAATGGATTGAACTAGAAATGATCATAATGAGTGAGTTAAGCCAGAAGCAGAAAGACTTAAATGGTATATACTCACTTATATCTGGACACTAGCCTAAGGGGCATGTCCCATGAAAGTCTTCACTTAACAGGAAAGTGGGACAGAGGGGAGGACATCCTATTGGAACTTTAGGTGAGAGAAGCATGGGACAATGGGGAAATAGAAGGATCCAGAGGATCCTAGAAACCTACAAGAAGAACATTATGATGGGCAAATCTTGGCCCAGGGATCCTGCTCAAATTATGGCACCAGCCAAGGACAATACGTGTAGTAAACTTTGAACCCCTACCCAGATCTAGCCAACAGACAGGACAGTCTCCACAGTTGAGTAGAGAGTGAAGTCTGACTTTCACACGAACTCTGGTGCCCCATATTTGACCACATTCCCTGGATGGGGAAGCCTGGTGGCACTCAGAGGAAGGATAGTAGGCTACCAAGAAGAAACTTGATACTCTATGAGCATATACAGGGGGAGGTGGTCCCCCTCAGTCACAGTCATAGGGGAGGGGAGTAAGGGGAAAATGGGAGGGAGAGAGGACTGGGAGGATACCAGGGATGGGATAACAATTGAGATGTAATATGAATAAATTAATAAAATTTAAAAAAGAAAGTGCTGTAAAGCAATCGGCAGACGTACTTCATGCAGAGAATGGTTCCCCAGGCTACTTGAAAATGCACCAAATTCTTAGGCATGGACATAGGTGTTCAACTATAGCGTAAGGGACTGTGGAGATGGCTCATGGATTTAGAGTGCTTGTTCTTTCAGAGGACCCAAGTTTGGTTCCTAGCACCCACGGTAGACAGATCACAGCTGCCTGTAACTCCAGCTCCAGAAAATCTGACACCCTTTCTGGCCTGCACAAGAACCTGCACATGGGCACATACCCACCCTTTCCCACCCTCCCCCCACAGACACAACATACATGCACACACACATGAAATAATAAAGTAAGTCATTAAGATATGTCTCAAGATATATCTTGAGATCTGGAGGAGCTGGCACTGAGCTCCTGGTCTCCATTTTATTCACCACATAGCTCTGGCTTGTTTGTCAGCAGCCTCATTCCCAGAATTTGGGCAGGTACACAAGGAGGTTCAACGGTACTTGTCAAAGGCACTCAAGAAAGCAGGATTTAAAAAAAAAAAAAAGATTAATTTATTTATTATGTACACAGCGCTTTGTCTGCTGGTACACCAGAAGAGGGCATCAGATCTCATTGTAGATGGTTGTGAGCCACCATGTGGTTGCTGGGAATTGAACTCAGGACCTTTGGAAGAGCAGGCAGTGCTCTTAACCTCTGAGCCATCTCTCCATCCCCAATGCAGGATGTTTTTACCTACCACAATCATGATGTGTTCTCTGTAGGGCAAATCTCTCCATCAACTGGGTGAAAGCCTCATTTGAAAACCTCAGTGTTCTGGGCTCAGATGATCTTTAGCTGTGTTAATTTGGGCCTTTAAGGTTTCATGTCTGTGTAAGGCACACAGGCCTATTAACTGTCTTCGACCTTCTCCAATTATGTGTGAGCTCAGATGGAAAGCACCTGCAGTGTGCTAGCATGGATCCTGGCTCATCCTGGATGCCCAGTGAACTTCACACTTCTGTCCCTCCTCACACAGATACCCATACACCTGGAATAATTTTCAAGCTTTCCTCCCACCCCCGAAGGATCCCATGACTTTTGTTAGGAAGCAGCAGAAGACATAACGAGTACAACCAACTTCTTCCTCGAATATAGGTGAATCCTTAATCTCTAAATAAATAAGTGGATGCTAATTATCTTCAATTAGGGGGAGCTAATGAAGTGGAAGCTCTCCTGTGTCATCACTGAGTATTCAGTGAAGCTGGGGAGACAAGAAAAGCATGTTCTATAACCGGGGATGAGGACGGAGACGGGACAATTCTGTCACTGTCTAGTTCGAGTGCTGAGGCTCCCCTAACCTGCCATCAGCCACGCAAAGGCAGCATTTCTACTATCCTTTACTGTGAGGCTTTGTGGGGCCTCGCTTTTCCCATGGTGCTCTGGCCACTAGGGATAATGTCACCATGATGACTTTTCCCACAAACAGAAATCGAGCTCACACCCCGGCAGGCTATACTCACTCCCCTGCTGCTATGTCCAAGCCCTTTGAGGGTGAGGTTTAAGTCTCCACCCTGCTGGGACACACTGACTCTATTGCAGTACTGCCCCTTTTCTCTGTCCCAGAGAAGTGGAGAACTTATCCAGGACTCAGGAATTGCTCTTGGTTGTGACTTTCCCATCCATAACGCGGAGGCATCTGGGAATGGTGATCCAGATGTTGGGCTCTTCAAGCTTGGGGCACAGGGGAGACCTTGGTGACCTTGGCAATGGACCCAGATGGAGAAGATCAGAGAATGGATAGAGCACAGAAAGGGAGATTTTGAAAATATTATGGGAGGTTGGAAATGTCAACCAGAAAGAGCACAAAGAATTCCCTGGAAATCATGAAGGGCCAAGTGGAGAAGTGAGTATACAGCACATGAATAAAGGGACAGGAGGGGGAGAGGTGGCGGCAAGACGCACAAACTTCAGTCAACAGCACAGCACAACACACAGCTCCCCAAGAGTACTTTCTTTCTTTCTTTCTTTCTTTCTTTCTTTCTTTCTTTCTTTCTTTCCTTATTTAAAAAAAGATTTATTTATTATTGTCTAAGTGTATGTATATGCAGGTACTCACAGAGGTAGAAGAGGAATCTCCTGGATCTGGAGATAAGGTAGCTGTGAGGTGCCATGGCAGTACTGGAAGTGAATCCAGGTCCTCTGCAAGAGCAGCAAGAGTTCTGATGGATAACAACAGCAGATACCACTCCTGGTCATATATTCAAAAGAGGCTCCACCATACAACAAGGACATTTGCTCAACTATGTTCATAGCAGCCTTATTTGTAGTAATCTGGAAACAACTGAGATGTCCCTCAACTGAAGAATGGATAAAGAAACTGTGGTACATCAACACAATGGAATACTACTCAGCTATTAAAAACAAGGACATTTTGAATTTTGCAAGCAAATGGATGGAATTAGAAATGATCATACTGAGATAACCCAGACCCAAAAAAGACATGCATGGTATACACTCACTTATATGTACATTTTAGCCAACATAGATGTCCTCTGAGATACTCCAACCAGCAAGGGATAGGGACAGATACAGAGACTCAAAGCTGGACACTGGACAGAGTGCCAAGAGTGTAGGGTGGCCCAGAAGCAGAAAGAGTCAAATACTCATTTATATCTGGACACTAGCCCAAGGGGCAGGTCCCATGAAAGTCTTCACTTACCAGGAAAGTAGGACAGAGGGGAGGACATTCTATTGGGACTCTAGGTGAGAGAAGCATGGGAGAATGGGGAAATAGAAGGATCCAGAGGGTCCTAGAAACCTACAAGAAGAACATTATGATGGGCAAATCTTGGCCCAGGGATCCTGCTCAAACTATGGCACCAGCCAAGGACAATACGTGTAGTAAACTTTGAACCCCTACCCAGATCTAGCCAATGGACAAGACATTCTCCACAGTTGAGTGGAGAGTGGGGTCTGACTTTCACATGAACTCTAGTGCCCCATATTTGACCACGTTCCCTGGATGAGGAGGCCTGGTGGCACTCAGAGGAAAGATAGCAGGTTACCAAGAAGAAACTTGATACCCTATGAGCATATACAGGGGGAGGAGGTTCCCCTCAGTCATAGTCATAGGGGAGGGGAGTAAGGGGAAAACGGGAGGGAGGGAGGAATGGGAGGATACAAAGGATGGGATAACCATTGAGATGTAATATGAATAAATTAATGAAATACATTAAAAATAGCTGAGTAGTGTTCCATTGTGTTGATGTACCACAGTTTCTTTATCCATTCTTCAGTTGAGGAACATCTCGGTTGTTTCTAGATTACTACAAATAAGGCTGCTATGAACATAGTTGAGCAAATGTCCTTGTTGTATGGTGGAGCATCTTTTGGATATATACCCAGGAGTGGTATTGCTGGGTCTTGGGGTAGAACTATTCGCATTTTTCTGAGAGAGCGCTATATTGCTTTCCAGAGTGGTTGTATGACTTAGCACTCCCACCAGCAGTGGCAGAATGTTCCCCTTTCTCCACATCCTTGCCAGCATATGTTTTCATTCGAGTTATTGATCTTCGCCATTCAGATAGGTGTAAGATGGAATCCCAAGGTCATTTTGATTTGCATTTCCCTGATGGCTAGGGATGTTGGAGCATTTCTTTAAGTGTTTCTCAGCTATTCGATATTCCTCTTTTGAGAATTCTCTGTTTAGTTCTGTACCCCATTTTCTATTGGATTGTTTGGTTTGGTGGTGTTTAATTTCTTGAGTTCTTTATATATTTTAGATATTAGCCCTTTGTCAGAAGAAGGGTTGATAAAGATCTTTTCCCAATCTGTGGGCTGTCGCTTTGTTCTATTGACAGTGTCCTCTGTCTTACAGAAGCTTCTCAGCCTCATGAGGTCCCATTTATTAATTGTTGATCTTAGATCCTGAGTTGTTAGTGTTCTGTTCAGGAAGTTGTCTCCTGTGCCAATGAGTTCTAGGCTTTTACCTACTTTTTCTTTTAACAGATTTAGTGTGTCTGGTTTTATGTTGAAGTCTTTAATCCACTTGTACTTTAGTCGCATACTGGGTGATAAATATGGATCTACTTGCATTTTTTACAAGTAGGCATCCAGTTGGACCAGCATCATTTGTTGAAGATGCTGTCTTTTTTCCATTGTATCGTTTTGCTTCTTTGTCAAAAATCAAAGGACCATGGGTGTGTGGATGTATATTTGGGTCTTCAGTTCGATTCCATTGGTCAACTGGCCTATTTCTGTACCAGTACCATGCTGTTTTTAATACTGTTGCTTTAGAGTACAACTTGAGATCAGGGATGGAGATTCCTCCAGCAGATATTTTATTGTATAGGATTGTTTTATCTATCCTAGGTTTTTTTGTTTTTCCATATGAAGTTGAGAATTGATCTTCCCAGTTCTGTAAAATATTTTGTGTTGGTATTTTGATAGGGATTGCATTGAATCTGTAGATTGCTTTTTTGGTAGGATAGTCATTTTTCTATGTTGATTCTCCCAATCCATGAGCATGGGAGATCTTTCCATTTTCTGATATCCTCTTCAATTTCCTTCTGCAGGGACTTGAATTTTTTTTATATAGATCTTTCACTTGCCTGGTTAGATTTACACCAAGATACTTTATATTGTTTGAGGCTATTGTGAAGGGAGTGGTTTCCCTAATTTCTTTTTCCACCCGTTTGTCATCTGTATATAGGAGGGCTACCGACTTTTTTGTGTTAATTTTGTATCCTGTTATTTATCAGCTGTAGGAATTCTTTGGTAGAAATTTGAGGGTCGTTGGTGTATATTATCATATCATCTGCAAATAGTGGAATTTTTTCTTCCTTTCCTATATGTATCCGCGTGATAGGACCCGGATAGAACAGTAGTTCCACAAGAAGACCAACAGAGCCAACTAGCCTGGGTCCAGGGGGGCTTCTGGAGGCTGAAATACCAACCAAGGACCATGTAGGGGCTGGACTTAGCATCCCTACAAGTATGTATCCAATGGGCAGCTTGGTCTTCATGTGGGTCCCCCAGTAAGGGGAGCAGGGGCTGTCTCTGACAAGGACTTTCTTGCATGCTTTTCTATCACTTTCTTCTGACCACGCTCCCTGGCCAGGTTCCCAAGAGCGTCTTGCTCTAGGCCGTTTGCCATTTGCATTTTGATGTTTAGAAGTACTTTCCCACAGCAACCTGTAGTACATCAGTGAGGCATGGCAAGGCATAACCATTCTGGCAGTGCCACCACAGTCATCCAGTTTAGCACCTTGCTCTTAATTTGATGACAATGATTATCTGCTTGACTTGCTACTGTGAGCACATCCTGAACCCACACTGGCACTTTTTGGAATGACTCGGATAGGTTTCCTCCTGCCAGCTTGAAAGCTAGGACTTATTTGCTTAAAGGAAGTGGATTAAACTAAGCCATCGATCTTTAGAAATCTTATAAACTCTGTGATGTATCTTGACTCAACAAAGGCTTCTTTTTCTTTCTGTTCCAAAAAGCTTTTTTTAAAAAGCTCTTATTTTTTAATGATTGGTAACTTGATTTCAAATAACAATATTATTTGTTTTTGTACTGTATGAAGCATCTTTGAAAGTCTCTGTGTTGGTTAGCTTTATGTCAACTTGATTCAAGCCAGACTCCTTTAGGAAAAGGAACCCTTCACTAAGAAAATGCCTCCACCAGCCTGGCCTATAGGCAAGCCTGTGGTGCGTTTTCTTGATTGGTGATGGGTGTGGGAGGACCTTTCTCACTCTATCCCAATCATTATTCAAAAGAATGCCCAGAAGATGTGCTTGTAGACTAATCTGATGGAGGGAGTCATTTCCTCAGTTGTTTTTCTTCCCAAATGATGTTAGCTTGTATCAAGTTGACAAAAAATAAAAATAAAAAATAAAAAATAATAAGCAGTGCAACTAGGCCTTGTCTTTCCTTTCCATTTTATTTGGTAATAGTGATATAAATTTGTATTTGTCATTATGTAAGACCCATTGGTCTGAGTTATAAGGAGTCCATTCTTAGAAATCGATTCTGCACAGTGTTTCCAGCACATATGGCCATCAACCGAAGCTATTAATGGCTAAAGAGTTAACTTTGTCACCTTATATTTTCATACTTCTGGAGTTGAAATTCCAAGTTCGTTCCCTCAGATCCACCCTTGCTCCAGTTTTAGTGCTCGTTTTAAACATGTTACAATTGAGAAGCACGATTGAGATGTGTTATAGTCTCAATGCAAAATAGTACTTACTGATGTGTGTCTAATAGTGCCATTTCTATCAGTTTTTGTATCCAGTTAATAATGTGCCCAGAGAGTATACACATGGCTTGGGAAAGCAATTTCAAATTTATCAGGAGACTGTTCATTTCCCTAGCAAATATAGATGTGGCTTCCAGGCCATGGTGCTAGGATTTAAGGGCCAGAAGATACAGGAAGATGTCCACATAAGAAAAGTTGTTCACCTGACTCACTACCTTTGACTGCCACAGAGGGAGGCATCACCATAGTTAGCAACTTGGGAAGTTGGCTATTCACTGCAGGTTGCAACTTAGAAAACTGAAAGGTCCTGTTTCAACTGCTGCTTTTAGATGTCTTGCCCTGGTAATTTCTTAACCCTCCCCACCTCACTCCCCCCCCCCAGCTTCTTACAAGGGATTTGAATGTTTACTATGAAAACAAAGCCTAATTTGGACCAGCACAGGCCAAGACATGACTCCTGAGTTCTCTTGTGGGGCAAATTTGTTGTCATGATTCTCAGTGGGGGAGCATGGAACACTATTTGAAATGGAAAACACCTCCCAGCCCCCCACCCCCGCATGCAAGGAGACAAGGCTGCCCCAGAAAGCTGACAGGCACTCAATTCCAGCCTGAGGCTTTTTCAAGGAAGGGAAGAGCAGAGACCAGCCAACAGGAGTCAGAAAAGGCTAGGAGAAAAACAGAAATTGTTGTAAGGGTGATTCACTAAGCCCAGTGGTTGGGACTTAAGTCCCTATGCCATAGAATTGAATTCTTTCACATCTGTTTATTCCATTTATATTTCCTGGTCTAAAGCTTGGGACGAAGATGGACATATTGATTCCACTGTATTGCCATCACAGACTGCTTACAACAGCAATAGACTAGCTAACGCTGTAGAGCCATGCTAAGACATCAAGGCAATTTCCCTTTTAATCCCTGCAGCCACAGCGTAAGACACTATTGCATCTGTTACACAGAATAGAAAGAATACCGAGGCACAAGGGTGCTGAAGTCACCTCCCGAGCTCACGGAGCTGTGGAGAAGTTGAGCTAAGGTTTCAAATACAGACAGTGGAATCTGTCAGTCAGAGCCCATCACCTCGGTCTCTCTAGCACGTACGTCGTGGAACTCTTAGTGAGGGCTTTAGATGTTTCAGGGTTTGAGACGTAGATCTGAGCTGATCTCTAGATCTGCAGGGACCAGGAGGCCCATGGGGCATCTGTTTTATACATGTAAGTAACAGAGACTAAAGCTGAAATTCTGATTCATTTCTAGGAGGCAATCCGACTGAGTTCTGGGGCTGTAGGCTTGAGGCCGGAGGAAACCAATTGGTTTTCACCAGTCATGCGCTAGCTCCCAGGCTGGAGATGGATGACCGCCCATCTCTACTGAGAATTCGTGTCCTCTGGGCACAGGTCTAGGTTAGTGTTGGTGACTGATGTACAGCCAGGGAGCAACATAGATGATTGTCCGTTACCAGGCCAGGGGCTGCTGGCTGCATCAGGTCCTGCCTGGAACAATTCCAGAAGCAGGCTGGTTTCTGGATGGATCTGTCAGCTCTCCCCCATCCCACTCTCTAGCCCCCCAACTGGGACTCTTGGATTGAATGTCCAAAGATCTGCCGCTGCGTTGGCCTCAAGTTTCCAGCCCTACAAACCTGATCTCTCCCCAAGGCTTACCCTGATGCTAATTCCAAGTCTGGTGGGCAGGGTGAACAATGATGTAAGACACAAATGTCTGAAAATTGGAACCGAGCCCCTTTCAGAAAAGACTGTGGCAGAGCTGATGGCAGACACCGCTCATGATCTGAGGGGCTGAGCACACAGTGAGGGGAAAGTAGAGATGCGCTGTTGCCGTGGGCAACAGCAGCTTCTGGAAATTAGAGCCTCCACCAGACATGAGGTGCACCCGATAGTTTCAGCACTCCAGAGGCAGTTCTAGGACAGCAAAGGAAGTTCCAGGCTACCTAGGAGTACTTAGTGAGACTATGGAAACAAAATTTAAAAAATCAATGCTGAAGCATACTCCAAGTGTAAATGTAGGAGAGCCAGTTTCATGGCTTTGAAAAGTACTAGTGGACTCTTCAAGGAAGGGATTGCCATAGGTTAGCCCATGGGTATCAGATAAGACTAGGATAATATCGGAAATAGTTTTAAGCATGATCCACTGTGGTAATTTGAAGAAAAAAATGGTTCCCACATGCTTATAAGGAGTGACACTATTATGAGGTGTGGCCTTGTTGGAGGAAATGTGTCACAGGGGGTGGGGGGGATGGGCAGTCATCTAATGTGAATGTCTCCTCAAAATGAAACTGTCATGATGAGTGTATGGTGTCTTTCCCGAGCTGTTTAGTTTCACATCCTCATGTATATACCCATGCAGATGACCGTCCTCACTCAGGCTGGAGGAGTGGCTTGAACCTGCCTCAACACCCTACCTGGAGCTAAGAGAAGTTCATTCTCTGGGTGATTCATTTGTATGCATGCCATCGTACAGTATTTCCTCTCTCTCTCTCTCTCTCTCTCTCTCTCTCTCTCTCTCTCTCTCTCTGTGTGTGTGTGTGTGTGTGTGTGTGTGTGCGCCTGCCTTAAGCTTGGAGTTTTCTCTCTGAATCAGTGTAGTACCATTTTATCATTTTAAAACTATTTGGCTTGGTTTTGTGGTGCAACTCCACCATGGCTTATTTAACATGACCTGTTTCCTTGACCATACTTCCTTTTGCACAGGTGTGGGTAGCCTGGAGAGACTGAATCACAAACACATCTATGGATATAGCTGGGTTTTTTTTCTAAGTTTGTTTAAAAATATTTTTTAAAATTTTGCAGGTGGGTAAGAGCGTTTTGATTGCAGATATGTCAGTACTATGTATGTGCCTGCTGCCCACAGATGCCAGAAGAGGGCATCGAATCCCCTGGAATTGAATGGTTGTGAGTCACCACATGGGTGCTGGGAATCAAGCCCCAGGCCTCTGCAAGAGCGGCCAGGTCTCTTAACTACTGAGCCATCTCTTTCGTCGCACTTTTCTTGGTTTTAATAAACTCAAGTTTCCACCCATGTTCCCTACTGTTCTTTAAAATAATACACATGGACAATATGTGCGTTGAAAGGAACAAAATTAAAAAGAAAAAAGGAGTCTGTTCTAAGAAACGATAGACAGAAACCTGACTATATTTTCATAGCAAGTCAATGAAAATCTCCTCAGGCATGAAACTAGGGCAAGAATTGGATCTTGGGAATGGCTGCTCACACCCAAACTACTGTTGAGCTAATTGAAAGAAAAATATGTTGGAGTTAGATAGACATGAACTGACATAGGATGGCCACTGAGCTTCGGGCCAGGGAGATGGATCTGAGGATAAAAGCCGTTGCTCTGAAAGCCTGTCTACCTAAGTGTTAGCCCCAGATCCCACAGAAAAAGCCAGATGTGGTAGCTTGCATCTGTAATGCTAGCACCCCTAGGGTGACATGAGTCAGCAAGGCAGAGGGATGAATCAGGAGTCTGCGGCAGAAACAAGAGAGATCCTGTCTCAAAATAGAGCGAAAGGAAAAAAAACCCAATTCCTAAAACAGTTGTCCTCTCATCTCCACATGTGAACGCCTGTGCTCACACTCCACACACACTCATTTTCTTTTCATCACTAAGCTTAGCAGCACCCTGTGGGTGAGCTGAGCAATTTGCATATGACTTTTTGAATTGAGGTCTCCTCGTTAAAAAGGACTCAGTAAAGCCACGGACTGAAACATCATATAGGTCACAGAAAAGATGGGAGGCACTGGGCATATAACAAGTGTGGTTATAAACATGGCTACCCTCTTGCCTCCCTTTCTTATCTTCCCTGGTATGGGTTGGATCTTGACTTTCTGACAAAGCCCCATGTACTGGAGGCTCCATCCATTCCTAGCTCACAGAGCTCCTGGGACTTGGTGAGGCACTTGGGAGATGAGCCTAAGGGAAGACTTTAGGTCACAGCGTATGTGTCTTTCAAGGAAATATTGGTACCCTGACTCTCATCCTCCCATCCCTCCCGCCTTCTGCCTTCTCCTCATCCCTCCCTCTTCCTCTCATGCTCCCACCAGTCAGCACAGGTAAGCAGCTCCGCTTCCTTCCACTCCTGCACACCTGGCCATGATTTTTAAAAAATATTTTATTAATTTATTCATATTACATCTCAATTGTTAGCCCATCCCTTGTATCCTCCCATTCCTTCCTCCCTCCCATTTTCCCCTTACTCCCCTCTCTTATGACTGTGACTGAGGGGGACCTCCTCCCCCCGTATATGCTCATAGGGTATCAAGTCTCTTCAGAGGAAGGATAGCAGGCTACCAAGAAGAGACTGGCCATGAAGTTGATCCTCACCACAAACCTGGAAGTCATGGAGCCAACCAGTCAAAGGACTAGACCCTACAAAACTGACCCCCCAGGAAACCCATTAAGTTGGTTTTCTCGGGCATTTTATTGGAGTGGCAGGTTCTGCATAGCACATTCTATCCAACCCTGGATTATGATCCAGGAGATCTGTTCCCACAGCTTGAAGTCTTGGGTCATCGAAGTCTATATTTGTATCCTGATGCCATTCGTTCTGAACCAGCAGAAATTCACTCTTAACTGAGTGACTATTTCCACGAGGGGATTTCAGGCTACAAAGGGCATTCCTGAGGAGAGAGAGAGAGAGTCCCCCAGATAGGAAAGGGCACTGTATAGATTGACCATCAGTTCAAATGAGGTGCCAAGAATCCATGTTTGCTCTATTCCCTAAACAGCTGACACCCCCCATGGTGCCAGTGTTTCCATTTCCTGGCACACAAAACCAAGACTAAAGCCTCCTGAGGTCTGACAACCAAATGACTTTGGTAGAAAGAGAAAGCGACTCACCCAGGGACCTGAAAGCTCCCAGGTCAGTTTGGTTTCCCAGTAGATTGCAATGTACACAGAAGCACTGCTTGAAACAAACTCCCCGGAGTTTTCCAAGGTCCTCTGTGACTTGTAAAGGACACTGACGTTCACCCCCCAGTGACAGCACTATGCATTGTCTGGAACCAATTAGAGGTATTTTTCCATCTTGGCCTGACAACCTCAGACATAAGCAATTGGTAGGTTGGAAGGGAGGAGACAGCCAGGTCTAGGACTACTGTTAACTATTTAAATGGTTAAAGTATTAAAACTAATTATGCTGGATATGCTCAGAGTCCCAAAGGGCAGATGCTGATAGAACTGGGGTCTCGGAGAGGCTTAAAAGTCACCAGCAAGGAAAATATTCTGGAAAATATTTTGTCACTGCTAATGATTTTCCAAGACACTTCAGGGGAAAAAAAAAAAAGAAAGACAGCATGGCAAAGAAAAGCTGGAAGATGCCTGAGCCAACCCCTAGGGGCCTAAGGGCTCTCGAGCCCAGAGTCTCATGACTAAGGTGTGGTCAACACTGTGCTCCCAGCAAGATGAGGCCTGGGGATTCCTGAGTGACAGGCTGTACCTGCCTAACAGCCTGTTTTGGTCAAGAAGTCTGGGTCTCCTGGAAACTGCATTCTGATACTTGAAAGGAGGGGTTGCCAGGTTTCTTCATTGGTTTGATTGTTTTGAAAGAAGGCTGGAGTGGAAAAAAGTTGGGGGAGGGTTTAGAGAAGCCTTGGGAAAGGTGAGCCAGTGAGCTAGCAGAGATATGCAAAGCGCTGCAGACCTCATTTGACAAGTTTGGTGGCAATCCTTTTCAACTTTAAGATTGAAGTTAGAGGCAAATGTGTCTCCAGGTTTCCCATCAAGGGAAAGGTCCAAATTGCCAAGTGTCGGTGAAGGAAAGTTGTGTCAACAGGGCAAGACGGCCTCTGCCAAATGGTGCTCACACCTGTGCAGGGGACCTGACACTTCGCAGCGTGTTATCCCAGTTCAGTGGGTCCCTCTGGCCAAGGAGGCAGGGAAGCAGCACCATTTCAAAGGCAGGGAGGATACCGGCTGAGGCAGCAGCAGCTTTGCACAAAAGTGATGCTTCTTCACATCCCACTAGGGGCTCTGCCACCAGACCTTGCTGCCTCACCAGTGCGTCTGCTGGGCAGGGAAAGGGCTTGGACATTCAGCAGAGTCACGGCAGGGGGAGGTGAGGTCACTACTGTCTGTGGCCACTAATTAGCAGGAACCCATTTCTCGTTCTTTCCTTCCCTTTCCCTTTCCCTCCCTGCTTTCCTCTCCTCACGGAGTAAGGAGAGAAATACTTCAGGTCGCCTTCTGACCTCCACATGTGTTCCGTGGCAGGGGGTACATCTACAAACATATGCACACAGAGAGAAAAGAGTAAACTTTCTATAATATACAATTCAACAGGAAATGTCTGGCCGCAGATCCATCATGAGGGAAAGAGAAGGCATCTCAGTCTCCACTGAGGATCAGCTAAGAGCATTTTTAGAGCAAGTCTCTTCTTTTAGAATACTAGCTTTGTTCACAGATAATTGTTTTCCTTATTTAGTAAGTAAAATAGCATAAAAGACTAGAAATATTCATAACATTGACTACACACAAAAGAAATCTGATCAGACTTTCTTAATTTTGATTAAAAAAAATGAACCTTAAGATTAGTGATATGGCTTTTGATTCTTTTTAATAATTTATTTGTGTGTGTGTGTGTGTGTGCATGTGTGTGCATGCAGGAAGTGTTTGCATGCTAGTGCATGTGTCCTTGGAGTCCAGAGAAAGGCACTTTATCCTCTGGAACTCCAGTAATAGGGGGTTGTGAGCTGCCAGGTATATGTTCTGAGAATCAAACTCAGATTCCGTAATACAGCATCTCTCTTGCCTGCTTTTTGATTCTTGAGAACCTTATCTCCTCCACCTACAACTAGGGATGGCAGTGCTACACACATATACCCCAGAGGGCTGGCAATGGCAGGCCAACGTGCCCACAGTGGGGCCGTGATGGAGCAGCAGAGTAGGATGGTCAGCAGGGTGTCTTTGCCCTGTTGTCCACATCCAAGGAGAAGCTGGAATATATGACTGATATTATAAACAAGGACAAAGTTTTACTTAAGTCTGGGGAGGTTACAGGGTCTGGAAGGGATTGCAAGACAGATATCCGGCTCTATAGGCCTGCAGACACACTGCCTTCTAAGTACTATGGCTTATACCTAAGGTGCCTCTTACCATGAGATTGACAGAGGAGTAAGGAGACTCCCAGAAGCTTTTGGGCCAGCTAGCATGATAAAGCCACAGTGAACAGGACAGCGTGTGTCCAAAAAAAGTAGGAGAGGACTGACAGCTGAGATTGTTGTCTGACATCAGTGCAGCATGCTGTGGCACACACCCACTGTCACCTACAAACATGCATGCATGCACACACACACACACACACACACACACACACACACACACACACACACTTTTCTCTTTTTAAACTGTAACATAAAATTTAACATTTTGTCCAGTTTCAAGTTCAAGGGTAGCCATGCTTCATTTGTTGAAGGACCACATTTGGACAACCTGAGAAACCAGCTTCTGTGGGCATCATGCTTCCTTACACAGACTTAGGCAGCTCCATCACCACGAGGCTATGCAGTCTTCGGAGACCACAGTCACGCGTGAAGCTTGATATGGGGGCTAATGTAGCATCGTGAAACATGCCCATTTGAACACTCTAACCCATCCCCAGAACATTTTCATCTTGCAAAAATGATTTTTTTTTAAACTGTCTTAGTCACTTTTCTATTCCTGTGATAAACCATCATGAGCAAGGCATGGGTTTGTTTACAGTTTCAGAGGGTGAGTCCATGACCATCATGGTGGGAAGCGGGACAGCGGGCAGACATGGTACTGGACCAGTAGCTGAGAGCTCACATCTTGAGCTATAACCACAAGGCAGAGAAAGTGACCCACTGGGAATGGTTGGGAGTCTTTTGAAGTCTCAAAGCCTACTCTTAATAATACCCTCCCCCACCCAATAAGGCCACACCCCCTAATCCTCCCAAACAGTTCCATCAACTGGGTACCCAACATTCAAGTATATGAACTTATGGGAACCATTTGCATTTCAAGGACCACGCTCACTCAATAACAACTCCCCTCCATTTTTGCCCCCTCTCGGCTACTGTCCTTAAATACGGTCTATGAGTTGGATGCTTTGTGCTCCACATAAATTAACTGGTTTAGTATGTCCTCTTTAAGTCTGACTGACAACATTTGTGGTTCATCTATGTCAGTGGCAATAAGTATTCCTTTTTGAAGACTGAGTAATATTTAATCAACAATGCCAGTTTGTTGCTTCTCTGTGCATTTTATGTGGGAATCTGAGCTGTTGAGAATGTGGGGGTGTGTGTGCATATCTTCATACCCACAGCCTTCTGAAGGCTTCTACAGGCTTCTAAAGAGGGGGTTCCTCTTCGGTTCAGAAACAAGACAAACACAAAACAACCCTGGAAGAAAAGCTCTTAAAGTGACTTAGTTATGGTAAATAGAATTTTCTCTACAATAACCCACTTACTGGGTCAGAGGGAAGCAGTGTTCTTTTTTGTTCTGCTTCTCAGTAAGGACCTCGTGGTTGCCTATGACTGACTCATTTTCTCCCCACGCCCCAAAAGCTTTAGGTATGTTGGTCCTTTTGTACACATCTCTCCCAGTACCATATGACTTTCCTTTAGCTGCATGGGGAAGCCCCTTACCTAGAGGGAACCACCACCCGCCTCACCTCATTGGTTACCATTATTATGTCATCCAGATAAATGACGGCCCTCGTGCTGTTCTAACTGTCACTTTGATCATTCGTTCCACTTTGTTAGTCCTCATCACATCCAGGCTCCACTAATCGGAAACAGAGGCCTTCCCAAAGCAAGGCAACCTGGTGACCAGGGGCAATTACCACATTGTTTGGTTTTTAAATTAGTCCCTTCTTGGCATTCTGATCACCATCAAGAGGCTGGTGATTCAGGAAAAAGAGAATTGGGGCTGGGGTGGGGGTGCTTGTGAGAAGGGAGGGTCATGCCTCCCAGCCTGCTTGCAGTGTACCCCTGGCTAAGAGTCCAAGGTGAAGGCCACCCCAGTAAGCCTGAAAACATGTGGTCAGTGACCTAGAGGCACACACTTCTTCTGAAAGGACATTTTGCTGGGGATTCTAGTCCAGGGCACCACACACAAGATTTCTGCCATACTTTGGCTTCCACAGTGAGGAGCTAGGAAGTCTCTCCATCAAAAGCACACTCTGCCAACAGCACACTCTTAAGGTTTGGCAGGCCAGACTGGCTCTTTCTGCATACCGGGGAGAGTAAGGAGCTAGCAATGGGCTCATGCACACACTCATCTGTCTCCTAGGTTTCCCTATAACTGAACTAGGGGTCCTGCTTCAAGCTGACCTGCCTGGGACACCCCAGATGAAAGAGTGAGAGAATCGTTTGGGAAGAAATGCGGTCACTCTAGGCCACTCTTCTAGCACTTTGTTTTCATTAATTCCAGTGGGCCCCAACTTGCTGGCATCCTCATAGGTTCTGCATGAACAATATATTTTATCCTGAATGAAGTACAGAAAGGCAAGTTTCTCACATTTTGAATAATAGTGTTTGAATAAAAGAGTTTGGGTGGTTTTTTTTGAGTTGGTTGCAGCAATGACAGTTGGAAGATGTCTTTTCCTTTCACCTTTAGCTGTCAGCTAACCCCTGTTGGCCTCTATGCTGTCTTGTGTGGGGAGGGGGGCAGACATTGTTGTGTTTTGAGGTGGGAGCGACATAAATTTGGCGGGTCAGTGTGGTTCATGAAAACAAGTTTACCTCTGTTTAGGGTTGGTATGGTATAAGCACAGGCATGCCTTAAATTGGAGAAATGATTTAGATGGTCCAATGACAAGCTATGTAAGATGAGATTGGAGCATTTCAGGCAGGATCCTTCCCATCTCACTTCCGCTTCTGTCAACAGGGGTGTATGCTCATTTCCTGATGGGACTCACTCCAGCTGATGCCCACTCTCCTCACCCCCTCTGTGAATTTTGTCCACGCTTCCCTGGGATTAGTTATGGACCAACTTGCTCATTGTATTGGCTGTACCAGTGGCGTCCTCTGTTACAGGGTTTTTCTTCCAAGAGATCCTCTTGGAGTCCATCAAACTATCAAAATGCAAACTGACCTTTGCCACTTTAGACTAACTCAATGAAATTGTGGTCAACGTGGATGGACACCCCAACTTGCTTTGGATATCTTCTTGAACTGGGAGACTTACAGACCAAGAGCCATTCCATAGAAAGCACACAGAGCATAGCATGTACCTCGGGGCTTATCTCTTCCTTCTTCGAAGCTGCAGTTCAGAGGGACAGAGCTCCAGCAGGCCTTTTGACTTAGAGTAAAAAGGAGACATGTTGTTTTTCAGTAAGGCTGAATATATCCTAATGTAGTAATTTAATTTGCTTCTATTTAGTCTAGTTTGATGGGGTAGACTTAGAATGGGAGGGCAGGACTGACATTGTTTAATACTTAACAGATGGGTAGAAAACAAAAAGTTTGGGAGGAAAGAGTGTCAGAAGGTTACCAGCTGCTGTGAGTACACACGGAACCGGAGTTTGGTTGAAAGGTTAAGCTCACATTTCTTAATTCATGTGTCTCCTTCTTTGATAGTTCAGATTTACAAGTCATTCAAGTGGGGGGAAAGTGTCTTTTTAGTTAAAACTTGAGTGGGATGCCATGTTTGAAAAAAGAAAGTCAACTTTGTTTCCTGTGAGTTAGGCCTTCTGCAGGAAGCTGTTTTTACTTTGGTGTGCATTGGGACATCGGGTGCTGTTTCCTCAATGCACTCTCTCCAAGAGGCACCACGTCTCACTGCCATTCTTGAACTTCATGAGACAGTCATGTGAAGAGGAAGCCTTCCAACGTGTGCTTTGCTTCTCACTTCCAGAAGGCTCATAGGGGAAAAAGTCACAGTTAAACTCTGAAAAAAAAATCAAATTTGCTGCTCAAAATGGAGAAGCTACTCCATTGAAACTCTCCTGGTAGAAGCCTACTAACAGGCCTATGACTGTGGTGAGTCAGAATAACTCCAGGTGGTGTGGGAGGGCGAGGGCTGCACAGGAAGTGCTTCCAAGACTCAGAGGCAGTGGCTTCCTCAGGGATGTCTAGGCAGCCCCTTAAACCACGGCGTCAGTCTCCCAGCTTCCCAGTGGAGATTCAGTTGCTTAACTGTATAGAAGGGGCCCTTTAGAAAGCCGTGCATTAATTCTTATTTGAAAAGACACTGAGGCGCTAAGATCTGGTGTGGTTCAGTTGGGGAAAGCTGCTTTATGTGCATCTTCTGTGAAAGCCATTACGTAAGTCTTCAGGTCAAAAGGACAATGCATTAGGATAAGTAAGTCGGGAATAAGAGAAGCCTTAGAAAAGAAAGTAAAACACTGGACAGGAACGCTCCATGAGGTAAGATGGATCGCTTCTAGGATTACATGAGATTTCCAAAGGAAGCAAATTTATGAGAATGGCAGGGGTGGGGGCTTGGGGATGGCGGTGAGGGGAGAAGGTTTCTGATGAGACTTTGGCTACACAATTCAAGTTTGAGGAATTTAAACAGAAAACTAAACACATCTCTTTATAGAACAACCTAGTACCCATTCACTCTATCTGGAAGGAAACTATGTCCAAATAATGGATCATCTTTTTGAATGCCAGCTGTATATTTATCTCTATGTTGAGGCTTTGCCATATAGCCCAGCCTAGCCTTAAAATTATGATTCTTCCATCCCAGCCTTCCATATACTGGTACTATAGGCATATGCCATCACACCCAGCTTTCCGTTGGGATTTGCAGCTAACTCTACAGTGTTGGAAAAAAGGAAGCCCAGATGTCAAGGAGTTTTAAACTTGGGATGGAAGCAGGCTCAGACACAGCTAGGGGGTGTCCTATCAGGAGCAAATGTTAAGCTTCATGAGGATGCGTCAAACATGAAAAGGAGTGTTCTAAGTTACTGAATGCTTGGAGATAGTTGCCGAAAGCGTCACAAGATCCCATTTCACCTGTATCTCAAAGGGTTTTACTTGATCTTTTTTTTTTAGAAAATTTCCACTTTAAGCCAGTTTGTGTGTTTGCTTGTTTGTTTAATTCAAAGCAAGATCACTATTTCCTTGTAGGACTTTGGACTTCAAATACTGGTACTCTTCTTGGTCAACTTGGTCCAAATGGGTCAAGGTGATTTGTTGCAAACTTCCGTGACAACCAGGGTGAGAAAAGAAATGAATTGTGAAAATACTCAGTCAGTAGATAGGGAATAGGGGCTTGTGAAGAAAACAAAGCACGCCACTGCTCCACTTCAAGGCATCCATGTGAAAGCTTAAACAATCACCTTTAGTTTTGTGGCTCAACAAGTCCCTGCCACAAGTGAGCGAGCTGGAATTTAGGGCACCCTACGTGATGACTTCCCCTGAACTCTGCTCATCTGTAAATACGAGCTCCTTCTGCTATAAAAATTATTATCAAATGCCCAACAGTCATCTAGACCTGAAGTCCCCAAGTCTCTGAAACCAGGAGTCAGCTCACTGCAGCTTAGAGGCCAAATATGACTCACTCCCCTCCTCCTGATCATGGGGGGTGCAGTCACAGCTATTTGTCCACATTTTAAATTGTCTATGGCTCATAGGGTTGTGTAGTGACAGACTGCATGGCCAACAGACCCTAAAAGATTTACTCTCTATCCCTTTGCCTGAAAGAGCTCTCCAAACCCTGCCTCAAGCCAGCAGGATCCTGGATGACCTCACTCCTCTCTTCCAAACCCAGTGTATTATTAGTCAGCCTTCTCACTCTGGAACAAAGCACCTGACAGAAAGGAACTGAAGAAAGAGCTTATTTTGGCTTTGGCTCACAGTTCCAGTCTATTCTGGTGGGGAAGCCATGACAAGTGGAGCTCGAGGAGGCAGCTGCTTACATTGCCTCTGCTGGTGGGAAGTGGAGAAAAATAATCTCCGGTTGGTGCTCAGCTGCATTTTCCCTTCTTGCCAGTCCATGAACTCAGCCCAGTCATGATGCTCCCCGCAGTTGAGGCGTTTTTATTTTTCTTTCACACCTGAGTTAACACATTCTAGGAACAGTCTCAGCCGCCGGCCGCCAGAGTTTATTTCTGTGGCAATTCTAAGTTCCATCAAGTTGATAACCTCAGCCATAATTGTACCCGTTGTCAACGTGACACCCAAATACATCACTTTTAATCCAGAATCCTCTTCCCCCTTGTTCCCGTGGGCTCACAGTTGTCCCATGCAAAATCTATTCAGCCCAACACCCAAAGTTCCCATAGAGTTTAACAGTTCAGTCACTACTCAGAAACACAAGGGCAGAGGCTCTCTTAAGACTCATACAATATCTGGGCTGTGAACTCCTATAATATAAAAAAGCTCCCTCTCTCTCTCTCTCTCTCTCTCTCTCTCTCTCTCTCTCTCTCTCTCTCTCTCTCTCTCTCTCTCCATTTAAGAAGTGGGAGCTCCTTCAAGGAAGTTGACCTTTTATATATTCATATCTTTATTGTTATCATAATGCTTGAAAAAGATTATGTGGCTCAGTGAATGTTCAGGGGATTTCTCAGGCTGACCAAAAGGAAACAAGTCTTTAACAAGCAAAGACTGATCCCTAGTTGCGAGCTAACATCTGTTGGAGAGCTACCAAACTCTGGTATAAATGGTAGGTAGGTACAATTTGTAATTGATTAAATGATATGTTAACACAAGAGAGCCTTTTGAAATGCAAATCACATCATGTTAGCCCGTCCTCGATGCCTCTCATGGCCCTGCATTGTACCTAGAGCAAAACTGAAAGTCTTTGAGTTGACCACCTGGAGCTGGGTTATGCAATCAAGCGTGTTTCCACTAACCCACTAATTTATAGCCCTCAGGGCAGCCTGACCACTCTCCAGTTTCTCAGAGGCATCACACTGTCTTCTGCCTTAGGGTCTTTTATTTATTTATTTATTTTTAAACTTGCTTTCCATTACTCAGAATATTCTTCTTCTCTTCCTCTGACCAAATTCCATTAAGCTTGCCTGTCACACCCAAAGGTTGTGTCCTCTTAGGCACGTCTCTGACCCTGAACCCTTGGTTTATGACTCTCCATCTTCCTGAAGAGACTCACTGTGGTGTGTGACAGTATGCTACACAGCGGCTGGCATGTTGAGTATCTGCCACTCTTCTGTTTTGATGGGAAAGCCTACAGGGCAGAGATCACATCTGTTTGATTCAATACCAGATTTGTTTGGCACATTCTGGGTGCTCAACAAGGCTGGCTAAATAAGTGAACGAATGGATGCCAAAGAGGTTGTCTGGATGTTTATAAATACACAGTGGTGGGATCTGCTGGCAATAGGGAAGGTAGACTACAGGGAGGGGTCAGAGAGGGAGGGTCTGCCTCACTGTGAGGAGGGGGATGGAAGGAGGAGGCAAAATGTCTGCTTCTGTTAGGTATTTTTTTCTTTTCCGTCAGAAAAATTTAAGAGAAAAAAAAAAAAAACTCTTGAGAATGATAAAAGTTAAGCAAGTTGAACATTTTCAAATTTCTGTAAACTGAAATTACAGCTTTCACACATGGTGATAACAATTATTAAAAATGGAAAAATATTTAATTTAAAATAACAAAAACTAAAGTATTGACTAAACTAAAGATATATGAAAAGGCCTTACAATCTGTAGCAGGCTACCAATTTTCAGATTACCATCATAGTAAATGAAAAAAAAACCTGTCTATTAAAGATAAATCTATTCATCTATAAACATACAGCTCTTTTTAAAATGTTCACCATTTTATTTTATAAAGTTTAATAATTATGATTTCTCAAGCCAACTGGATGAATGTTTTTAATTAAAATCTTATTACTGTGTGTGTATATGGTGGGGGGAGCTCAGTGAAGTGTAAAGGAAAGAACTCTTTCCATAAAGTCACAATGTAGAGCCACCATACTAAGTGAGAATTCTACACAGTACAAGAATGAGGCAGGGGGGAGGGGCGTGTGGGGAGGCGTCGATGAAAACCTAAAAAAGGAGCCAAGTATTTACCAAATTTTCAATATGATACATAAGGTATTCAAATGACTAAGAGAGGTTGAATTACTTAGTACAATGTTTTATATTGTAAAATGAGTTATAATTGAAATAACATCTTTCCCAAAAAAAGCATTCTAAGAAAATTTAAATATATATATTATAAAATGAAATTAAACAGCAATCCATACAATTTGCTACTTCACCAAAAAGGCATTTTAAGAGATTTAAAAAATATATATTATATTTATCACAAGAATATAAATCCTAAGTGTAACAGATATGATTCTATAGAAAGATAAGGTAAAATAGTTGGATAAGGTCTTCAAAAACATTAAGACATACAGAATATGGCATTTAAAGAAACATTTACAATGAGACAGGTAAACTCCTGGCAACACCCAGCCTACCTCAAAGAAGATGATGAGCATCAAAAAACCTCCTTTTGGAGATGACTTCAAATGTGGCAAACCAGCCACTGAGCAAGATGTTCTCCTTTCAGCGACAGACAGAATTCTGCCTAAAATGGGCAAGCTTGGATGCAGGCAGAGTCGATGGCCAAACTCTACAAAGACAGGGTAAACAAGTCCTCAATAGTTCCTGCCTCATAAATATGTCTGTCAGATGTATTAGACCAGAAGGCTGAAGATGATGCTCCAGTGTTATAGAGAATTTTGGGTGACTGTTCAGGCAGCAACTGTCTCTGTCATTTCTTTTCCATTTGGAAGCTGTTAACCTGCACTCCCTGTCTACTCAGGTAATTAATGTTATTCCTTCTCAAGTCTCTGATGGGGTTGAAGACCAGATAGTTTAGTTTTACAATTAAACTGAGTTGTTTAAGGGTTAAGATGTTTTTAGGTCTAGATAGATGTTTTAAGTTGATAATGATGAGATATGATAGATACTGATTTACATTCAGAATTTTAGACTCACCAAGAGAGGAAAGATGTTTTCTTTAAGGTTGCCAAATACAAATAGCCAAAACATTATGAAAGTAACACATTTAATTCCTGATTGTTTTGTGGTTCTTCTCGCTGTAGGGAGTTTATTGTACATATGTGTAATAATATAAATGTATATGTAAAAATATTTAATAAAAATTGTGACTATATATTATAAATCTAAAATGAACAGCAATGCATACAATTTGCGCATTTACACGTGGACATAAATAAATACAAGCAACCTTTCCTCAATAGTAAATTCTTAAACCTAAATTTTATTTTTATTTTTTATTTTTTTAATTTTATTAATTTATTCTTGTTACATCTCAATGGTTATCCCATCCCTTGTATCCTCTCATTCTTCCCTCCCTCCCATTTTCCCCTTATTCCCCTCCCCTATGACTGTTCCTCAGAGGGATTACCTCCCCCTGTATATGCTCATAGGGTATCAAGTCTCTTCTCGGTGACCTGCTGTCATTCCTCTGAGTGCCACCAGGTCTCCCCCTCCAGGGGACATAGTCAAATGTGAGGCACCAGAGTATGTGAGAAAGTCATATCCCACTCTCCACTCAAGTGTGGAGACTGTTCTGACCATTGGCTAGATCTGGGTAGGGGTTTAAAGTTTACCGCCTATATTGTCCTTGGCTGGTGCCTTAGCTTGAGCAGGACCCCTTGGCCCAAATCTGCCTATCATAATGTTCTACTTGTAGGTTTCTAGGACCCTCTGGATCCTTCTACTTTGCTATTCTCACATGGTTCTCTCATCTAGAGTCCCAATAGGATGTCCTCCCCTCTGTCCCAGTTTCCTGGTAAGGGAAAGCTTTCATGGGACATGCCCCTTGGGCTAGTATGCAGATATAAGTGAGTATATACCATTTGAGTCTTTCTGCTTCTGGGTTAACTCACTCATTATGATCATTTCTAGCTCAATCCATTTATCCACAAATTTCGGGAATTCCTTGTTTTTAATAGCTGAGCAGTATTCCATAGTGTATATGTACCACAATTTCTTTATCCATTCTTCTACTGAGGGACATATAGGCTGTTTCCATGATCTGGCTATTATGAATAAGGCTGCTATGAACATGGCTGAGCAAATTTTCTTGTTGTGTGCTGGTGCATCTTCTGGGTATATTCCAAGGAGTGGAATAGCTGGGTCTTGAGGAAGCCCTATTCCCAGTTTTCTGAGATAGCACCAGATAGATTTCCAAAGTGGCTGTACTAGTTTGCATTCCCACCAGCAATGAAGGAGTGTTCCTCTCTCCCCACATCCTCTCCAGCATGTGGTGTCACTTGAGTTTTTTATCTTAGCCATTCTGATGGGTGTGAGATGGAATCTCAGAGTTGTTTTGATTTGCATTTCCCTGATGACTAAGGCGGTTGAGCATTTCTTTAAGTGTTAAACCTAAATTTTAAACCCAGTTAAAATTTACAATGTATATAAGCAAAATCATTAAGCTATTAAAAAAAATACTCATGTTTCTTGGGTGAGACAAAAGGGTAGAGAGTTCAAGGCCAGCCTGAGATACATAAAAAGATTCTGTCTTAGCACATGCTTAGCCAGAATGTGGAGTAAGAGGAACACTCATCCATTGCTGCTGGGAGTGCAAACTTGTGCGGCTACTATGGAAACCAGTATGACAGTTCCTTGGGAAGATGGGAATTGACCTACCCCAAGACCCAGTTATACCACTCTTGGGAATATACCCAAAAGACCTTTCATCCTAACACAGAGACATTTGCTCAGCCATGTTCATTGATGCTTTATTCATAATAGCCAGAAATTGGAAACAACCAAGATGTTCCTCAAGAGAAGAATAAATAAAGGAGATTATGGTACATTTACATTATGGAGTATTACTCAGCCACTAAAAATTTGAAATCATGAAATACACTAGTAAATGGATGGAACTAGAAAGAAAAAAAAACATCCTGGGTGTGGTAACCCAACCCTGAAAGATAAATATGGTATATATTCACTTATATGTGGCTGTTAGTTGTTAAATCAGTGATAACCAAGTTACAATCCATAGGACAACAGAGAGTGGGTATAGAGTAAGGGACTAGGGTGGACTAATAGATCTTTTTAGGAAAGGAAAATAAAATAGATAGTTATAGATGGATGAAGCATGACTGGAACAGGAGGATCCAGGTGGGAGGGGATATGAGGAGAGACAGATAAAATTAAAAGACCTTTGAGAGGTAGTATAGAAACCTAATAGAGTAGACGTTTCCTAAGATAACACCTACATAAAGATGATCTAGATGAAGTCACCAAATCATAGGGAGAAACATCCCAACTGGTCACTTCTTGTCACTAAATGAAGCATTCAGTACCAAAATAGTCTTACATGTAATTGAGTTGTTGGCTAAAGAGGTCTCATGGGGAGTCTCCAAACAATCCGGGTTGTTTCAAGACTATAGCTGCTTCCCACAAACTGATGTCAAGGTCTCAGTGCTGAAGACAATACCTACACCACTCCCTGATCATGGAGAAGTTGAGTTGGTGCCTGCATAGAGCCTTCTTCACCTCAATATTCTAGCATTTTTTGGTACAGGAAGGTATTCTGCATGCTACCAAGAGAGAAACATAAACACCAAGCCAGCCACAAACCCTTTGGTCTACAGTGCTGTCCTGCCTGCAAGATATGCTAAGACAACGGTAGCAAAATGCTTGCAGGAGTAATCACCCAATGTCTTATTTGACTTCAGGCCTACCCCATAAGCAGGAACCAATAATCTGACATTGCTCGGGTGGCCGAGAACCAGAGGCTAGATACGTCAGAGATCCAGGGTAAAACCAAAGTCTACTGGCTTACAAAACAGACAAGCAAGCAAAAAAAACCCACAGCGATAAAATGACTCCTGGTGACATTCCACTGTACTCATAGGTCAGTGTCTTGTTCACCCATCATCAGAGTAGCTTCCTCCTGCGTCAGATAGGAGGACATTCTGAGAAGCACAGCCAGGCGTTATGCAGAGAATGAGAGACCTTTGACTACTCAGCCCTAAATGTGGAGTCTGCATCAAATCTCTCCCCCTCAAGGCTCAGGTAACACAGAAGAAGAGAAGGTTGAAAGAGTATAAAAGTCAGAGGGGATGGGAGGACACCAAGAAACAAGGCCCTCTAGAGCAACATGATCAAAGATCATATGAACTCACAGAAACTGAGTGCTCAGGGCCTGCAAGGGTCTGCGCTAGGTCCTCTGTATACAGTGCAGCTTCCTGGTTAGTGCTTTTATGGGATTCTTGAGGGTGTGAACAAATGGACCTCTGCTTCTTGTGCCTTCTCTTAGGCTCTTTTCCTTCTGTTTGTTTGTTCTGTCCAACTCCAATGTGTTAGTTTTTGTTTTATCTTATTATATTTTATTTTACTATTATCCCATAGAAGCCTGTTTGCTTACTAATGTGAGACAGAATAAGGGTGGATGCAGATGGGAAGTGGGAAGGAATTAGGAGGAGCAGTGAGAGGAGAAAGCACAACCAGGATATGTTGTGTGAGAAAAAAAATTCATTTTAATGAAAGGAAAAATGGGGGAGAGAGACAGAAACAGAGAGAGAGATAGACAGAGAGACAGAGACAGAGAGACACAGAGACACAGAGCCTAAAGAAAGAAAATAACTGATGTCTATGTGGAGAAAGGATTTAAGAACATATATAAATATAAGATACACAAATGCTGCTTGGCATATATTTTATGGTTTTCCATTTAGTGTTTCTACAGAATTCCCGAGTGTGTAAATATTAGGTTTCTGATTTTTGCCTTTTCTGTTTGTTTGTTTTGTCCAATCCTGTCCATTTCTAGCCATTTGTTGGACAAATAAAAACTATACCTCTGTTGCATATTTGTAAAATTACATTAGTTGGACAATGCCAGGAATAATAAGAAAAGAAAGATTTCTATATGTTCAACTATATGAACATTTAATATTTCTTTGCTAGAAAAATATAACAAGTAAAAAGTCAAATAAAAATCTTAAAACTTGCATAATAGGTATAACAGAAACATTGTAATAAGCCCAATAGACAAAGAGGTCTAGAAATAATTTTCAGTAAAAGCCATTCTGTAAGGTCTGTGACAAAACCAGGCCATCAACACATTACACACAGGGGGAGAAATGGAGATGTCTCTGGGCACAATAGATATTTAATTTTACTCATCATTAAGGACATGCAAAGTATATCAGGACTGAGATGCATTTTTATCCACACATCTGACAAAAGAAACATTAAAAGACAAGCTATCATGTATACTGCTGGGAGTGCTACAAACAAAACAAAACAAAAACTCCAGTAACTTCTTTAGAAGGTAGTACATTGGAGAAATACTAATTAGTTTGAGCCCCAATTCTCATTGGTAGAAAAATTTCCCCCATAATTTAAAGCTATCCTCAAAGAGTCTATAAACCCACACACTTGTGACTTTCAATTCTTTGTTAAATATTTGACACCTATAAGCTTTCAGTGTTGGAGGTTGGTCTGGTGTATTTTGATGCTAATTACTGCTTGCTATCTCTGTGCCCCACCTGTACTTTGCTTAAGAGCCTAACCTGTTGGACTAATAAATGGCCATCACACCTGGGCAGGGCAAAGGGGATGGGCGTGGCTGAGGTTCCAGGCCTTGGAGAGACAGGGAGAATATTGGGAGGAGGAGAGACCCAGAGGAGAAGAGAGGAGGAAGAAGGCTGCACATGGGTTAGGTGGAGAAGCACACGGCTGGCATGGATGGAAATTTGACCCATACTTGATAATTAGCAAGTATTTGGGATTATGAATGGGATCTAGCTTGATAGAAATTATTAGAAGCAGATGGCACGGGATTGGATACCTGCACCACTATGGGAAGTAGTTTAGGGGATTAATATCTGCCCTGCCTCAGGTTAACTAAGGCTGTTTTAAAATATAACAGGTGTCTGCGTCTTGATTGATTGCTAGCGGGTTAGAAAATACTGCTATAATAATAATTTAGGCCTAATAATAAGCCCATACTGATAAGTTGACCACAACGTTTCAGGCCCAGTAACTAAGGGTTGGGAGTAACAGGGATAAAGCAAATACCTGTCTCTGTCGCACTTGAATTCATAGTGAAGTCAGATAGTAACTAAGTGGTCAGGCCAATACACAGTAATTAGCCAATACACAGTAATTAGCAATCACTCTGGGTCCCGAAGGAAACCCAATAGGGGAACTCTGACAGGTGCGAGAAACAAAGGCTTTTAAACTAAGATAGGAAGGCTATAAAGGAGGTGGTCTTGACAAAAGCGAGGGTGTAAGGAGAAGCAAGTGTGAAAGCCTTTCGGGTGGGGGGGGATCTCTTGGCTCCTTAGAAGAATTGATAAGAGTTCAGGAAGCCAAAGAAAAATAGCCTGAGCAGCTTGTAAGGCAGGGGTAGGGAAGGGGAGGGGCTGGGGAGGGGCATAGGATGGCGGCGACATCTGTGTGATGATGAGTTACCCACTCAGGTCCATCAGCCATGGTACGGCGCTTCAGTTTTGTTCTCTCTACGGAGCAAGGTTACTGAAGGCTTGCTGTGTCTGCAGGCAGGAGTCTCAGTTCAATTTCAATTCAGTTTAATTTAATTTAACCTTTAAAAAGCTGCCTCAGTGCTGGGCCTTGTGGTATATGTTTCAAAGTCCAGTGCTTGGGGAAACTGAGGCTGGGAGGTGGGAGATAAAGGCCAGCCTGACTTAGATAAAGGACTACTCCCTAAAGGAAAAAATGCTGAACTTTGATGGCCAAGTAGAGAATGGATTTGTGGGAAGGTCGGTTAGTTTAGTAAGCATGGGTCCGAAGACAGCACAGAAAACGTTATCACTGAGGTAAACGAAGGTAATTTAGTTCATAGGAGGCCAGTTCGATCATAGAAGAACTGATTCAAACGAGGTCAAGGCTGTTCTGTGTCAATTCCACTGCTCCTGAGCCCCACCTCTCCGACCACAGCCCTGCAGTGAACACAGTGCGGGCCTGGCTTCGACCCCAACCTGAAAATGAAAGGGTAAGAGTGACCTCCAGTCTTTGCCAGGCACAGTCCCCTTTCCTCGCCAACACAGGTCTGTGGCCTCCCTTGAGGGTTACAGAGCCAGAGTCCAGGATTTTAGATGTTTTCAAAATCCTGGATTCTGGCTCTGTAATCCTCAAGAGGACCCCTACTCAGATGTAGCTGACGGGAAGCTCAGACTTCATATGGTCCCCTAGTAAGGGGGTGTGTGGGAGTGCGTGTCTGACAGGGACTCTTTTTCCCACTTTTCAATCACTTCCCCCTGGCAAGACTGCCTTGCCAGGCCACAGGGGAAGGAGACAAGCTCAGGATTGGCACTCGGGGAGCTGGCGTGGATGGGAAGGAGGGCTCTCTTTTTCTGAGGAATAGGGGAGGGGAGAGGGAGGATCAGAAGAGGAGGAGGGAGAGTGGGACTGGGAGGGGAGGAGGGATGGGGCTATGTCCAGGATGTGAACTAAGTAAATAAGTAAAATAATTTTTAAAAAAAAGAATCCAGTATTTTTAATATAACATTTGAGCGATTCCTAAGAACAGGGCCCCTTTGACTTCTGATGTCTGCTCCCCAGAGGTCGGCCATGCTGTTTTCACATATGGAGAAACACAGGTGGAGTTTTCTCTCTGATCTCCACATCCTTTGGTTAAGTCATATGCTTTTACTTCCACTTCTGTCTGAACATGTTTTCCCAATGAAGCATTATATCCCTATGAAATCAAGATGTTTTCCCTCAAAACTAACATTTTGTTTTAAAATAGCATTTACAATGAACTTTACTAGTTTGTGGACAATAACATTATATATCAAAACTAGACTTGTGCTTTTTCCACAATACTGGGAGGGAGTTATCAACTACAATTCATTTATGCTGAGAAATAGGTATTTTAGGTACATGGTTCCTTATCAAGTTAATTATATGTGGTATGTTTCCAGGCTAGCTCATACAATTGTGATTAATTAAATGAAAAATGAAGTTTCTAATAATACCATTGTCACAGTCAAAGACAAAGCTGGAAGCTTTGGACATTTTAAAAATAAAATAGCGTGCAAAAGAAGACAACCCCCGAAAGGGTAGCTGAAAAAAAATTTTAAAAAGCTCACACAAACAAACAAAACCTCAAAAATAGTTTCATGGTAGTTAAAGAAAAGTGGATAACTCAGAAGAAAAGATTTTAGATTGTGTCACATGACAGCTTTGGGGGGAGGTTTCTGGGGATTTGGGGAGTTCATGTTACTTTGAGCAGTTTTTCATTCCCTAGGTATCACTTGCCAATGTTATGCTTCCCCTGGGACTTCGAAATAGACCGTTATCAGGAGAGAAAGGGCGATGGGGAGGGGTGGGCCGCCTGAGATGAAGGGAGGTGGTGGGTCTCAGGATCGCAAGCCACCCCGGCCGCTCCAAATTGGAGAGTCTCCGACTTGATTCATGAGCCTGCACCTTCCCAAGCGTCAGACCAACCTCAAGCCTCCCACAGCTTGTTTTAAGGGTGCGTTAAATGCTGCTTGTCTAGTCAGAGCACCCATTCCCCTCAAATCACTTCCCATTCAGGGCTGTCCCAGAGGACAAGGAGAGCAAGCCTTTCCATTCTTCCCAATTTAGCTGACAGATTCTTCCCCCCATCCCCCTTTCCAGGAACCTGGTCAACTTTGACATTTGCCCCTTGACCCTACAGGTAAAGGGCCCTATGAAAGATTTGTCAACTGTGTTGACTACCAGCACCCCTTACTGGCCCTGCTGCTATTGCTCACATACTGCAGTACTCGGCGCCCCATCTTTGGCCTTGCTCCTGCAGTCCACTTTGCCAACAAAGGAATTGTTCCCCACTTCACCTCCAACCCCCCCCCCACAGCCCTTAGCTAGCTACAGGGCTGTCCGAAGGGGTTCCATTGCTCCCCACCAGTGCAGCGGTCTGGAAGGGAGGTGCCCGCTCAAGGGCACATTCTTTGGCCTCACTCGGGAGCAGCCAGGTCTGAATCTTTGGGCGTGGGGAAGAGCAAAGCTTCGAGGCCAGTATTCAACAGAAGGTCAGAGTGACTTTATGGGCCGGAAGTCACTGACTGATGGGGTGGCTTCAGCGCCTCTGGAAAGGGAAGTCTTCAGGCTTATCATCCAGTCGACACTGAAAACCCATCCTCTTCTGTTGCAGTATTGCAGTTCTGTCTCTTCCAACGCTCACAAACCAGCTTCCTAGATCCCTCCACAAATGCCGTTGCCTTTCCAGGAACACTCCTCTGTCTTCTTGGTAAATGCGACTCACTTTTCAAAGACCAGAAGAAGCTGGAAAACTGGGCAACCATTGTCCCCAAGATTTTAGAGAGTGCTTATGACAAGTATTATGGTGCATTTAAACTCCTTTGGTTAAAAATGAAAGAAGTAACCAGAAACCAATGGGGTTCCCTGGTCTAGACTTAAGAATAGAGTAAGCACCGTCCTAAAGTGGGACATAAGAGTGAGCTCACACCTGCCATTTACAATTCAACCGTGTGTGAGCCTCGTGGACACAGACCTTCCAAAGACGCTTTGTCAAAAAAAAAAAAAAAAAAAAAACCTTAAAAAAAAATCAAGAATAATCATTATTTGCTCTACAATCTAAATGCATATTTTTGTCCTTTTTATTTACAACATAAAGCGCTTTTCTCAGGAAATCAACAAATATGAGTATTCATGTCACCAAATGCTGATGATTAAAAATAATCGCTCTAATGGGATCTGGCCCAGTGCCAGCACGATCAGGGTGTGCATTGCAAGCACGATCGTGATAATTTACATCTCCTTTCGCACCAATACTCCACCATTCTTAATGGGTTTTATTTTAGTCTTTATGAATTAAGAGAATTCTAACTCTCTATATTATGGGCCACCATTTGCTTTTAGAATCTGTGGGATATTTTTTTAAGGTGGGGAATGGCTCAATCCCATGTAACGTTTCCTGTCCCTTCCTTCAAGTATTCAGCTGTCTGTATACATGAGTCTTGAGAAGGCAGGAGAGAAAGAGAGGAAAAATAGGAGCAGCTCTCACGCTGCCCACCCAAGAAGGCTCTTACTTACTGCAGGGCATCTTTGCACCAATCTGTGGCCCTGTCCCCTTCGCGGAGCATCTGGCCCATCAACACTGCTGGCCACAGGCCAGGGACCTGGTGCCTGTGATACCAAGCAATGTTTCCTTGAATGAGAGAAACTGGCCTTTCATTCTTCAGTTTTCTTACTCTGTTGAGATTTCATTTATAACAAAGATATGTCAAAACATGATTGCAAAAATTGTAGCAGATCACCAGATGTTTACATTAAACAGATTAACACCTTTAATTTTACAAAAAGGCTATATAATTGTATTCTTCAGACGATAACGGCTAACAAGATATATGTTAAAATACAATACCCTGAAGGCAATGCTGACCTGTAATGATAACCCAGTTTCTGTTTTTATTCTTTTTTTTTTTTTTTTTTTTTTTGCCTAAGTGTGACTGTGTTAGCCCTATGACACTCTGTGGACAAGTGACAGCCTATAACCATTTGAAGAAAAGGTCAGTAGTACAACATGATATTACCGAGTGATGCCTCAGTATCTGCTCTCTCTGCTAACTACATGTGTGCAGATGTCTCCATTAAACACACCTCCCAAATGTTTTCATCACTGGTAAGACAAGGACAGTGAAAGGGAAGCTGAGCGCTCGAGTCTTGATCCACAAGTAGAAGGCAGATAGAAAGCAAACTGGGACTTGTGCAAGGAAGTGACACGCCTCCTCCAACAAGGCCACTCCTCCTGATCCTTCCCAAACAGTCTTACCAATTGGGGTTCACGTATTCAAGCATATGAGCCTATGGGAGCCATTTTTCTTCAAACCACCACATGGTATAGCCTTTTAAGTATACCATCCCATTTAATAGCCACAATTACATTTTGAGGAAGTGTTCTAGAGTGTTTTCTGTTGCCCTGGTAAAGATCATGACCGAAAGAAACTTGTGGAGAAAAGGGCTAAGTGAGCTTATCCATTCTGGTTACGATTCATCTTTGAGGGAAGACATGGCAGAAACTCAAGGCAGGAACCTGGCAGCAGCAACTGAAGCAGAGGCCATGGAGGAATGTTGCTTACTGGCTGGCTTCCCCATGGCTCACTCGGTCTCTGTTCAGGACCACCTGCTCAGGGGTAGAACTGCCTAAAGTGCTCTGGACCCTCCTACATCAATCATTAATCAAGAAAATGACTCACAGGGTTTCCTATAGGCCAATGTGATGGGGGACGTTTTCTCAACCGATGTTCTTCTTCCCAAACGACCCATACTTATCAAGTTGACAAAAACAAAAACAAAACAAAAAGACCCCAGCACTTGCAGGCACAGTCTTTATATCTGTTCTAGGACAAATTAAAAGATTTTTGGATCAAAACCATAATGTTAGAAATGTTAGAGCCAGCATTTCAACTCAGACATCTGGACACAAGGAATCACCACCACCACCACCACCAATCCCCCCCACCCCGACACTCCCTATTTAGCCCACACCCCTGGCAGGTTTTCTATTTTCTAAACCTATTTTTTTAAAGATAGTAGAAGACTAGAACCTCAGTACAAAGTCAGGAGGCATGGCCATTTCTTCTGGGTAAGGAAGGTGCTTCTGAACCCACCAGAGTTGGGGGTGAATGAAGTCCGGAGCTCACTGCTGCTGTAATGGTAGGGTGCTGACTGGTCACCCACTAATTGTATACACTCTCTCCATCCCTCACCCTAAACAAGGGCAGTCCTACAAGGTAGGCAGTGGGACCAGGTGCTTGGATTCACTTCTGCTGCTGCTGCTGCTGCTGCTGCTGGCTGCATTCCCTTCCTGATCAGCACATAGGTTGGGGGGGAGTCTAAACTCCTGTGGCCTCTGAGCTCTACGTGGGGGGAGGGGCGGCACTCTGTAGAAAGCTCTCCGGCTTTCTTTGACTTTTAAAGGCACATTGTCCCCAGAGACCTCTTCCTCCTACTGCCTGTGCAGAGGTTTGGCTGCTTCAAACTTGGTGCTTCATTGCCAGTTCAAAAGGCATCTTACATGGCTACTCCAAGAACGAGAAGAAAGTCTTAAGATGCAGCGTTGGACCACAGTTGAAGCATAGAAATGCTAGGGCCTATATCATTCAGGCTCTGGCTTATAGCATGACATATAAAATAGCTCTAGGTACAGAGAGGTCTGTGCTTCTGATTGGCACCTGAAGCAGCCAATCAAAGGGGTGATTCAGAGGCCTTCAAGGCTCAAGCCATAAAGACAGAGCTGAATTCTGCTTCTCATTCATATAAAGCAGTTCAATGGGCTCCCTTAGACTTCCTCAGAGTGCTACTTTTGACTGACTTTACATGTCCTTTGGGCACTTTGTAACCAGGAACATCTATCTGCCTTGGTTGTAGGGTCCTTCCTTCTTAAAAAAGGATCTTGTGGGCTCAGTTCCCTTACACAAGACAAAACCAATCAGTGTAAACGGATTTAAGCGTACAAATAAGCGTAAGTGATTTCCTCCCTGACTACATATTGAAATATAGCCCAAATTTTATCATAGTGGCAAAAGTTCCCAAGACGATAATGAGCATCTTGCTTCGGAAAATAGTCGGGCCATTTCTTATTCTGGCTCTGTTCTTTTAATGATACGCTCAAAAGAAATTGCCTACATTGTAACCTTCTGCACAATGTGCTGCTATTGACATCAGAGGATTAAGTTTTAATTGAATTAGGATTTCAAATAGTCTATTATCTATGATCCCTGTATAATGATGACAAAGACATCTTAGAGCAGGCAATGAAACTGGCAAGTGTGTTGAAGAGACAGTTAACAGCTCCATTCAGCTTACAGCATTTGCCAAACTCACACACATTTTCTCCTACGCTCATGCAAAGCAGCAGAAAAGCCAGGGGCTAAGAGAATGGCTGCCCCACGCTGCCTTCTGGGGCTGAACCCCAGGTGTCTCTTATGGCTAGATGTAGAATTGCTACAGCAGTGGACGGCACTTTCCTCCTGTTCTATGCTCCGGCTTGGAACTTTTATTTTTTTAGGGTATGGATGATGGAGAGTCTCCCATCTCTGTCATGTTAGAGAGTAGGGAAACATCCACACACACAAAAAAAATCTAAACTCCTGAAGATGGCGTGCGACGTGACTCCAGCAAGTAGGGAACAAATAACTCACAACAGTGATTATGAAGGATGGCATGTGAGCTGTGTTGGCCTCGCTGTGTCAGAGGCTCACACAATGCTTCAGACCCACACCCCCCCCTCCCCATAGTCACTCAACAGTCTGCCAGAGAAACCTGCCAAAGGGAAGGGAATTCTGGGCCAAACAGATCAGTATGTTTGTAAAAGTGATTCAGTAAGTAGCCTGGATTCCCATAGCGTCCACACGCTGCCACAGGCGGCTTAGCTTACAAAGGCTAGGTGGAGTAGGCGAGCTGGCTGCAGCTGTTGTTGTAATTATGAGAAACAGCATGCTGTGTCACCCTGCCTGCCTCCCCTAGCCAGTCCCTTCTCGCTTCCCTGCTCAAGACTGCCTTAGTCCTGGCAAAATTGAATCCGAAATGCAAAGAAAGGTCCTGTCATCAAGAAGCCAGTGAAGGACGGCCGTGCACATGGATTGGAATGGGAGCAGCCTGCCTCACCCCAACATCCATGCTTATTCATTCTTGACACTAGAGGCCCATCAGTTGAGACTCTGGATAAGCTGGTTAGGGTTAGCTGTCTTCCTGGCTCCAGTGTAGGCTTTGGTTGCTCATCCTAACAACTCAGGATGCTCCTTGGCCAACACCAGTCTCCTTACCCATCCCTTCAATCAGGACGTTCTCAGCAACACAGAGACATGATTCTGCTTATCCTCTGATTCTTTGGCCCGATTTTCAGAACACTCTGAATATTTAGGAGGAAGATTGAAAGTAAGGAGGTTCAGGATAAGCCACTCGGGCTCATGGGAAATGATAAGGTGTGGAAAGATACATGAGAAAGAAAAATAATTTGCTTCTTTCTTTCCATTTCCTGTTTGGGAAGAAGGCACCCATCCTTAAAATGACTCAAGGCCCTCCACCCTCCCACAAAAGCAAACATCCCTCCTCTCTCCCCCAGCTGCACCTCCCTCCACAGGAGTTCTGCTCTGCTCTCTGTGTTGTCACAGCACAGCCCCAGGAGAGCTCACAAGGACAGCTGAGATGACCATGACTCTACAGCTTGTGGCTGGACCAAGCCAGAAGGGACCAAGGCCAATTAAAGCAACCTCGTGGTTGCTAAGCCAGCTAAGCTCATTTTCTAGCCCAACTTCCTTTCCCGTTTCCCACCATGAAGATGTCCTTCCAATCCTTCAAACCAGCTCAGCATCTTAGCTCCTTGCCAGCTGTCTCTAGGGCCTCCCCATTGAGGCTGCCAGCCGCATTGCCCACAGCAGCAATCGTCTCCTCTTACACTGTGGACCTGGGCCTTCCTTGACTTCACAGAGCACCTCCACAGAAACGAGGGACACTGTTTATCTTCGTGCTCTGCACACATGGAATAACCACAGCGCCGCTCCCCTCGGGTGATGACAATGCTGATGACACTGAAAGCCAACACTCATGCAGCACTTCCCAAGCACCAGCCATTGCTGCTAGAGGGTCACACACACACCCTCCTCACCGTCCCCAGGATCTGATGACACAGCTTCTTTTTTGTTTTGTTTTGTTTCCCATTCTCCTCAGCAACAGAACCAAGATCTAGACTTAGTAAACAGCGCTTTGCAGGCTAAGGGCACAGCCACACAGCTTCAGAGTTCAGAGCCTGCTGACAGAATGTTGGCTCTCTCTCTCTTCTGCTAGTAGAACACATATAGTAAAGAGTCAACAAATGATCTCTCTGTGAATAAATCAGTGGACAAGGGAAGGAACCTCAAATAAATGTCACACACACACACAAAAATAACGGTTCTGACTTTTCTTTTTTCTTTTTTAGCCCAGGTGACCTAGTTTTGGAGAGCCTATGGTGTCTGTGAACCCTTAATTGACAAAAGGTTGGTTTTTCATCATTTACTTTCTTGATATAAACAATCTTATAGAAAGGTAGAAATAAACAGTATATTAGCATAATAACTATATATATATATGTATGTGTATATATATATATAATTTGTATCATAAGGTTTAAACAAATGTGATATAATGTAATCTCAAATACAGAAGTCATCCCAAGCCCTGTAATCATATTCCTTCAGCAAGGCATCATTGATAATAATCACAGACTTGAACTGAACTCTTTCAAGGGTGGAAAATGATATCACTCAGAGGAATCAGCTACTCTGCTGATATCTTGGGTATCTTCTGACCAGTCCCACTAAAGAACAAAGCCCGGGGATAGAAGGCTTCTTTAGTTTACTCCCTTCTGTGGGTAAGTACATATTGCACATTATTTGTCATGAATAATCACCCTATAAATTTATGCACCTGTTCCATGACATTGTCTCATTCACTTTGGTTTGTGGAACCAGTGAAGAGGAAGATGATGTCACCAAGGAATGAACAGGACAGTAGTGTTTGTACTCTCTCTTAGGACCCAGTTAATGGTGAAAGAGCCTGTATAATGGTAAGACTTTGAATATCAATGCTGAAGACATGACATCACCTCCCTTTTCATAAATGCTACTGTAAACATGCATCCTTGTTCATTTGACTGTGGCCAGGGAAGTAACTAATGCCTTGCTCAGCCATCATCAGAGGCGCTCCCCTCCTGCCGCATTTGGGAGCAAATACACAGACCCACAGCCAGACAGTGGGCAGAAAGTGACAGATCTTGGAACACTCAGCCCTAAATGAGATGCCTCGATCAAATCTTTCCTTCAGGAGTCTAGGAACCCCTCAGAAGAGGAAGCATAAAGAGTGTTAGAGCCAGAGGAGATGGAAAGCACCCAGGCTGGGCACCAGACCTTCTAGACAGAGCAGGACTGGCACAAGTGTGAAACTCACAGAGACTGAGGCAGCATGCACAGGGCCTGTACAGGTCTGTACCAGATGGGGTCCTAGAGCTGAAAGGAGACATGGGCACATGCCCCTGGTCCTATCCCAGAAGCCACCTTCCATTGAGAACTACTAGTTATCAATTGAACAGAATGAAAACGTAGTTTTCTCCAGGGAATCTCACTGGGGAAATACTACTCTTAAGGATAGGAGGCATGCCCAGCCAGGGACAGCCAACAGAAAACAAGCTCAACAGTATCTTTTGGGGTTCTTTGTCTCATGATGTCATGTCAGGGCTTTCACTTTTTAATCTTATTTTTATTTTATTTTATTATTTATATTTTTAATTCTCTCCTTTTTATACTACCAGTCCTTTACATATAAATTATGTCTTCCAGTTTACTGGGTTTTTTTTTTTTATGGGATTCCTGTAAACAAGTATGTCTCTATTTGTATCTGTTTCCTGTGCCTTTTCTTGTGCTCTTCTCCTTCTACTTGTTTGTTTTGTCCTTTTCTGATTTGTTCACTTTTGTTTATTTGATGTTATTATTATCCCTTAGATGCCTGTTTGTTTTTTTAATGAGAGACATAAAAGGGATAGATCTAGGTGGCAGGGGAGGTAGAGAAGGGCTCGGAAGAATAGAGGGAGAGGAAATCATAATCAGGATATATTATGTGAGCCAAATTCCCTCTATATTCAATAAAGAGATTAAAAATTATAAATAAAATTATAAAACAAGGGAAACTCTGAAAAGGAAAGGAGAATAAATAATAAAGGTTGATACCTGTGATATATATTTAAAAAAAAAAGAACTCTGTTTTGTCCATTTATCTGGGGGTAAAAAGAGGATTTCTCAGACTTTCATGACAACAATGAATAAAGTGATGGATTCTTTAAGACTTCAGATGCCTGCTTCCTTCTAGAAGTTCTGCTTTGGATCTTAGGCAAAGCCTGGGGAATGCAAGCTTTTCCCCGAGTATGTCTCACACATGATTTTGATGCAGGCATCCATTGGTTCAGATTTGGGGAGCACTCCTGGAATGAGTAAGTTAAGTGCAACAGAGGTTTTGTTCATAGTTCATCATTCTTTTTCATCGGAGTGAAGGATGTCAAGTAAATGGTGACCATATTGTGTAGGAGCTGGTAATGAAAGCCTGGAGTCACACTGTTTGGTCAAAGCACTCTCTGACAGCCACAAGAACCTGCCCCAGGAATGCCTGCTGACTGGAGAATCCAGCCCATATGCTTTTTTTCTTTTTTTTAAGGAAAACTTCAATAAATAATATTTATTCAATGAACCAGTGGTACAGTGGACATATGGGTCCCATTTATTATTGAATTACCTGGGACAGGTGCCGTTTATTTGGATTCTACCTCTTAATTGATGGCATCGTCATAGAACAAAACGATGCAACAAGACCCTTGCCAAACTTGATGGCGCTCCAGCTTTAATCTGGACGGCTAGAAAGACGTTCAACTCTCACAGGACCCAGAAGAAACTAAGTCATATTTGAAAATGCCCAAGAATTATGAACTCAGAACTTCGTTTTGTTCCCAAGGGATAGAATAAAGCAGCCAATAATGTCGGTGTTCTCAACTGCTCGTCTGCACAAAGCACCCAGCACTTTCCAGTCCAGAGCAGGAAGAAAACAGAAAAAAGGTTAATGAGAGAAGCCTTGTAGTCTACATAATAAAGTTGAGGCCAGGGAAACTTCCACATTGATTTCTCAAGATGCTGGGATATAGGTAGAAGTTTTGACATAAATATTTCTTAGAAGACCACACATCCAATTACTTCCTGTGACACAGACAAAAGACCACAGACATGAAACCCAGAGTGGGTGAGAGTGAAGGATGACAGGAAATGCAAAGTCTCTCTCTCTCTCTCTGCACCATGCCTGCATCATCCGGGCTGTGGGCTCACAGACAGGCTCCTTGGGGTTGTGGTTATGCGAGAAAACAAAAGCCCTGCTGCCTAGGGAGGAAAGCACGGCGGAAATGGACATTTCACATGCCAAGTCTCTGCGTGTGCATTTGTTTGGGTGCAGACTGTGTTGAAACAATGTGAGACTTACTACCGGGATGTCTGGAACCGTGCCAGTAATATCTCATAACAAAATGGGTAGGAAGTGACGGTAAAATTCGGACGTGCATGCAGGGATATTTGGTAAATGATATATACATGCACGCTGAGGCAGGGCTTTACTCTCTCTGCTCCTGGGTCCTCACAGACTGATTGGATGTGGTGATAGAGGATCAAAGGGGCTTTCAGGACAGCCATCCCTGACCTTTCCAAAACAGACAAATATTCAGTGTTGCATAGAGACATAACAACATTTAGTGACATGGAGACTCTTGTAACGAGACACAGATGTAAACAACTGGAAAAGCGCCCCAACAGTGCCTCCCTGATTAGTGGAAGTGGCTTCACCCCTCTCTTCAAACTAACTGATATTCCTGGGTCTTGTGGGAATCAACGGATCTCTTTAGGAAAGGTTTCCAGGTCACTGGCCTTCTGGAATCATCCAGTCCAACCTCTGATGACTGGGATTTCTATAAGATGGGGTTCAAAGGTCACAAGCTGTTAGCTGAGTGCAGAACCAGAGAGTTGGGGAGACTCCAGCTTGGCGTGCTTTACACTGGCTCTTATTCTGCCTGTTACCTCAGTACAGAACCCTGTGTGCTTTGTGCCAGCCTGCTGCTTTCACGTTTGCATGCTTATGTGGATGGAGGGTTTCTGCGTTATAACTTTTACACCCTTGGTCGTTAACATGGAAGAAAATATTTACTTTAGTACACTATTTATTGAATGAACGAATGAATTAATGAATGGGTGAAACAATGAATAAATGAAGTAATTTTATTTACAACTGATCTTTTCATTTTCATAACATTATTTCAGAGTATACTTTTGAATATCAACTGGTTTTAAAAACATGTACTTTCATTTAGGTTTTCTTTGTGTTGCTATCGTTTTTGAGGAAAATCTTTCTATGTAGCCTTGGCTGGCCTAGAATTCACTATGCAGACCAGGCTGGCCTCATATTCACAGACATCCACCTGCCTCTGCCTTCTGAGTGCTGAGATTTTTGTTTCATTATACATACTTGTACCCAGAGACTATTCTACCAATGACAGTATCACAGTGATTCAATCTTAATGGCCACAATCTATATTGAAAAACACCCAAATTCAATTTTACTTTTCAAGGGTCTGTTTCTCAGGATGGGTCACTTGCAGGTAGTAATTAGTACCTCGCAGGGCACTGTGTGTACAGAGAACTTGGACTCCTTTTCTTCAAAGAGTCTCTGATTGGATTGCTGCCTCTAGCTGTGACTGTGGCGAGCCGGGACAACGGCACACTAAGCACAATATGGTCTTCAGGTTTATTTCTGGTGCTTTCGGCTGCCAGTCCTGGGTGCCAGAGAACCCAGGGCCTGCCCACTAATGGGGTGCCACAGGCAGAGCCTTAAGACAGAGAGAGTTAACGAATGCAGTTCTTCCTTCAAGCTCAGAGAAATACCAATAGACTTGTGTCTCTCTCCTCGGTCTGTTTCTGCTCTTTGCAGCTTGCTCTGAACTAGAAACACTTTGGTAATCCCTGTTGCATCTCCACTGGCTCCTGTTGGCTCAAGGATGACTGCTTCTTCAATCTGAGCAAAGTAGGGCTGCATGAAGATGGTGGTATTCAGAATACCTTCTCTGGATTCCCTCCTTCCCACTAGAGTCTACGACTACCCTGTCATCCTTGAAGATGGCCCTGTAATTCTCAGCAAAGCCAAACAAGAACCATAACTCTTGAGACCCTTTTAGATACCAAGCAAAGCAACCCAAACAATCAGACTTAACATGCTCACAAAATTGTGAATTAATTACTTAACATCTGTCTGTGCCAACACCCCGTGTTATTTCGTGCATTCATAGCTCAGAAGCTATGCGCTCATTTCTTTGGTGACGTCACAGCAGGTTTTACTTATCTGTGACATGGAGTGTTCTCGATATTCCCTCTGATAGAGAAAGCAGATGCAGAATGGGGGAAAGGTATGGTGAGGGGCCCGGGCAGATCTGATGTGGGCTGGCTTGGTATGCAGGGAAGCTACGGCCTAATGAAATGGTAGCTGTTTCCACTCAGACTTCTCACCAGGCTTCTTTGAGTTCAAGCCACAGGCTCCTTGCTGCTCGCCGGCCTCTGCTTTGAGACTGTAAAGCCAAGACACTCCTGGAGGGCTCAGGTGTGGAGCCCGCGTTTCGCTTTTTCTTACTTTTGTTTGATGCCAAGCATGATTAAAGAAAAGGTCTACTGGCTCTGAGTTCTTTAGAAGGCTCGCCTACTCAGGTCTGGACAAGCAATTGTGTGAACTACTCCACCCGCCCCCTGAAGCACCATTTCCACCCTGGGTAGAGGCCTCAGGATGGCTTCAAGGCCATCAGCTTATTAATTTTCTGGTCCCCACTCGAGCTTTGCCCTGGGAGTAAGGATGAGGCAATTGTTTTCTACTTCTCATGATGACACAGTGCCCGAGAGAATGTTTCCTAACCCAGTTCCACCCTCCTTGAGCATGACTTTAACCCAGAAAGTTCTCTGAAGGGCCCTGTCCTCCACAGCCAACTGGAGAGAATGAGTCTGACCTGCTGGTGGAAGTCTGCACCAAAGCCAGTGGGTACAGAGACGGGACCCCCTCTTTTCCTGTGCATAAATTAGAGGCATTAGGTGCCTTTAAAGGAATGAACGCGTGTTCGCAGTGTTTCCTTTTCCATCCCCTGTCCTCGGTGCATAGGCTCATATCTTCTTCTTTCGGAGAGGAGGCAGAGTATGGAATAGAACCCAGGCCCCCAAGCACGCTAAGCAACTGATACAGCCCAAGGTCACACTCTCAGCTTCTCCTTTTTCGTGTATATATGCATACAACCCACTCCAACACCATCCCCCCAACACCCACAAGTCCCGAGTAGTATAATTAAATGGATCCAGATTTAAATCCCCTTCAGCCATTCGTGCCAGGGGGTGGGGGGGTGGGGTGGGGGGGTGGCTTTGGATGTATGATTTAACCTTGCTCAACAGGAACAAACACTAGCTAGCATCTCCCTCATGAGGGAGCCTGTGGGCACTAAGAGGACTTGGTATTTACAAGCTGGAGGTTCACCCACTGCCCAAAGCCTCCCCTCCTCCCACATATGTATGCCTCCTGAAACCAGTCCTTGGTACCAACCACATCTGTGCCCCTTCCCTCCAGTTGTCCCATTGAAAATGTCCTCTATCCAGACCCGAATCAAGTTTGCCGTTGTGCACAGTGTGGTCACTCCATATGTACAGCTTGAGGAACTTATGCTTGTTCCTTCACTCTTTCCCATTTCACTTTAACAGCAGCTAGAAAAAAAAAAGCCTTTCCACTCAAAGCCTTTGCCACAGCAGGACATTTTTCCCTCTGGGTCTCTGGCCATCCATCTTAGCAAAATCCTCCCGATTAAAACTGAGCACCACTAAGTGGCCTCCAGCGAGGCCCAGCTGCATCTCTGTCTGGGGCCCAGGTCTGTGCCCCCTGAATGAAGATCCCTTTAACTTCAACAGATTGGAATAACACCTATTTCAAATATATTATTTGATGAAATCAGATGTCAGCAGATACTGCCTATGTAATTGATATTTGATTTATTCAAGATTTATGCATGCTGTGCCTTAGATTTATTAATGATAATCCCCGGCTCTTGTGTTTAATATAGTGGAACCAAAACATAATTTGCTGGGATCAGTCAGAAATGCATCAAAGTGATTAACTCTACATGCAAACCATTATACAGCGACGTCCCTACTGTGCACAGTGCAAAGGAGGCAATAATACAGTAATTGGCTTCCCTTATGCAAGTTAGAGATTTGCTGCAATTGCTAGAAAAATGTTATCTCTTTTTATCTTTGATCCCCATATCCTCACCATCCTTTGATGCGCCTTTTACTGGTAGGATTTTCCTACTAGAAATCACATTTAGCCAAATCACATTTGGCAGACACGATGTGAACACACACATGCACACAACGCACACACGCACACATGCACATACACCTGCACGTGCGTCCTGCCCCAACAACTGTTATACCTTAGAAAAGATAGATTGTCTTACCAAAACAAACAGGGAAGATAACTGTCTTTCTAAGACTGTCTGGTGGGTGCCACTGCCTCTAGTTCGAACAGGAACCATTTCTTTCAGCCCCATGTGGTGCATGGCCAGCTAGGGTGAGTTTCACACTAGCACATCTCCTCCCTACACCTATCCCAGACTTTACCACTCAGCCAGGCCATTGCTGTCTAGCGGTGACACTGCAACCAGGATAGACTTGGGGGACTTGCCAGTTCTCTCCCAATTTACACTATGTTTCTGTTTTCACACTGTCATTTTAGAATCCTCCTACGTCTGTGAGTCTTAAATACTTCACCACATGTGTTATACTGTAAATGCAGTATTTTACCCAGTGTTTGCTGTTTTGTTTGTTTTAGGTCATTAAATTTTGATTGGATAAACAACCATTTTTTAAATGTCTTTCTCACTTCTTTTCTGGAAAGAAAAGAAGATAAGAAAGAGAGAGAGAGAGAGAGAGAGAGAGAGAGAGAGAGAGAGAGAGAGAGAGAGAGAGAGAGAGAGAAAGAAAGAAAGAAAGAAAGAAAGAAAGAAAGAAAGAAAGAATACACCCAGGCTGTCCTGGAACTCTCTCTGTAGACCAGGCTTGCCTGGAACTTAAAGATCTTCCTGCCTCTGCCTGTGCAGCTATTAAAAGTGTGTGCCACCACTGGCCAGCTCCTAGAATACTTTTCTATCCAAGTAGATGGGGCCAGTTTTATTTCAAAACTTTGAAGGTCAGCACACACACAGCAAAATACTCAAAACCTAAAAGAGCAAGCACATAGTGAAAGACGGCGGTCTCTGTGGCATGTCCTCTTCAGTGCCTCTCCTTTACAGTAAGCATTATAGCGGCTTCTGGTATAATATTCCTAAAAATGTAAACACTAGGCCGCCACATACACACACCAGGTGTTTCTCATTTAATGTTGTCTTGTAGAGCCCTGTGGTGTTTGCTGATAAGGAGCCATTTGATTCTTTTTCATTGCTATCTTTGATCATTTTTAATTGTTTAAAGAGCTGCCTGGCCTTTGCTGCAGTACAATAAGCTCCACACTTGAAAACAATTTAAACACTTTTGTTTCTAGCCTGGGAATTGGGGCTACAGTTTAGAGCAGTAGTTCTCAACCTTCCTAAGGCTGTGACCCTTTAATCCAGGTCTTCATGTTGTGGTGATCCACAACCATAAAGGGGTTGTTGTTGTTGTTGTTGTTGTTGTTGTTGTTGCTACTTTATAACTGCCATTTCACTACTGTCATAAACGGTAAGGTAAATGTCTGTGTTTTCAGATGGTCTTAGGTGACCCCCTGTGCGAGCATTGTTCATCTCCCCAAAGGGCCATGATCCACATGTTGAGAACCGCTGGTTTAGAGTAAAGAGGCATCTTGTGAGGATTTAGAGGTCGGAATGCCCACTGCAATCGATATTTTACAGCGAAGCCTGTATAAACGGCCCTAGAGTTTTCTGCTGCTTGGAATGTGCCATGTGCCTTCAGGGATGTGGCAGACCATCACCATGGTCCTTGGTGGGTAAGGACATCAGGCAATCTCACGTCTTTGCAGCTCCTCTTGGGACCTTTCACGTGTTAAATAACTCACATTGGCTAACAGAGCTCATGTGACTCAGGCTGAGGTAAGCTTTAAGACACAGTCCCAGGATATGCATGCATGTCCCTACCCCCCAGCACCAGCTCTGTTCCCAGGTGGAGCAGAAGCTGTTTTGAGAATGCATAGGGCATCCTCTTATATTTCTTAAAGCTATTGAAGAATCATCCCACCATCGAATGGGTACCTTTTGCATCTTCTCATCCATCCTCTTAAAGTCCTATGAAAAATACCCAGTATCCACAACGGCACTCTGCATTGGTGAGGCCCACCACCAAGCATCCCAGCCATGGTCCTTAGGAGTAATTTCCACTCTGCAAACCCTGCAACCTCCTGAGCCTCAGACTCGGCATTCACTATTCTTTCTTTAGCTGCTATAGACGTGAGTCCTGCCTCAGCAACCCAAGAGATCTATTTTCCTGTCCTAAAAGTTAATTGATTCCTACTTCCGCGTGATGCTGAGAAACTGCACCTTTGCTCAGCAGCAGCCTATCAGATTAGGTCCAGCCAGACTCACCAGGGGAGGCTGCCGCATTGCAGCAGAGCCCACGGAATCTGGGGCTCGAGGCTCAGAGAAATTAGGCCAGAGACGGGAGAAGCCTATCTGAGGGAGGAATTTCAAAATGTGTGTGGCCACCAGTCTGCATGTGGGAATCCAAGAAGTAGGAGAGAGGGAGCTACCATGCCCTTAAACAGGGAAGGACTAGAAGGCAGTTTGCAAGCTGCTAGTCACTTCTAAGAGCTGGTTGATCCTTAGGGCCAGAGTCCCGCTGGAGGTGCGAAGTGCCCATTTGTGAGTGACACACCACAGGTGGAATATTTCCCCACTGTGAACCTCAGTTTCTTCTTCTGGAGGAGCAATCTACATCGGGTACTGGGGAGACAACTATAGATACGAGGTGAGGAAACATCTTAGGAAAGTTCTCAGCACCAGGAACTGATGAGCGATGGTACCAATCACAGCTACGCTGACGATTATTATTTCAATCACACTATAGCAATTTTCTCAGAGAAGGGCCGTGAGGGCTGCAGATGCCTAGCCTGTGTTCCAGAGAACACCTGGGGTCAGCCTGCTTATCATCTACCGGCATTCCCTCCTGGCCCCCTTTCTCCCACACTGTCTCTCCTCACTCCCTGAGAATCTGTGGGACCGGTGATTCTAAAGGGACCATTTTTTACTCCTGATGGAGACTGTGAGGAGGAGAAAGCGCATGGAAACCTCCAAACAGTAAATGCTTAATTATTTCCAAAGCGCCAGGGGAAAGGCTGGCTCACCCTACTCAGACCCTAAAAGCACACCCTTTCCTCATGCCCAGATAGGACTCGTTCCCGCTCGGTCAGCAACTAGTCACGTCCAAGTTAGTGAAATGACACATGATGTTGAGAATGGGGTCACTCGGGATTCTGAAACCTTTTTTCTAACTCATGAGTCACTCTTAAACTGGAGTAAATTTGTGGGTTTGGGCATGCCTGTAGTATTTAATACCAGGATGACAAGAGATTCAAGGCTCTTTGAGCCACAAAGTAACAGATATTTGTAGAATACTAGAGCTGGAAGAAAATCTTACAACTCCTGTTTACCAGCTTATTTTTCACTTATTTGGGATAGGCTCAGAACAAGTTTTATGGAATAAAATCCTATGAAGGTCCGAAACACCTGAAAAATCACAGTTGCCCAACCTCATTCTCACCCAGTAAAGGGGCTAGCAGGAAGTTCTAGCTTGTTTATTTGCTTGTTTGTTTGTTTATTTTAACTGATACTTGTACACAGTCCTATGATCTAGTACAATAACATGCTATATGTATCCAGTGTGTAATGGTAATTATCCTTTCTACATCCTGAAGAATTTATTATCAAGATAAATCTTAGGAACTTTTGGTCTTTTTTGGTGTTTTTCAAAATAGCTGTCCATAACAGTAATTCTCAACCTGTGGGCTGAGATAGCCTACATATCAGATATTTACATTACGGTTTATAATAGTAGCAAAAGTACAGTTATAAAGTAGCATCGAGGTAGTTTAATGAGTAGGGTCACCACAACATGAGGAGCTGTATTAAAGGGTCGCAGCATTAGGAAGGCTGAGAACCACTTCTCCAAGAGCATGGTCTCCTGAGCAATTAAGCCCATAACCTTGGGAGCTTGTTAGGAATGGGAATTTTTGGGCCACTCCAGATCTACTGGACATAGATGTAAGGATCTGAAGGGGTCACTCCAAGCACTTTCTGATGCACCCTCACTTATATTTGGGAGCCTGTCTGCAAGGATACGGAGACAGCACAGTAAAATTGAGCATCAAGCGATGACAAGAAAAACCAGTTTCCATCTCACAGAGTCTGAGTACATACCTCATGTGTGAATGGTTCTCTTTCGTGCCATAGCCTTAAGGAGCTTCAGAAAGAACTTGGTTCTACATTAGAAACAATCGCAGTAGTGGTTCTTCTAGACAAATGCCTTAAAACTCTATAATCAAAGATTTTGATCTCAATAGATTATCATAAAGGATTTAGCAAGCAGTTCTAGCTACTGTAAACGGGACGCAGCCAGGTAAGTATGCTGTGTCCAAGAAGCTATAATTGTTCAGTTATAAAAACAGGGCACATCTTAAATTTCAAAATTGGGTTTTGTTTGCTTTGTTTTGGTGTGGAGTTTTGGTTTCTGTTTTTGTTTAGTTTTTAAGATATATTTCCCATGCATTATCTCATTGGTAGGGCCCCTACTTAAACCTTACAGCCCTGTCCTTCCAAGTTTTAGGCATAAATAAAGGGAGAGCAGAGAAGTCAGGTGGGTTTGCCATGGCCCCAGACCTGAATACAGAGTGTTAAGAAGAAGATGTTTTAGAATTTGGTTCTGTCAGAAGCCTAGTCTGTTGTTTGGGTTTTTGTTTTTCGGATGTTCTGGGAAATATATTAGGCAATTTTCTAAGATGTGAATTTGTAATGAAATTGGTTTCCTTTATGAGTCTCTGTTCTTTCCTCTCTCTTCTGTTTTTCATGTCTGGTAGTAATGGGCTTCATAAACACCTAACATTGTGAAAATCCCAGCTCAATGATTAGATAGGGAGCTCCCTGCCCTATCTCCGTTACAGGTGAGATGTGAGATGCTGTAACTAAGGCAACTGTTCCCTTCTGATCCGATTGGTGGGCATCTGTTTCTAGTTGTAAACGGCCAAACATCCCCTTTACAGGAAAACTAATAACATCTTAACATATGGTCTTGAATCTGGGCTGCCAAATGACCTTGCATGGAGATTAATTGAAGGTGTTAATGGTGTAGTTCCCAGCCAGGAATGTCAAAATACTGGCTTGGCCTTCTATGTACATATTTCAAGAGGTTTTGCTAGTGATACTGAGCTGGATCAACATTAAATATAAAGAAAAACACCATAACTTCAGCAACCTCCTGCAAGGCACATTTCTGTAGCTAAGAATCTGGATTAGCAGGGCGCAGGCTAATGAATTTGACATCTCATTTTGACCTCTGGGAAAAGTTGTTAGGACACAATCTTGTTAGGTGGGGGTAAACACAAGCAGCACAACATTCTTTTGAGGATGAAACTTTTTCTATGACTTTCTATAAGGCTCTCGTGGAAAATGCCGTTAGAGATTAGAGTTGATTTCCGAGCATTACCTGTGTGTCTAGCCTGCAGCTCATGAGCTACATGTGCCTCCTGAGCCATGCATTCATCCCAACACAAAACTGTAAACTTAAAAGATTATGAGGTGCATGCATGTGTGTGTGTGGTGTTTTAATTACTACATGAGCTTTACAAATGACAACATCAGTCACAATATCAAAAGGTTGCACATGCCATTGCTGTGCATGTCACACATTGGTTTCATGAGTTCCTGAAATCCAATGAGACAAGTTTCACGTGAGCTCCCCAACAGCACCTATTTGTGCTTATTGTGGAATACTTTGTAAAATTATGCAAAAAATAGATAAACTCTCTCAAAGTTTGATTCATCATTATGTGGTCACCTATTAATCACTTATGTGGACACCAACACTCTCCTCTCCACCTCACTCATGCTAGAGAAATGGGCCAAATACCAAAAAGGAAAAAAAAAAAGGGCCTATACTTTGAACTGTATTTCAGTAAATATTTACATGGAAATACGTTCAACCTTCAGAGCCCTTTGCGCTTATAATTATCAATCTTATGTTTTAATGGTATAACCATAGTATAATTTTTGCTCTCACTGGTTCCTTCTTGCTATTACCTGGTATTGTATGCACTTACACATGTGTGGATATTTTAATTATAACTCACCTGAAAACCTTTAGGGTTATAAATTACAGACATAAAAGTAAACAGAAAAATTTCCCTTCAAACACATGTTCACAAACCAATAAACTCTAAAGAAAGATGAGCTGCATTTTCAGCATGGCGAGGACTGCTTTTCTGGGCCTTTCCATGTCCACTCTATTCAGCTCTCTGCACCACAGGAGACATACTACAAATGAAGAAGCCACATCAGCTGCTGGCTGCACAATCAACTGGAAACTAAGAATTCCTCGGTACCAGAGCTGGTTTACCAGAAACAAGCGGAATGCACATCACACATTGGTCTCATGAGCTCCTGAAATCCAATGAGGTAAGACTCGTGTGTGCTCTCCAACAACTCCCATTTGTGCTCACTGAGAAGCATTTTGTGTTATACAAAAAATAGACTTTATAAACCTTCCAAAGTTTGATTAGTCATTATTACAAACAGCGTATTTTTGCTTATGTACTTGTGCTAACAAGACTCCATGTGTATCATCTAATCTCCCTTAAACAAGCATTGCAAAATCACTTAAAATAGTTTGTTTTTATTATTTTGAATTATATGTACCTCTACGGGCATGTGTGCATGCATGCAGATGTCCTCCTCAGGCCAGAGGCACTGGGCGCTCCGAAGTTAGGCTCACAAGTTGTTGTAAAATCTCCTCCCAACATGGCTTCTGAGAATTGAACTAGAGTCCTTCTCAAGAGCAGCAAGTGTTCTTAACTGCCAATCCAGGTCTCTAGCCCCTCTAAGTTTGCTTTTTAAAAAAAATAAAATAAAATAAAAGTCTGACCCTTTATGTTTAGATGAAAGAAAATGAAATGGATCGGCTTTATCTAATTTTCTAAATTAAATAAGAGGAAAAACAAATACGGGAATGACGTAAAGCATTGGACATCTGATTCACTCAGCTTTCGGGGGGGGGGCGGTCAAACCCCTCAGAAAACTCACTTAAGCTCCTGAAATTCTTCACACAGTTTACTCTCAAGAGAATGCAACTGATGAGCCATCTACTGGGTAGCCACTGGTAAAAAAAAAAATAAATAAAACAAAAAATCCCACAAACAATAAAAGAAAGGATGCTGAACGCTGAGCATTGTGGGAGCATCAGCTTCAGGTACCCGTGAGCACGAAACACCAATAGAGTTATCAAAAGAGTCCGTGGCCCTGCACGTGGCAAAGCCACCACAGACTAGCTTGGCTCGTTCTGAGATGAGGCGGCAGATACCTCAGTGGAGAAGACAATTAGTGGGTAGGGGATGCAGTTCCTTCCTTCGCTTTCTCCACTCTTTCCCTCCCAACCCTTTCAAATCTCCCTAGAGCCCAATTTGGGAATTCTTGCAAAGGCTAAAGTCCAGCAGCTTAACAGCTATTAAACACGCTCGTAAAGTGAAGATGCGTCCTGCGATTTGGGCTCTTGGCAGCATCAGAGGAATACGGCAAATGGCATAACTCCTTTACTGAAAGGAAATAATGGAAGAGCAGAGCTGAAGGGAGGGAGTGTGGATTAAACCAGATAGGGAGTTTCGGATGGCCACGGGCAGAGCGTCAATAACCCACTTTGGTATCGCTGTTTAGTACCTGTGAGCTCTACCAGTGTGCGTTATTAAATTCATGTATTATTGAACCACGAATCCTTGATCTCCGATAAGAAATGGAGATGGTTTTTTTTAGCTTAAATTAAAGCCCTGCCCCCTTATTTGAATAAAACGGCATTACTGGCTGCCTAGCATGCTAATCAGAAAACTGCATTAAGCAGGTAAGGCCATATGAATTAAAAAATAATGAGACAAGACTTTCCAGCCAGACATTGTTCCCTCGCCTGCTTTTCACCACGGCGGATTTCCTACTCGGAGTTGATAAGACAACGGCAAATGAAGATAACAGCATGAGAGAGAGGAATCATTCACTCTAATGGGCTCCACCTGTGCAGACTTCAGCTCATTTACATGGCTGCAGAAAAATTAGAAATCACGCGGTAATTAGTCTGTTCTAGATTATGCAGTGTGTCAACTGATACCACTCAGGAGGGCACTCGTGCTAAAATGGTTTCAGAAGATAAATCTACCTCCTATACAAACAGTTTTAATTACCTGGAAAACGGCATTGCCTATTGAGAAATCTCCATTGTGAACCTGGGCTGCTCTCTTGCTATTGAAATCAGATGTTGGGAAATTCCAGTGTTTATGTAATTGACTCATACAGGATTTGATGACTTGTTGAAAATGAAATTGGGCCTCTTGGTCGGGTCCCCAGTTGTTCATCAAAAGCCTCTTTTCATGTCTCCTTCAGGGTTGGTCTAAGATGGTTGGAGAGAGGCAAGTTTGGTTTTTACGGCTTCTGTGTACTGTGAACCTTTGCTTCTTGGGCCTTTGCACTTGTAGGTCTATGCACATCTGATCGTTTGTTTTAAAGTAATTTCAAATATGTAGCTCAAGTGAAGACGTCAAGCAACTGCGACCTTATGAATAAAGTGGTACAGTGATTAGGACTGTAGATACATAAGACACTGAAGTAAACTCTGTTCACTGTGGGCTCGAAATACACATTTACCTTTTTCTAAAAACAAAAGCAAAAGCCTAGATTAATTAGGCATTCAAATCCAGTTTTTACGATTAGCAGAGCGCCTTTAAAGTTTGAAGTTTTGGTTTGCTTATGTAGCCACACCCACTCCATTAATTTTGTCATGGTCCCTTGGGGGTTTAGTGACAGGGTAAGGCAGTTGCCTTAAGGGTTACCTCAAGGTTACCTTCGGATTAAACATTCTGTTTTATACTGCTTTCGAGGGAAGGCCAGAGCTTTCCCCTGAGAACATCAGATGAGCCCTTGCTTTATCCTCATAGATTCTCCTCCCAAAGCAACCCAGAACCCGGATTATTAGTTGGCAGCTGAAAGCAGGAGTGCCTTAAAGGCAGATGACGTGTACACTCCTGACAAAGGCAGGGTCCGTGTTGAGTGTTCCCTTTGTGCAGTGGGATTTTAGTCTCTGAGAGCTGCCTTCAGAATTGGCTCAAACCCAAAATACAGTCTTCAGAGGTGGCTCACATGGAACTGTAGAGTCCCAGCTCTTGTTCTTTGTGATCCTTTGCCAGCAAGGCACCCTCCAGGAAAAAGTGTCAAGGTGGTACAACGTGAGGAAACCCCTTCCTGAGCAGCAAGGTGTCAAAGGCTCTGAAATGTGCTGTAATAGAAAAGTGTGGGGTTTCTAGACTGCACAATAAACATTGTCCCAGTTCTTTGGGCAATGTATCAAATGCTCTTTCACAAGAAGAGGCCACAAGGATACGCTCTAGCATGTGAGCATGAATTGCCCGGTGCTGGCATTTCCTATGGAGAAAACACAAGGATGCTGCAGCCACAGCTCATAACTCTAAAGAACACGGGAAAGGCTTCACTCCCTGAGTGATCTGGGGTCTTTCAAAAGTAATTTCCTCTCATCTCAATGTCTATCAGAAGCATATATGCAAACAGGTGCACCCAGATTCATGGATACTGACACACAGCCTCAGCTAATCTGGTTTCATCAAAGATGGGCTCACCCGTCTTACTGGGACGCCTTAAATAAACCATGAGCACAGAAAATGTTTTGAGTGACTGTTTTCCAAGGCTGTCCTTAATCAGTGCCATCCTAGATGCCTAGGGGGGGAAAAAGCTAATTTGTTACACACAGTGAATATCTGAAGGCATTGAGGCATAATTCTTTCTCAGAACTAGGGTCTGACAACATCCTAGCAATAACTTTAAGTTAACCCATTTCTTTCTGGCAGTATCTCCTCGCACTCGCTGAAAAGCAGTATCAAGTGCTGGGTGATGCTGAATCAACAAGTAGTGGATCATTTGATCTGCGCGTGATCCAGAGGCAGTGTGCTTCCTTGTCCTCATTTGCTACATGAGGCAGTAAGACCCATACAGATGGACCAAATGTTGGTGGTTGACATACACTGAGCTGGCCATGGAAGAACACAGCACCTATGACCTTCAGACTAGAGCTGAGCCATAGGGGTAGACCCAGAATTCCAATCACTGTCACGGGCCACAGTCTTTCAGAAGGGGAGGAGACAGAGTCCATTCCAAGAAGTGCCGAGAGTTCATCAAAATGATCTTTCAGGGGGCTAGAAATGCAGAGAGAGAGTGAGAATGTCATCAAGAATACTAGAACCCCTCACCCCAGCCCCTTGGGACTATGCGTGAGAGAGAATAAGAAACGAGTTTAAAAGCCAGTCAGTAAGCTGCAGGCATGGCCCCTTCAGAGAACACTGTGTGTGAACGCATCTCTGAGATGATGGTATCAACCTGTCAACAGTCACTCTGAGAAGGAAAAGGTGTTGATCAACAGTGTGTCCGTTGGGTGAGTAGGAGAATGTGTGGGTCAGAAAAGTCTGAACTGGGGAGAAGACTTCAGCCCATAAAGACCTTACGCAAGGCTTGTCCCAACAGCCAGCGGGAAAGTCACCATTAAAAAGCAATGACACCAACAGCAACCATGAACTTGGATTCATAGAGTACAGAATACCACATGACCTATGAAAATTATATTTATTCTATTAGTATGGTGCTTGGTGAAGTATCCATGCACTTTGGACACAGGACTCCAGGGACTCGAACTGGAGTGGACGTGGATTCTCTGGGTACCAGCTCTCATAGTACCTGAAGGCGCTATGCAAGCTGCCAGAACAGCAAAGGAAAGAACAGCCCTAGCCAACCGTGACGGCTGGGAACCAAGCTCACCCGAGCATTAAGATATACCCAAGTGTGCATTTGCTAGGCTCAAATCTAGAACGTGATCAATCGTCAGCTGATGGGACTTACAGGCCTGCTCTATAAGATTGAATGCATACCCGGAACTTTAAACCTAACTAAGAAGCCGTGGATAGAGACCGTAGACCACAGAGGAGATCCCACTGCTTCCACTTTCCTAAACCAGTGTAGTTTCTAGCTGTATTCTAATGTAAGTGTAGCTTAGAAGAGAGCATGTAAGAGACAAGCACAGAGCTTCACAAATGGCTAAAGTACAGAGAACAAGTGACCAGGGGCGTGTCCAATGGTAATGGGTAACAACTACAACACCCCTCCCAAAACCTAAGGCTCGGGGAACCTCAGGAAAGAGAGTGTAGAAGGACTGTTAGAGCCAGAGGACCAGGTTACCAGCTGTGGAATTGTGCCTCCTAGAAATGACTGAGAAGCTGCATCCATGACATCTCAGTAATGCAGTGGACTAAACAGGACAGGTACAATGACAGTTGACATGCCAACACAGGTGGGGGTGGGGTCTCCACCCTAAAGAACTGAAGACAATAAATGGCTGCTGAGAAAGAACTGGTTTCCCCCTGGGATGTGCCCCCTGATAAGTTATCTAATTCCGACTCACAAATCTGTGTGGGTGATAGATACTAAGTGGATTTGTGAAAGAAGAAGTTATAAACTGGAAAGAGTGAGAAATGAGGGTGCTCAGGAAGAGAGAAGTGAGGTAAACACTGTACTTATATATGAAGTTCTTAAAACAATAAAAGCTTATTTTAAAAATAGACGTAATCTGTAGTGAGAGCTGTCTTTAAAGAGTGAGAACTATTTTTAAAGTGTAAGAACAAGGGGATAAAATTTAAATATTTATTATTTTGGCTGCATAAAATATGGAATAGTGGTCTGTTAGAAACTGATGAAGTCTGAGACAAGCTGAGAAAGTGATCCCTTTCAGCATAGCAGTGACATGCTGAAGAGGATCACCTGGGTTTTACACAAGGTGGAACTAGTTGTATCTGATCTCTGAATCTGCTATGGAAACCCATTCTTTTATTTATTTATTTAATTTATTCAGATTACATCTCAATTGTTATCCCATCCCTTGTATCCTCCCATTCCTCCCATTCCTCCCTCCCTCCCACTTTCACCCTATTCCCCTCCCCTCTGTCTGTGACAGATCGTGACCTCCTCCCCCACTATATGGTCATAGGCTATCAAGTCTCATCTTGGTAGCCAGCCTGCTTATTCTGTCTCTGAGTGCTCCCCACCAAGAAGAAGTGGTCAAATATGGGGCACCAGAGTTCATGTCTGACTCAGTCCCTGCTTTCCATTCAACTGTGGAGAATGTCTTGTCCATTGGCTAGATCTGAGAAGGGGTTCAATGTTTACTGCAAGTATTGTCCTTGGTTGGTGCAGTAGTTTGAGCAGAACCCCTGGGCCCAGATCCGCCCATCATGATGTTCTTCTTGTATGGAAACCCGTTCTTGATCATAGCTTTTCATTTCCTGAGGTCAGGGACACACCTTCCTAAAGCATCTCTGAGCGACTGTTGACTACAGTTGTTGGGTCACCCACACAGGCTGGTACCATACAAGGTCCTCTGTTTCCCTTGCTGAGCTTTATCTTCGTTCTCTCAACCACTTCAGTGAAAGTGCTTATAGCAACCCCAAAATCTGCAAAATTTGCAACCTACCTCTGTGTCTTTGCTGCAGGCCCAGTGCCAAAACTTGCATACCCTTGCCAGCCATTAAAAGGAAAAGGTTTGCAGAATGGGACAAATGGCAGAGCAAACGCAGCAGACAATGCCACACTTCTACCCACACAGCCCCATGAGAGTTCAGAGGAAATGCTGAGAGTCTGCCATATATTGGACAAGGGAGGGTGGGAACATACCGTAGTTATTACTTTTGATTGACAGCAGTCAAAATAAGAGACAAAACATGCACAGTACAGTATACTGAAATGACCCTTCAGCTGTAAGTCCAAGAAAGCTCAAGCCGTTATCTTCTCTCCATCTTTCCTTGCCGCCTGGGTGATCTCATCCTAAATTATGGCTCTGAATACCAGAAAGCGCTGACTACTTGGAAATGTATGTCTCCAGCCCAGACCTCGGCCTTGAACTCCAGACTCATAGATCCAATGGCCTCCTTGACATCTGTCTTCGAAGTCTAAACATATCACAGACATTTACCTCCCAAATGGAGCTACTTGTCTGTCCTCACACATCCCTTCTCTGTCTCAGAAAAATGGCAATTCCGTTCTTCCTGTTGCTCAGTTTTGTCTTTCACCCACCACTACCTCTAACTGAGCTGGAAACCCTGTTGGCTATTAGCTTCACAATATACCAACCATCTGATCGCATCTCCCTACTTACCTTGGGTGTCTTCTGGTCCAAACTTCCGTCATGGCTCACTTCAGGGAACCACCAGTACCTCTAAGTCACCTCCCTGAGTTTGCTCTTGATACCTGTGCTCACCCCAGCCACATCTTTTTTTTTTTTTTGAAGAATTTTGTTTTTGTTGTTTTGAAATATATTTTATTAATTTATTCATATTACATTTCAATTGTTATCCCATCCCTTGTATCCTCCCAGTCCTCCCTCCCTCCCATTTCCCCCTTACTCCCCTCCCCTATGACTGTGGATGAGGGAGACCTCTTCCCCCTGTATACGTTCATAGGGTATCAAGTCTCTTCTTGGTAGCCTGCTATCCTTACTCTGAGTGCCACCAGGCCTCCCCATCCAGGGGATGTGGTCAAATATGGGGCACCAGAGTTCATGTGAAAGTCAGACCCCACTCTCCACTCAACTGTCAAGAATGTCCTGTCCATTGGCTAGATCTGGGTAGGGGTTCGAAGTTTACTGCATGTATTGTCCTTGGCTGGTGCCATAGTTTGAGCAGGACCCCTGGGCCTAGATTCGCTCATCATAATGTTCTTGTAGGTTTCTAGGACCCTCTGGATCCTTCTATTTCCCCATTCTCCCATGCTTCTCTCACCTAGAGTCCCAATACAATGTCCTCACATATATCCCAATCTCCTGCTAAGTGAAGACTTTCATGGGACATGCCCCTTGGGCTAGTGTTCAGATATAAGTGAGTATATACAATTTGAGTCTTTCTGCTTCTGGGTTAATTCACTCATTATGATCATTTCTAGTTCAATCTATTTGTCCACAAATTTCGGAAATTCCTTGTTTTTAATAGCTGAGTAGTATTCCATAGTGTATATGTACCACAGTTTCTTTATTCATTCTTCTACTGAGGGACACTTCCAAAATATATAAAGAACTCAAGAAATTAAACACCACCAAACCAAATAACCTAATTGAGAAATGGGGCTCAGAACTAAACAGAGAATTCTCAACAGAGGAATATCAACTGCCTGAGAAACACTTAAGGAAATGCTCAACCTCCTTAGTCATCAGGGAAATGCAAATCAAAACAACTCTGAGATTCCATCTTACACACATCAGAATGGCTAAGATCAAACGTTCAAGTGACACCACATGCTGGCGAGGATGGAGAGAGAGAGGAACACTCCTTCATTGCGGATAAGAATGCAAACTAGTACAGCCACTTTGGAAATCGATCTGGCGTTATCTCAGAAAACTGGGAATAAGACTTCCTCAAGATCCAGATATTCCACTCCTTGGAATATACCCAGAAGATGCTCCAGCACACAAGAACATTTGCTCTACCATGTTCATAGCAGCCTTATTCATAATAGCCAGCCACATCTTTAACAAGGACTGCCATGTCTTTGAGAGTCAGCTCAGTATAATGGACAGAAGACTGAGTTGGTTAGCTCTCACACTTTAGCTTCTTTTACATCTCTACATTGCCCTGATTTCCCTCTTGTGCATACATGTGTGTGTGCACGTGCATGTGTGAAGATCAGAGATGGATGTCTTCCTCAGTTTTCCTCCACTTTATTTTTTGAGACAGGGTCTCCCATTGAACATGGGGCCCACTATTTCTGCTAGACTAACTGGTCAGGGAGACACGAAAGCTTCCTGTCTTGACCTATGCCTGTCCAGGCTGGGGTTTTAAGTGTGCACCATCATATATATTTTTTCCTCATTTGGTTTAGTTTTACATCAGTGCTGGAGATATATGAACTTGGGTCCTCATGTCTGTGCGACAAGTCCTTAATCCACTGAGCCATCTTGCCTGCATGTCTTACCCTGCTCTGTCCACACTGGGTAAATTTTTAAAACCTATGCAAATAGTGCTTTACCTTAGATTTAAAAATAGGTCCAACATTTCCATTTCTTGGACCATGGCTCCTCCAGGCATCAGTGAGCTAACTCAGTCACCTCCCTTAAGTCTGTCCCTGGACCCTTCCCAGGCTACGTTGTTTCTAGCCATAATCGTCCCTGTGGCATGCCCGTTCCTTTCTCCACTGTGTTTTTTTCTCCATGCATTTTCACTCTCGTGAAGCTCACATCGTTCTTGTACTTTATAGCTCATGATTTTAATGCCTTATCTAAAAACAAATCTTTGCCTAACAAGCCCACGGAATGCTTTCCCATGCTTTCTGCCTTTTGAGGCTAGGTTCGGTGATGTTGACTCAAAGCTTTACGCATGCTATGAAGAAATAGTTGAGGTTCCCTTTTTATGTGTGGATACACAATCACTCCAGGACTATTTGCTGAAAGGTGACTAATCCCTCCACTAAACTATCTCAGAGCTTCTTTCTCTTAAAAAATCAAATGGTCGTTTATGTTCGTGTCCATTTCTGGAATTTCTACCTGGTTCCATTGTTCTAACATCTCTCCTTTGTCATTTTTCAAACTGTCTTTACTAGTACTGCTCTCTAGAGTGTTGACTGTCCCTCCTTCATTATCGTTTCACGATCATTTTTGATCTTCAGAGCTTTCTACACTTTCCAATAGTGATATTTAAATAAACTCTTAAGATTTCACTGAAGCAATTGCCATGATTTTAAGTGGGATTATTGTTATTTTAAATGTTTTTAATTGAAATAGAATTACATCACTTCCCTTCCCTTTGCACTGAGTCTGTTTTTGTTGTTTGTATATATGGCCTGAGAGCTGACCATGCTGCCTGGAACACAAACAAAGGATCTCATCCTTGCGGGGGGGGGGCTAATTCTCTTTCTCCCAGCAGTCAACAGTTATCTGTAGTCCTTTGTCTAGGGGTGGTATCCCACAAAAATTTCCCCTTTCCCACTATCACCATGTTTTTTGATATTGTCATTATTCTGATGTGGTTCATGCAGCCATTCCTAGGAGAGACTGTTACACAGCAGGCTTCCTAGATTCTGGCTCTTACAGTCTTTCTGTCCCCTCTTCCACCATGTTCCCTGACCAATAGATGAAGAAATCCTCATGTAAACGAATCTGTTGAGGCTGCGTTCCCCATGATATATTTATCTCCACATGGTATCCAGTTATAGTTTTCCATGATGGTCTCAATTTGTTGAGAGCGAAGCTTCTTTGATGAAGGGTGGTAGCTATAGCGGTCTGCAGGAAGAAGTGTAAGGTTTAGAATGTAGCAGGGGTTTATGCAGGTCTAGCAAAGTGATTCTTTTCTAGCTCCGGGAAACTGCCTAGGTTTCCAGTACCCTACATGTGTTTATCCCTTATGATCTCTCACCTACACTTCATGGTGTTCATTGTATGAATTTTGCAGATACATTGTTGCTATTTAAAATGGTTCTCTTAAAATTTTTTTCAATTCTTACTCCATTTTAATAAATAAATAAACATTGGCTTTTGTACAGAAACTTTGTTTCTGGCAACTTTTGTATTCTTAGTGGTTCTAGGGCATGTACATAGGATCTTAGAACTTTCAACCTTTGCTGCTTTCAGAGAAAAAGTAAAAGGATTTTACTTCCATGTCTCCAATCTCTGTTCCTTTTCTTTTTCTTTCTTAATCACATTACTTAGGACTTGTAGTAACTTTGAGTTATTTCTCAATTTTATAAGGAAAGCATTAGTTCTGTCATAACACTTATTAGCTGTAGGTGCTGTTTTCTTTTAATTTTGATTTTTCTCATTTTTTTAATCTCTATTTATTTATCTAGTGCTGCTACACAATTGTGGAGGTCAGAAGACAGCATGTAGGGGTTGGTTCTCTCCTATTTGGTAGATATTTTATTAATCAGGCTTTAGAAATTCCATGTTCCCATTTTACTGAGATATTTTATTACAAATGGATATGGAATTTTGTCAAATGCACTTACTTCATCTGTAGTGGTCATATGCTTTTGTAGTCTTCGTCCATTGATAGGGAGGTTAACATTGATTAATTTTCAAATACTGAACCAGTCTGCATTATCACAGCAAACCCATATTTGTCACTGTGTGTTGCCCCTGTATATGTTGCTGTATTCAAGTTGAGTGTCCCTCACAGGAGATTTTGCCACTGTGTTCACGAGGCATGCTGGCCTGCAGGTCACTTTCCTTTGTCAGGTACACACACAGCCAGGGTAATGACAACTCCATAAAATAAAAACCACCCCTATTCCTATTCGTGGAAACTTTGGTGTGGTTTGGCGCCATTTCTTTAATGTTGACTAAATTCACTGGTGAATGCAGATGAGCCTTGCCTTTCTTGGATGGTTTTTAATTAGGACTGTAATTCCTTTAACAGATACACAGGCCTATTCAACTATCTGTTTCATCTTGAGAGAGTTTTAGAGATTTACATCTCTCAAGATTTTCCTTTGCTCCTAAGATGTTAGATTTACGGGCATTTATTTCTGGCTTATTTTCAAGATCATCCCTCGGTCTCTGCCTCTCAGTGTTTGGTTACAAGGTAGATCACCATAGTTTCCTCCATGGTTCCTCTGAGCAGAACAAGTGCTTTCTCCAGCTCCTTGCTCCTCTGTGTAATTACATGCTCTGTGCTGATTATTAGGAAAGCAATTGTCTCCAGCGCCAGTCCCTTGTGCTCCCCATCCCAGGGTTCTCTCCCCACCCCACCCCTGTCTGTACCTGTCCCTTCCTCCCTCTCTCTGTCCCTCTCCCCGCACTCCTCATATATGGGCCATGATGCCAACCACCATATTGTCCTGAAACCTCATGCCATCACCAGACCTAAGCCAATGGCAGTGGCCTGCTCTTGACCCCAGAGCCACTCTTTTCTTCACAAAGCAAAAATAAATTAACAAATGTTGTCCATTTAACTATAGCATGTTTAGAGTCTAGCTGCTAGCTCTACCGCCCCCATCATGTCAGCATCATATTTCTGTTGCATTCTGAGTAAGGGTCATGATTTCTGTGCTTCTTTTATACATCTTTTATATAACGCTTTGTGAGCGGTGAGTCTTGGGGAAGGTGCCAAGCAATGTGATGCAACTCCATTGTGAAACAGAATTCTTTTCTGGTCCCCCCAAATTGTCTCTTACCTCACTTAATTTAATCTGTTTCCTCAGGCCACAGGCCCTGGAACCACTGAACTGATCTCTGTACTTGATTTTTGAAAGAGTTTCATGCAAATGCAATCACACAGTGTGACGTCTTTTGCACCGGGCTTAGTTCGCTTACCATGATGCCTTTGGAGCAGAGCTGCTGGTTCATGTAAAATGCACGTATAATGGAGTCTTCCCTTTCGCTGAGATTTACCACATCATGAACACACCATTCTGTTTATGGTTATTGAAATTATTTTCCAACTTTGGCCTTTGTGGCTAAATTTCATTGAATATGAACTATAAAAGGCCATGCTTTTATTTTTCTTGGAAAAAATATCTACTAGGTGAAGTTTTGTAGGTTTTCAAACGTTGTTGGTTCCTTCCCTGCCATCACTTAGTTTCTTCTTATACAGAAAATAACCAACAAGAAGCATTGGCCCTAAGAACTTCTGTCTGTCTGTCTGTCTGTCTGTCTGTCTGTCTGTCTGTCTGTCTCTCCCCCTCTCTCTTTCTCCTCCCTCCTTTCCTCTCTCTATTCTCTCTCCTCCCTCCCTCTCTCCTCTCTCCTTTCTCTCTTCTCTCCCCCCTCCATTTAGTCTCCACGAACTATTATTTCTGCCTCTTCACTCAACAAGTCTAGTGATCCCTGTTTTTTCTACACAGTGCCAAACAGAGCCTGCCTCACCGACCGCCGTCACCTCCTGTCAGTTCTCTCAACACAGGAAACATGCTGCCCAGCTCCTGATGTCTGCAAACCACTGCTCCACGTGCTTGGCCTGATTTCGCTAGTTGCCTAAAGTAGCTGAATTGCGATGTAAAATTGCCCTGACTGTGGTGTTCAACCTTATTAAATGGTTCTTCTTTAATCGGCCAAGTCAGGACACAATGGATTCCTTATACCAACCTCACATCGCATTAAGGATCTGCCAGTGTCCAGCGGTCAGGTGAAGCTTCCAGACTGAGGTGCATTAGGTGAGGTGCATAAATATACAGTTGGGTTTAATTGCCGTGTCCCCGCCCCCCCTTTTTTTTTTTAACTTTCACTATTCTTTTAAGAAATGTTTTTATAATTCTCTTCTGGAACCAAGGCTATACTGACATCTCATATGGGTTGGGCAGGGTTCTGTTTTTACCTTCCTACTCATTTTTGCAAGTGGTTTTGAAAATAAAAGGTAAAGTACTATTCCCCAAAAGTTTCGGAGCAATTTTTCTTAATGTTGCCTGTGCCTGGAGTCATTTGTAAAGTTATAATTACTGTTTTAACTTATTTTGTGGTTATTTTTCTAAACATGGGTTGTTTTTTTTTCTTCTTCTTCAGGTTTTGCATTTTATGTTTTTTAAGACCATCATGATGTTCTACTTCCTGGAGTTTGTTGGGTTTTGACAAACATTTAAAGCCAAATATTTATTGCAAATTATGCTTCAGTGATGCCCCCCAAATTATATGTGTTATTTCATTTTTATTTAGTTCAAAGTATTTCTTACAGTTGCCTATTTTAGGAAGGGCTTTGAATAAGTATGTGTTTTTGTTTCCAGAAATATAATTGTTTTTATATTTTTTATACTCCTTGTCGAGCCTCAGCATTGTGGCTCAAGCCAACAATCCCAGTGCTTTGAAGGCTCGGGGATGAGGTTCATCATGAGTTCAAGACCAGCCTGCACTTTATAATAAGTTTCAGGCTAGCCCGAGTGAAACCTGACTCTCAAAAATAAGTGAACGAATAAGTAAATAAATCCATTGTTGATTTTAAAGACATTGGATTATAAGCTTAAAAGCGTAGGCCATTATATTGTTAATCTTTCACATGTATTGGGCTTTGTATGTGTGCCTTCGCATTGGCTGATTTCTGCTGTAATTCTGTCCGTGGATGCTTTATGTGATGTTCCAACAGAGAATGTGCTTTCCCTATGCATTTTTCACAAAGGTATTTAAATAGAGAAACGCAGAGATGTGAAGCTTGAGATTATTAATCATCTCACTCCTGTTTTCTACACCTGGATCTTTAGTGTGCTCGAGGCATCTGCATCTGAGAGAGAGTTAAAGTGTCTACAAACTATGGAGTCTACTTCCTTCTCATTTTGGTCCTTACTCTTCCCATTTATAAATGAGCATCATCCTGTATATGTACGCTCACAGCTGTCATATCTTCTGACGTATTACTGCACCTCTGTTTTGATATTTCCTTACGGCATTGTAATGGCACCTAGACAGGAACAGCCAAGACACTAGTTTTTGCCTTCACCACAATGAGTCTAACATTTAAAGACATCAATCGGCACATTCGCTTTTGTGATTCTTATTCTCATCTTTGTTGTCTGAGTTTTTTTGAAAAGCTTCAAAGTGGCTTTTCTAATTCTTGCGATTTTAGATGAACTTCACATTTCTCTCATTGTTTTATATATTTTCTGATCCAGTCTTGTGCTTCTGGTCCAAAAAACAAATGTATTTTACATTATTTTAATTACAAAATCCAGGTAGAGTAGGCTGTGAAGTAGACCACATCACCCATACCCAATCTTGAGAATCTTCTGCCTGGGAAAGTCATTTCCATGCAAGCGCAATCGTTACGTTTTGATGAACATTTGGAATACTTCAAATAAAGGGAAGTTAGATAGACTTGCAATATCTTAAATTTCCATCTCCTTAAAAATTTGAATTTGTAACTGAAAGTAAACAACAGTAGCACAGTCTCTCTACATCTCTGCTATGTACCAGGTGGTCAGAGGCAGAACCTGGTCAAATAGGTGAACAGCATCACATTTCCTGTTACCTCACCTGGCAGCCATGAGTCAACCACTAGGTTCTTCTTAATGATGCTACAGGGTGAATCAATTTAATGAATCCTCACATGAATCAAAGCTTTGATGAAAGAAATTGCACATATATTAATGTGAAAATAAATTATTTAAAAAATGCTCCCTATGACTCTAGTAAAATTGGTAATGTGTAAAGAAGTTCTAAGCTGAACATAATGTCTAATGGACACACTGCATGCATGTAAGTGAGCATCTGTGGAAAACTGGCTTGAAATAATGGAAGGTACAAAATAATATAAACTCTTACGCTTGACAAGTAAAAGCCACCTGATCTGGCTGCCACCTACCATGATGACCGCACGCTGGATACTACCTCATGTCAAGGCGCCACACTCTGTGCTCGTATGTGAACGTTACTCCCTGTGTTTGACCCATCCCTACTTATTTTTCATCAAACAAAACCTTATTCATCTTTCCATTCTCATGTTAAACAGCCCTCCATATGAAAATATTTCCTATTACCCAAGGCAAAAATAAGAACTTGGTTTCTGTGGTCATTGTTTCTTACACCAAGTCCACATCATCATGTCACTTATTTCACAGAATTTAAATAACCATTTCTGGTGTATAAAAAGGATTTTTTTCATAGTTCTTTTTTTCTCACTACTTATCACCTAGCATAGTACATGTTTATTATTTTTCAAGACAGGGTTTCTCTGTGTAGCCTTGGCTGTCCTAGACTCACTTTGTAGACCAGGCTGGCCTTAAACCCATGGAGATCCACTTGCCTTTGCCTCCCATACATGTTTATTAATATATCAATAGTTGCTGAATCAGGTATTTGGGATTTGGTCATTGAAATACACAGGAAAACATTGCCTAAACACTTTATTTCTAAGTTCACAACTGGTATTTTCTCAACGAGATTCACACTGGACTCAGAACTTCACACAGAATGGGTCAGGAACCCTGATCCCCACCTTGTGAGACTCCCCAGAAGCACCTTATCTTAGTTACTTTTCTGTTAATGCAATAAACCCAAGACAAAAGCCCCCTCAAGGGCAAGTTTATTCACAGCCTAAAGCCACAGTCTGTCGTGCCAAAGAAGTCACAGGAGCAGGTACCTGGAGCAGCTAGTCACATTCCATCCACTCGAGAAGCAGAGAGCAAAAAATACCTGTGTTCATCTCGCTTTCTCCTTCTTACGCTGTCAAGGATCCCAGCCCAGGGAATGCGGCCACCCACAGTGGGCGGAGCTTCCCACCCACAGTGGGCGGAGCTTCCCATGTTTATTAACCTACTTGAGATAACCCCACAGTCCTATCTCCCAGTTGATTCCAGACCTCATCAAGTTGGCACCTGTGATTAACCGTCTCATGATCCCACTCTTGCGACTACTTGTTCTCACGGCCTTCTACTTTCTTGTGTGTGTGAGCACAGGAAGGTTGGAAAGTAGCCATAAAGGCTCAATTTCTCCTTGAAAACAATAACAAAAACTTGACAGGGAGATAAATAATGCTTAAAAAAAACCTGTATCTTTATGTATTATTAAAATAAAGCTCTTTTGGGTGGAAACAAACAGATAAGTATATTTTTGTAATACTGCATGATTTAACAATAGTACTTTGTGGTAATCTGACATATGGGATGTCTTTTTGTTCCATGTTGAAAGATGTCAAACCGTGAAGCATAGCCTTGCAAGACTGTCTATGGGACTATGGGACTATGGGACAGACACTTAAACTTGAAGACAAGAAATGGAGAAGCTGTAAACTAGAGGCAAACTAAACATGGGTGCAAATGTGTATTGAGGGTGGTAAATAAATTGTTCTCAATTTTCATTTTCTTGTTGGGATTATTTCTGCAATCAGGACAACTCTAAACATGAAGCGTAATTCTACTACATCTTTACTTCTTAAACACAAGAAAGATGGGTTTATTCTCTTTAAAATCACAATTTTCTCAACTCTAAGATGTCCTGCTTTCTTACCTCTAATACTTACAAGCACTCACACATGCATAGAACACACACACATGCACACACCGCACTTAAACACACAACATGCACACACACACACACACACACACACACACACACACACACGCTCACATGCATAAACACAGTGAGAGTGGTAGCACATGAGGATGGGTCATTAACTAAACTATGGTTATCTGTGGTTTTTGAAAGCTAGTAGTCAAGCTGACTTACAGATTGATGAATGGTCTCTCGCCTAGGCTTCTGCACTCCTATGACCAGAGTCACGGTATTTACCTTCATACTGTTTCTTTCTTCTTCTGACATCCAAATGTCAGTTTTAATGGAAGCCACAGCTCTATGTATTGACTGTTTCATCTTGGCCTTGCTCAGCACCAGTTTGGGTACCCTACGGAGCTTTCCAAATGTTGGGTACATTTTAAAACATGGAGTGAAACAAAGCAGGTGAGGGTAAAGGAAAAAGATCACATGTTGTCTATAAAGTAACACACCCTTTGTTGCCAACATTTCATTAATTCAATAAATAAAAGTAGACGTAAGCTCCAACTTCAACAAGGTCAAATTTCCCTCATAGCTGCGAAACCACAGCACCCTGACGGCTGCTAAATATGTCAACACATGACCTTCTCCTAGCCAGTGTGGAGAAATGATTTATGAGCTGGTCTGAGCATCTCTAAAGGAGGTTTTAAATACTTCACTCTTATAACAAGTGCCGCCCCTTCGTTTGGTGGTAAATGATTGGGAGGGGGGTGGGGGAGAAAGAGAGAAATTCTGGAAGATGGAAAAGTAGACTTGGAAGCAACCTGCACACAGCTCTGTACCTACCTTCTGGTGGGTGAGCTAATTTCTGGCCCTAAGCTGCTGCCTAGTGAACTGGCTTTGCTTGCAGGGGGCGGGAGCAAGGTGGGGGGGAGACCGTTAAGTTTCTCCTCCCTTCCAAAGACCCAGAGCCAGAAAGGAAAAAGTGACGATGTCTGCGGTGAGGCTGGCGGACCTGCCTGCTGCTGCTTGTTCAGGAAAGGGTTCAGAAGATGTGTTATGAGGCATGGTAATGTGTGTCATTTTTCATGACTGAGTCAAAGGATTTAGCAGGTTGGGTCTCTGAGCTTGGACTGGACAGTGGAAAATACCAAATAACGTGTGAGGTTTGCCTCACACCAGTGTCCGGGGCTCTCCCAGCGTCAGAGCCTGGGGGACAGGGAGAAGGACATGGTTTCTTGGAATGCTGAACGAAGCTGAGTTAAGAGATGAGAAATTGGGCTCAACCAACTCAACTCCAAAGTTATTTTTATGTGAAGGCAAAATGAAATTCTATTGTTGAAGGTATCTTTCCATGTAGAAGTTGTTCATGGAGATCATGAATGGTCTTTGAAGAGTATAAAGTAAATAAAAAATGCTAGCATCTCTGTGAGTTCGAGGCCAGCCTGGTCTACAAAGGGAGTCTAGGACAGCCAAAGCTATACAGAAAAACCCTGTCTCGAAAAACAAAAAACAAAAAAAAAAACCAAACAAACAAAAATAAAAACAACCAAAGCAAAATAAAAAAAAAAAAAAAAACCTGGCATCTCTTAGTTTGAGAAATGGGAGGTGGCTCTAAAGAAAGTGCAATTCAGCTTATGTTAAAGCTTTCTCTTTGTTCTGTTTTTGTTTTGTTCCTCACATTTGTGTTCAGTGGAAACTGTGGGCTTTCCCAACCTTGTTTGCTTAGGATCCTCATTTCACCATAATGGAAACTCAAACGGGCAGAAGGCCAGGTCACAGAAGCAGATTAGAGAGCAGAATAAAGTGAGCCTGAGGACAAATTACAGGCAGGACCTGGGCAACCCTGAAAAGTCACGGCATCTGCTCTGTGTGTCTGCCTCACTAGCTTCCTCTACGTCTCTCTTGTTGCATTCTGCATCATGTGGCAGGTAGCTCTCGCGTGTCCTGCAGTCCACTTTATCCAGGTCCGTGGCTATAGATGATCATTCCACAGTGATGTCTTCAATCCCCAAATCTATGACCTTCTCTTTCAGATGATCTGTTAAGGTCAAACTCAGATAGCATTTGGAGAATGCTTGTCATAATCCGGACCCTATTAAATTCAGATGCTTTATTAACTTATCAATTCTTGTCATCAAATCCATACGATTGCCCTCATTTAAAAATTAATGAGAGAGGTGAGGAGACTTCCTTGGTGTAAACTCATAGCAAAGGAGGAATCAATGTGAGTTTCAAACTCGGGCAACCTGCACCAACATCTGTGCCTTTAGGCACAGCCACTCCGCTCACTGAGTCCCAAAACTATTCCCTAGACAATCCTCACTCGCCCCTACCTGAATGGAGGAGCTACAACAGAGCTGCATGGCACAACCCAACTTGAGAGTCATCTCAGTGCTGGTGAGAAAGTGACATTGGACAGATAACTCTTAATCTTCCACACTAGTCAAAGAAAATGCTTCAAGTTGTGGAGCCACTCCATGACATGGGATGGAAGGTCATTAGCATTTGTGACACAAAGAGGGTCTTGTTGGGTATGATTGTTTTAACTGAGGCAATTCCACATGCGAATGCCTCTTTTACTTTCTACCTCCTAAAGTTCTCTAGAGAAAAGGGATGTTAAATTTTCCACAAGGCGGTTCAGTCAGGTTCTCGAAGTCTGAGAGGCTTCTTGGCCTTACCTAAGCCCTTCTGCTAGCAGCTGAAACTGATTTCTTTATCTTGCTTTCAGGAAAAGCTGTACCACAGAGAAGAGCATATGAGAATATTCTGAAGTAATTCTGGGTTTTGGCTGCATGTTGCACTAATTTAATTAGAAAATGTTATCAAAGGGCTAATAACAAAGGCATAAAAAATTCCTGGAGTCATGTATCTGGAAACAGTTTCATTAATCTGTGTGTGTGTGTGTGTGTGTATGTGTGTGTGTGTGTGTGTGTGTGTGTGTGTGTGTGTGTGTGCACGCGCGAGTGCATGTGCACATGGTCAAGCACATTCTCATGGGGGAAACATTTGCTCCATCACAGAAATAATGAGGTAGACAGAACTACAAATGAAGAAATAAGCATTTTGGGGCACCACACCCTGTAAATGCCCTAATGTGAAAGGCACTGAGCCATAAAGGATTTTTGGTGCAATCAACACTTTCCTAGTGCAAAATTCCATTGACTGTATATAATACTCAATCATAGTAAATGGCTCAAGTGAAAAAGAAAAACCAAACAAGATACGCTCACTTTGTTCTTAATTATGCAAAGACATTTCAGCTTACTCTATCTGGCTCACTAGGAGTTTGCTGCTGATAATTGACTCACTTTTTACAGTCCTTAACTTTTAATTTTTCATTTATTATTATTAGTGCATGCTCAGGGTGTGTTGGGGGTTTGCTGCCGTGGCACATATGTGGTGGGCAGAGGACAACTTTGTTAGATTGATTCTCTCCTTCCTCCTTTTTGGGAGCTCAGGGAATTGACCCAGAATCACCTGGCTTGCAAAGAAAACACCTTTACCTACTGAGCCATCTTCTCCAGCCCCCTCAATTTAAAAAAAAAAAAAATCCGTGTTCTTTTCTTTTCAAAACCGTAGCCAAATAATAAGCTAGTGGTTTGTTGTTCTCCCCTCCCCCATCACACATACACCTTGGCTCTGGCCATTCCTAGGTATCCACTCTTGGTTTGGGGCTGTTCTGTTCCAGGCCCAACCTGCAGCAATAAGCAATCTTCCTGTCACTTTAGACCTTTTCATACCCAGGAAACTAATGACAGTTGGCTTCCATCAACAGCATCTACTTCTGGTCTCTTTATTACAGCTTAAACAATGGAAGCTGCAACCTGTGGTCCTTAACCCATCTTAACCATAAGCATAGTTGCATGCCCTGCCTCTGCCTGTGGTTACACGCCAATGAGTGGCTTGTTTGTCTACCTTCTCAGTGATATTTACCAGAGATGATTCAAATGGACACTCCATGTGTGGCTCTTTCTATACTAGAGATTTCAGCCAGGGATAATCCCACAAATGCAAAGTTTCAATTACAAATCCATTCTATTCCACACTGCCTAGCCTTGGGATGCATTATATCAGCTCCAAAACCTCGGTCAAATTCAAATGTCTTAGGGATCAATTCAGATGACTTTAACCAGAGATGGTTACTTATGTATAACTAGATGCTTGATTGGTTCATCCACCAAGCGTTTATTGAGCCAAACACTGAGTGATTGGTTGGAACCCTTGCATTCCTTCTTTCAGGTCTTGTGAAGGCTGAAAATGTTGGCTGGAGCTGGGGGGTGGGGGCGGGGGGCAAGGACTCTGAGAATGACTGGCAAGAGGCTGTAGCCAGTCTTTGGTGGAAGAGTCTTGGCAGTTTGACCTTCCTGTCTAATACATATACATACAATATAAAGTTGTATGAAGCCATTGGCTCCATGCAGATGTCTCTCTCACCGGCCTGTTAGCTTTAGGTTTTCTGTCAGTTGCTATCCCTCTTTCAACATCTCTTTTTTCTGTTCTTCTGACCCTTGCTGCTGCTCCAGGATCTCTTGGCCCTCAGACCCTTATAATTACAAGGAAACCTAACTGAATCAAGCAGCCCCAAATTTCTCTCCTTCCAGGAACATTTTCACAGTACACCATGTTGGTGATTCTTAATAAACTGTTATGAACTGGACTACAATCCTTTTTGCTTTAGTTGGGGGGGTGGGGGAGACAGACAGGTTAAGATTGGTTATCATGTGGATGAAAGGAAGCCTTCCTGAGGAAATTCAAGACACCTAAAAGCATCAATAACATCTCAGCCCACTCTCAAGCTCACCTCCAAAGTCAAGTCTGAGCAACCTCTGAAAACACACAACGTGCGTTGTCTAAATCCCATTCCTCAGATTTGGTTTAAATAAACCTCAATCTGTCTCTGGCCCAGAGGGTTTTTTTGTTTGTTTGTTTGTTTTTGTAATCAATGGAGAAAGCCCTTTTCCTTAAGTCCTGTTAGGTTTAATGTGATCATGTAGCACAATCATCTCGTCTCAACTTCGCTATCACCAGACACTGAGGGTGGAACACTGTGGGAGGGCTTTTGCTGGGAAGCTGGTGTCATCCGGTGTGTGTAGATGGTGGCTTTGTACGGAGTGCAGGGTTGGACCACACGGGACTTCCTGCAGAGATCACACAGTTCACATTCATGGATGCTATAGTGCTTGCTTGCTGTGTGATGCTGCTAAATCTAAGACAGGAAGACAAGACAAGGCCATAGGTAGCCTAGACAAGGGCACTCACACAAAATGAAGCTGTGGCCATGAGTTTCAGGTCTCATACTACCTCTGGAATTACAGTAAGCCTTTCTCTCCTGACGGCAGCCAACTTGACTGTCATCAGCCAAGAGCTTCCCTTTTAGGAGGTTTAGGCCAGTTAGTCTTTCTGCCTATCTGTTGCTTCCCAGGATCTCTGAGAGCAGAGTGACTAAAGGACACAATGGCCCATCTGTATCACGGCTGGGACCAAACATTGACCTCCGAGAAATAGGTTCCGCAGCTAAACTAAAAGGCTTGTCTGTAGCCAGAATGCTCCTCAACTGCCTTTGGAGCTATGTTGATCCTGAGAGCTGGCTTTTCAGAACAGTGGGCAAGAAAAGGAGACTTCTCCGCTAAGCCCCATTAACATTTTAATAGAGCTTAAAGCAGCAGACCTCTTTGAAACCGCCTTACTCATAATTGGCCAATTGTCATTAGATATAGTTACAGTCCGTGGCATCTTATTAGGAAACGCTTTTGAACCCCCTCCCCAAGCATCCAGAGTAAATTCCTAACAGATGATGTCATAACAGGCCGTTACAATCCCTACCATGTAGATACCATTAAAGCAATGTGTGTGCCTTTTGATACTGAACCATCTAACTTTATTATGAAGTCTGCTATAAAACCTGCTATGATGTGTTTAATAATATTAAAGCGTTTATTCTTTAATAGTGAAGTCATGCTGCCTCTGTGAAGCTGGTTACTTGGGCCACAAATGAAAGTTGCCAGATCTATCAGTTTGGCCTTTAAACAGTTCTTTAACGGATTTCTTGCTTTCTTCTTTCCTATTTGCCATCACTTTTCTTTCTTCCTCCCCCCCTCCATTTTGCTATGAAAAAGCAGATGTTCAAAAGCATAACCAAAAACCACCAGTGCAGACTCAAAGGTGGAACTTTATAAAATAAGGCAATCCAAGGAGCACTGCATGCATGGTGACCAGGTCAGGAGGCAGAGATCAGGGTGGTATGGGAAGTAGCTGAGGAGTCTCCATTCCTCATGGTCCTTGGCACTGGAGTCTCCCCTGTGCTAGCTTCTCCACTTGGTTAACACAAAAGATAAAACAGACACAAAATCCATTCTTCCTTCACTCATCCCAACAGCATCATCTGCCATGTTCTGGGATTTGTGTGGAGTCTGAGTTTGTCTAAGGAAATGTAGGGTAGGAGTGTTATGCCACTTTGATTTCTGTCACTGTAGCAGATACCGACCCTTCTAATAAAATGTCCAGGTAGGAATCACTGCCATACATATATGTGGCGTGTGTGTGTGTGTGTGTGTGTGTGTGTGTGTGTGTGTGTGTGTGTGTATACTTCTAATTCTAATTCTTAATAAAAAGCTATTAGTAATGATTTACAAATGAATATCATAATAAGATCAGAACTGTTTTTCTCTTGAAAAAAGTCATGAAGTTTGGATTGTGATAGAGACTAAAGTCATGCAGGAGACAGGAGTGGGGTGGAGGTGGGGCAGACCAGAGTGCTAACCTGGGACCTATAGAGAGTGTGTCTGTGTCAGAAAGAGGTTGGTGCTTTCCCTCAGACTTTTTGGTAGGGACATATTGGCTTTTCATTAATTTATAATATATTAACTCACGTTGTGCACACTCTTCATAAATGTTAACCCCACAGATTGTTTTCTGCAGACATTTCTTCGCTTTAGAAATCTGTAGAAGATTCTATGTTAACAAGCATGAAGAGGCCATAGATAGAAAGGACATGGGTGAAGCCAGCATGGTGTCCACATAGTGTTGGTAAGTTTGCAACTGAGAAGACAAGTCTGTGTAAGGTAAACAGCCTCTGCTGGCTTGGAGGCTCACAGCTGTAAAAACAAAACAAAACAGGATACTAGTGAGGCAGAAGGGCCACCACAGTTAGAGGCCTGAAGGGGCTACTACAGGGCAAGGTAACTCTAGGCCAGCCTGAGCTAAAGAGGTGGGAGAGAAGGAGCGGGAGGGAGAACCAGCCTCTACTCGGTGCTAAGATAACCTCAGCCTACAGAATGTAGAACAGGGGCTCAACATTAGGAAATCTTTTGCATTTTCAAAGGAAAGAAGTCGAAAATGTGAATTTTTCCATCCAAAAGTGTGCCTTTTCTTCAATGCTAGCAATTGAGAAAATAAGGCGAAATCACAACAGTGAGTACCACTGTGACATGAGCTGTGACCATGAGGTAAGGACTGGGCTCACACCCAGGCTGGCCCAAGGCTGGCACCATCGCCCCTCCAGACATTCTCTCCACTTTTGCTTCCCTTTCTTCCCTACTCAAAGCCTGCCGTTTTATCACTGAGAGCTCAGAAACAGATACAGACTCATTTTCAGGGGGCTCTGGCTAGCCTGGCAAAGGCTTGTCTTGCAACCAGGACCAGCAACATCACCACTTCTCATGGGCAATATAATCAATGACTTCTGACGTCACTAATTTAAAGGGTGAGTTATACTGGGGGAGAGAGAGAGTGGTATTTTAGTAAAACTAAAGCACACTGAGAGGACATTAATTTTCTATCATCGCCTCTCACATCTTTAAAAGCTTAAAGCAGCAGCATCTACCTGTAGTGTAAAAGTATCTTTTAATGGATACCTCTATCAACAGGACTCAAAACCCCGTGTCCCTCCTGTCAGCCTCCTTAGGTTCCGACCCTCAAACCCAGCAACTTTGTCCTCCTTAGGACAATCTGCCACAAGTTCTAGAACTTTGTCCAGCTGAATCTTGGAAATATCCACCTTAACAAACTAACCTTAAAACAAAGTTAATGTCCTGCCGCATCAGGTAACCTAATGGTGAAGCAATGGCTGAGAATAGTCCACCTGCAATAGAAGCGGGCAATCGCCTTGTAGGACATCACCAAGGCCCCAGGACCCACAGTGTGAGCAGGGTCCTCACTGCAGAAGGGATAATGGGATAACTGCCCATGAGAGGACAGTAAAGACTTCAGCTCCGTCATTTCCTTTTTCAAACTCCCTATCAGAGCAGAGGATGTACAGGGACTAGGTTCACTCCTTGCTCTTCAGGAGGTGGTTTGTTTGGCTTACTGCAGCCATGCTTTGCTTCGGGTATGTGTTTCTGCTTCCATAGCCACTGACTGGGCCACTCAGACTCAGCTTCTGTGAAGTGTTGTATTTCCTTAAATTCTGGGCTAGAGAGCTGGTTCTGTGAGTCAGGTTCAATTCCCAGCATCCACACGGTGCCTCACAACTGTTTGTAACTCCAGTTCTAGGGGATCCACGCCATCTTATGGCCTCCCTGGGCAGCAGGCATGCATGTAGCGCATGGATGTACATGCAGGCAAACTACTCATACATAAAGTAGATTTTAAATGCTCAGTTCTTCAGCTGCATTTTTTTAAAAATTACAAGTAGGGGATCCATCAAACCCAGAAATCTGGCATTGGCTCTTCCTAGACTCTCTGCAAAGCTTTTCTCACAGGTGCAGAAGTCTGAAGCCACAACAGGGTTGCATATAGGGAGGCAAATATCTGAATGTCCACAGCGCACTATAAAGCATGATGAAGAAGCTAAGAGGTTTTCAATTCTGTTTAATAAAAGAGCCATTCAGTCGTGTCTCGGATGAGTAGGCAGGTCAGAAACCAGAGGCAGCATCCTTGCCTACGGAGTCTGGAGGGGGTCACTTAGAGTGAGCGTGCCGTCTACGTAGATGGGAACTATTTTGGTTAACACCTCTTGCTCCAGTGTGCTTATTGCTTAAGACAGTCTCCATTTAATGAGCACCAAATGCAAGGTCGAATGACGAGAGAAGGGTCCCGTATCTCTTTGGCAGTGATCATCTTCCCAAATGAACACAACAGCAGTTGGCTTCCAGAAGGAGCCTGCTCTTTAGCTACAGCTTCAGTACCCTTGTCTTCCCTGACAGCCTGACGCACAAAAAAGCTCCGCTCCACAAATATAAACGCCTGCACTTTTTTTTTTTCTCCAGAAGACATCAGAGTAATGCAGGTAAAATTAGTGACTAAAAATATAGGACGCCAAATTAAATTTGAATTTCAGATAAATAACAACTATTATTTTTAGTGTGAAAGATTTGATTCCCTAGATGAGGAGAGTTGAGTGCTGGGCCAGGGGTTGTGCTCGCTCAGGGACTTGTCCTCTGGCGCATGCTCCACCTACACTCTGCCGGAAGGACTCTGGATCAGCACCAGGACACCAGAGGAGACCAGGGGAGCCTGCTCCCTCTACCCCAAGTCTCTTCCTTCCAGGGCCGATGCTCCCTATCTTAACCTGGGAGGAAGGTGGACATTAGCAGGAGAGGCCTACTCCTGGAGGGCGAGGGGGGGGGAGGGAAACCATGCCTTTCCTGGGAAGCAAGGGATACACTGGGAGAATCTGCTTTCCCAGAGTAGTCCCTCCAGCACTAGGGAAGAGAATGCAGAAACCCTGGGAAGAAAGACTTAAGACTATCCCTGCAGAGTTTAGACAGCATGTGAGCACGTGTCTTCATTCTCATGTGCCCAAACGCTGTGGCCTGTGAGGTATGAGGACTTGTGCTGAGACCAGGTTTAATTTGTGCCAGCCTCTGCCTGAGAAAGATCCCCAGGACACGCATGCACATACACACACATACACACACACACACACACACACACACGTACACCTGCATCCACGCACGCATGCGTGCACACACACAACTTGTGAAAAGCGTTACATGTCTTGGATAAAGTGAAGGAGGAAGGCACATGTAAGAAGAGAAAAAGAATCCTTACTGGGCTGAGTCCTGCTTCATCCTGACAAAATGAAGATTCCAAGTTTAGAAGAACAGAGCCCGAGTGAGTCTGCCATTTGTCTTGGGCTCCTAACTTGGACACATACTTCTTTGTCTTCCCAGGTTCAGAAGGGTGGGGAAGAGACAAGAATAAGTGTGAGTGCATTAGCTCTAGTGGTACGGCCTTGGTGCAAGAGTTACAACCACCCACTGGGCAGTAGAGATCTCATGTAGTTGTTACACCACAGCCACTAAACTGTGCGTTCTAGAGATCAGAAAAAGGGACCCACCTACCAGGCAGATCAAATCTAGGAGGCCAGGCAGGGAGAGACCCGGAAGGGCTGGCATAAATCCTGTCTACTTCCACCCAGTCAAAGAGAAGTCACTTAGACTTTTCCAGAGGGAAACACTGAGAGAAGGTGGCTAAGTGTGACTGCTGGGAGCTCGGGCTGAAGGTGACAAACTGCCTCTGGTCCCCCGTGAATGGAGCCATGTACCAGCACATCTTGTAAAGGTATAGCTTATTATAGTTGGTGGCTCAGCCAGGTCATACATTTTTATTCCTCTCAACACCATGATTTGTTAAATACTCTACTTGGTGGGAAGAGGTTGTAATTGCTTTGTAAGACATTTTCAGATGAGAAAACTCACGAGTCAGAGAAAATCCACTCAGTGAAATTTCAACTTTGCCAGGTTTCGTCCCCAGGGTACTGGGGAAGAGAAGAACCTCGCTCAAGCAAAATTATGAGAAGTTTTGCCTCCCAATCCACCAGCCTAGCCTCTCCCTCCCTCCCTCTTCTCCAACCTGACACAGCTTTCCTGACCACTCCAACAGGGCGGGGTCAGGCTCCCTGGCACAGAGCTAGAGGATACAGTGCAGCTCTTTCTGGGAATTTTAAGTCATCCTTCTTTTTGGGGGGTATGGTTTTTCTTCATTAATCCATTTATTTGTTCATTTTACATCCCAATCACAACCCCACTCCCTCTTCTCCTCCCAGGCCCACCCTCCCACCCATTTCCCCCTCCCCACTTAGGCCAGTCATACTTCTAATAAGAGGAAGGTTCTTCTTCTCTATGTGTAAATCAGTACAAAGAAACCAGGGGCAAGGAAACTCGCAGTCCAGGAGAGACCACGAGAATTCATTCGCTCACTGATGTCAAAGGTCCTGAGAGCACTGATGGAGACAGACTAATTTGAACCTAGACTCTTCACCTAGACACAGAGGGCAAACTTCCAGTTTCATTACCAAGCTCAGTGTCAAAAGGTCCAAGGTAACTCTTGCTCCAGGCACCCGCCCTCTACCTTCCTGACAGGGAGATGTGCACGCTTAGGAGGTAGAGAATTACCACTGAGAAGGTACTCTCATTTAGTCTTCTAGCCCTCAACTGGCTCCATATGGTGACCAAAATGGCAGACGTAGGAATCCCTCTAGCAGCCACCTCTCCTTCTTATAACTCAACAAAAAGACAAGCTCAGGGCTGGGTGATGTAAGCACAGGGCAGACCTGGGATGGGGCCATCATGCATGGCTCTTGTTAGCTTCTACCCTTGAGCTTTCTCCATTGTACTGTCTACAGGCCTAAGATTTTGGCCAATATTCATTGGCTGGGAAAAGGCCGTTTTACAACACCTTGAGTGATAGGTCCACTGTACACCAGCCTCCTTCCACGCTTCTAGCCCATTTCAGGCCCTGGCCGCTGTCCCTAGCACCAAGAGGTGGCTGCCCCACAGTGGCTCCCTGCATTGTCATCCATGTGACACTTAAGAAGGCAGGTGTTGAAAGGAGGCCTAGAGCAAATAGAGAGGGGTGATGTGACCTGTGGCATTTATCTTTAACTCAACATGAGAGTTTCAGTATGTTGAAAAACTTCCCTATTCCAATAATAAGTGATAGCCTGTTTTTATCCAGGACACATACATCCCTCACGGCTGGAGAAGCTTTGGCATTGAGTTTGACCTCTGCACGGGTATTAGTCTTAGGCATCGTTTAGGTCTGTTAGTAACCCACTGAGTGTTTGCCAGCTGCCCTCGATGGATGATGACAGGGATGCTAACACAAGAGCAAAGCTGTTAATCCCAAAGGCATTACTAATAGGGCGAGCCGCCATGCTAGAGGCGGCAGGCCGGGAAGGAAGGAGAGTGGAAATGCTCATGTGAAGGCGGAAATGCTCATGTGCTGGCAGACTTGGCTGGGCACTGATGAGTTTTCCAATACTGAGGAATGTTCTGGTTTTGTTTTGCTTTTGTTTTGTTTTTGTGTTTTTTTTTTTCCAGAATGTCACCATCCTTAATCAGCTTGGAACTCTCTCACTAACCACTTGTCCTAAGCTGATGGCTGGAAACTGGGACAAGAGAGACTCTTGCAGAATTCCACTTTGTTTTTTATTTTTGACCAACTTCAAAATGTGTCACTCACTGACCTTTGGGGTGCATGTCAACTGTAGCTATTCAGCTGTGAAGAGAAAATCAGTACATGTGCACATGGAAGCAAACCTGCCTCAATCTGGACAGAATTTCAGAGAAGAACGAATCCGAGAGACGGATACTGTTCTGTTTGGACCAGATGCAGTCCTGGAAGCGTGGTGTGCCCCAGGTCAAGAAGTGTGAGCAAGTTGGAGAAGAGAAAACTTGTGGAAGTGGATTCTTTCCTGTCCCCATGGAATGGGTGTGGGCAGCTGTGGAGAGTACACACAAACAGACTTGAGCATGGGTTTGGAAGTAAACATTGCCGCTAAGATGAGCGATCAAATCTTCACACAGCCTCTATCCTGCCTAGGGCAATCTCGGTGCTGGTCCTGGACATGCAGACGGTGACAAAGGGATGGCTTCTGGCCAAGCTGATGCATCTTGCTTGACATGTAAGGTAGTTCTGGGAAGCCGAAAGTAATTCCTTCTATTGCTCATAAATTAGAAAAACTGCCAGAGCTTTAAAACCACATCCGTCCTGCTCTCCCCTCTGCAGAGATTAGGTATCTATCAGCTCAGTGGTAGCACCTGAGGCATGCAGGGAAAGGCTTTCTAGGTGATGGTGGTGATTTGTATTGAAGAAGAGTCTGTTTTCTGGCATTTCAGATTCCAGACTGCAGTATTCCACAAATGAAGTCTTTTTTTTTTTTTTTTTTTTTTTTTTTTTTTTTAAAGATGGAGAATACTTCTCTTGTAAGTGAGACTTTGCCAGATAAGGAAGCTGTAGCTATCACCAGCTGTCTCTTGCCATTTGGCCTGTTATAACAAGATACCACAAACCTGTGCTGAGACCACAGGTCCCTGCTCTTGAACCTCCAGAACTCTGAGCTAAGCACAACAACTCTTCTTTGTAACAATATCCGGCCTCAGGATTATCATTACCATAATGAAAAACTAACACAGGTCACTGGTTTAACTTTATGATGTTATTTCTCACAGTTTTAGAAACTGAGAATTTCAAAATCAAACTGATGGCCGATTTTGTGCCTGCTGCAGGGTCTACAGCTCAAAGGCACTGCTTTCTATCTCTGTCCTTTCGTGGTAGAGGGGAAAGGAAATCTCTCTGGGCCTTTTTGTAAGTGAAATAAGCACATCTAATGACCTCTAAGTACTAAGACATCCGTGATTCGCTTTTAAAATATCAATAGGAGGATGCGCACATTCAAGCCTTAGCACAGGCTAGCTATATTATTTCATGAAGATAAAGACTGAGTGAAGCACAAAACAGCTGAAAACAAGCAACAACATCAGATCTCTAAGCATGAAGAGGTTAGAGAGGCAACTCGGTGGTTAAGAGCACCTGGTGCTCTTCCAGAGGACTAGAGGTCACGCCCAACACCCATATTGGGCAGGCCAAACCACCTCTAACTCCAGCTCCAAGAAGTTTGGTGCCCTCTTCTGGCATCCATGGCAACTGGCACTTTCATGTGCACACACAGACACCTGTGTGTGTGTATGTGTGTGTATAACTTTTATTTATGAGTATATATACTTAAATAAAATTATAATATTTACAATATATAAAATATAATATATATAAAGTATATATAAATATTTTAAATAGTGAAGTTTTATTAGACTCCACAACCTGTCCATCCTGTTCTTGATACCATTATACACAGTACCCAATAATAGAAACATCCCACTGAAGTTTCCATGGATGACAAAATGTGGCACACGTACACCATACAATATGGCTCATCCCAGCCTCATACACATGAACTGAGCTGGACACAGAAGTCTTTGGGTATGACTCTTTTTTATTAAAGGTTGCAGAGCAGTCACATTCACGGAGACAAAAAATACATTTGTTGTCAGGAGCCTACAAGGAAAAGAGCAGAAAAAGAAGCCAGTGCCAACAGGCACAGAATTTGGGGGGTAGAATGGTAGAGTTCTGGAGCTGAATGTGGTGATGTGTAAGCAATAACATGTGGTTAATGTAATGTAGGTGTTTACCCACCTACAGATGGGCAAAATGTCAGGCCTCGTATGTAATGTGTATTGTATTCCAGTGACAGTCTTTGCTTTTTGCATGGTGCTTTGAGGCTGGCATTTGACTTTTGCTTATGCTTTGTAGTGATGGCAATGAAATCCAGGGCCATACAGATGCTAAGTAAATGCCCTGCCACTTGGCTGCTTTTAAATTGTATTTTGAAAATGGGTCTAAGTTGCTTGGGCAGGGCTCAAACACAATTTGTTAAAAATCTGCCTCTGTGTGTGCTTGTATGATGTGTGTGTGTGTGTGTGTGTGTGTGTGTGTGTGTGTGTGTGTGTCTGCTCTCTTCCAAATGTATGGTCTCTTCGGCATTTTGTTTTGCACACACACACACATATGCGTTTATGTATGTTTGCTTATATGGATGGATGGATGAATGGATGTACATACATATATACTGAGCCTCACTAGTGTTGCCATTTTTTGCATGTGCTTATAGATGACCACTTAGGACCAGGGTCTCCCCAGAAAACAAATAAGTAACAGATTATACTACCCTCAGCAGCCATTGGCCACCTACAATTCTTAATCTGGGAGTGGAGCCTTGAGGAAGTCTCCTTCACCCAGGATGGTATGCCACTGGTCTCTGCAGGCCTTATGCAGGCAGCCCTATTGGTGAGAGACAGTGGGAACATCTCTCTTCTAGTAAGAAGACACTACCACTCAGCAGTCATGTGCTCAGCAGGCTCGTATGATCTCTCTGTTTCTTTTTTCAGTGTCCCCAAGGTTTAGTTATAGTGGTTATTATTATTGATGTCCCATTTGGGGCTGGCGACCCCATAGCCAGTCACTCATCCTCTGCATTTTTTCCAGCTGTGGCTCTTTCTCCTAGCCTCTGTCTTCTGTAGACAAATGTTTCTTTGATCATGTGAGAGGCTGCACTTACCTAAGGCACAAGGGTGAGTATTTAGTCATGCAAACCTTGTGAAAAAAACCCATGCCCTCTAGAGGAGAGCTCATTCCCAGCACATTCCTGAAGAAACATGGTTTATAGTTTCCTTCTAAATACTCAGCCACTGTTCAGGATGAAGTTACATTGTACTTTAGAGAGAAAGGAAACAAGGCCCAGTAGGGAGGCCCAACTGGCTAAGACCAGTTAGAGGACCTATGTTTGCCTCCAGGAAGCTGTAGTACCTCAGCCAGCCTTGGTAATGGACCATTATTTTTAAGCAATTAAGTAAAACCAAAAGCATCAACTATGCCTCCTAGAAAAACTAAATAGTCCCCTAAGACACAGAAGTAGCCCTGGCCAGGAGCCAACTTGTGCTCAAAAGTTTTGATATAGGGGACATGCCTCAGTGAGTAAAGGACTTGCTGTGTAAGTGTGAAGACCTGAGTTCAAGTCCCCATAACCCTGTAAAGCCAGGTGCTGGACTGCAGATGCTTCTACAATCTAACTGCTCCTACAATAAAATGAAAGGCAGACAGGAGACTGCCTGGGAGTACCCACCATCAAATAACAAAGAGACCCTGTCTCAAACAGGGTAGAAGGTGAGGAATGAAACTTGAGGTTGCCCTTTGACCTTCACATACCTGCAATAGCACCCATGCTCACACTTATACATACACAGGAATGCATATACACATATGCGCACACATATGTCATATACCTATGATTTTTTAAACCGTGCTTAGTTATTTTCTATGAGCAGCAATGTTAAGAGGGTAATGTACCTAAGTGCCTGAGAAGCCAGAGATTAGCTTTCATGTTTATCTAAAGGGGTACAGCAGTGAGTGACACCTGCTCATCCTCCACAAAGCCACACAGTGAGATAGAAGAGAACTTGAAGAAGTTAAGAGCAAAAGTTACTCAGCATCCATAGAAAACCATTTTATAGACAAGGCATTCTTTGGGGCAGAATGGCTGGAAGCTCCAGGATTTCAAAGAGGCCACACAATTCTTTACTGTAGTTACATACATATTATGTACATGTCTACATGTATGGATACACACACATACTGCATGAAGAATACTGCTTAGTAAGATTTTAGCCTTACTTACAGATTACAGATTACAGATTAACTTCTTCTTACGGAGGCAGACAGGCAGCCTGCTAGCCAGCTATCTAGCTGCCATTTAAAAAAGGAGTATTTATTATTTATACAGTGTTCTTCTTGCGTGTACACCTGCAGGCCAGAAGAGGGCATCAGATCACATTATAGATGGTTGTGAACCACCATGTGGTTGCTGGGAATTGAACTTAGGACCTCTGGAAGAGCAGTCAGTGCTCTTAACCCCCGAGCCATCTTTTAAGCCCTAGCTGCCATTTTTTAAATGGATTCTTTATGAATTTCACATCATGCACCCCCAATGTCACTCATGTCCCAGACCTTCTATGTCTGCCCTCCACCTTTGTAACCTAACCCTGAAAGGGAAAGAAAATCTCTCCACAGAAGCTGCAGTGTGTCACAGTGTATCACACAGTATACCCTTTTGTCCAATCCTGCTGCCACTTACAGTCATGGTTTTGTGCTATATTAAGAGCCTGTAGATGACAAAAGAGTGCAGAAAAACCATACCTGCACTGATGTTTGTGCCTTTCCACACTTGCTAACCTGTTGTCAGAGACACATTTTAAACTGCCTTGGTAGATCTTTGTAATGTATCTTTTAAACAGAAAAATTCTGCTCAAGTATTTCAATATTATCAAGGAACCAAAACATCCAGGATGCAAGGTAGAATTTGCATGTTCATTACTATGTGCCAAGCCCAGGTATTGCAGGGTTGCAGAACAGTAATTTCCCAAGATGTTATTGGATCCGTAACTCTGGCAGCAGGCTCGTCACTTAGCCACGTCCATTAAAGCAGTAATTATCGGCATATCATCCGAGGAGTTATCATGGGTAATGGTAATCAATTGCAGTGAAATGGCCCTTTTAGTACAATAAGTGTTTGTTAAGTGCCTACTATGTGTTGCGGTCTATAATTTCTTATCTCTTCTCTGCACTTCTGAATTATAGAAATTATTCCAGTGGGTGCAGATCGACAGAGCCTTGTAAGGAAACTGATATGTGGAAGATTTTTTAAAATGCCTTGATCAGGATTTTGTGGTGTGTGTGTGTGTGTGTGTGTGTGTGTGTGTGTTGTATGCATGTGTATGCAATTGAATTACCCAGTGCATGTGTGCAACTGCGGAAGGTGGATGCTTTTCTCTGCCACTTTCCACCTTACCTTGTTGAGACAGCCTCACTGAATCTGGACTAGCTATTGAGAAAGCCCCTGGGACCCACCTTTCTCCACCCCACTCCCACTGCTGGGGTTACAGGTGTGTACCACTACACCCAGCTTCTTACATGTATGCTAGAGGCTCAGTGTCAGGTCTCCAGGCTCTCACAGCCAGTGCTTTACCCACAGAGCTGCCGTTCGGCTATTGCGCAGGACCTTGACAATGATTAGTGGTACATGTGGTCACAAATAGCATCCAAGGCTTCACGAGCCTTCCCCATTCTCTGTGCTGTTCTGCTTTAGCCTTCATCGCTGTCCCTGCACGTTGATGATGCTTACATTAAATGTTCTATAATTGGTCTCTAAATAATTTTTGTGCCAGTATTATATTAGTTACTTTTTTTTTTTTTTACTATTGTGATGAAATACCATGATCAAAGGCAACTTGTAGAAGGGTTTACAGTTCCAGAGGGAGAGTCCCTAATGGCAGGACCGGGATAAGAGCAGGAAGGCATAGCAGGGGGCTGAGAGATCACATCTCCATCCACATGACGAAAGCAGATGGAATGAACTGGAAGTGGGGTCTGATTGCTAACCCTCAAAGCCCACCCCCCATTATTTATTTCCTCCATCAAGGCTGCATCTTCTAACAGTGCTCCCCAAGCACCATCAGCAGCTGGTGACCAAATGTTCAGCTACAAGAGCCTATGATGGACATTTCTCATTCAAATGAACAAATAATATTCTTTTTGAAACATGTACAGTCTCCCTTGATAAGGTGTATGACTCAGAAACCCTCCATAAGCACACCCCAAGTGACTTAAAATCAGAGGGAAGGTGAAAAGAGCCCTGTCGTGGTATAGGGCAGACAGCAAGGCATATAGGAATCCCAACCGAAGACACTGGTTCTTTCCTTGATTCTGCTAATGTGCAGATATAAAAAGATAGACATGGCTCTGGGCCATCACAGCCTTTATCCCTATCAAACAGGGACAGTCCCATCTTCAGAAGGGGGAGATCAGTGAGGTCAAATATGGGAAGTGTTTGAAGATAAAATCTGGATTAGCATGAATATTGGCAGGTCCTTTTAGAGTCTCTGCTAACATTAAATATATGTTTATGGTGGGGTAGATAAAGAAAACTTTACAATAATGATCCTGTATCAGATAGGTTTGGCCAGTGTTTCTCTGTATCGGTGAGAACAGGCGATATAATTCTGCTTGTCTGTGGAGCTGAAGGAGACCCCACGTCCCAGCTCATAGACCAGTACATCATACCTATACTCTGTTCTTGGTCCTGGTTTGCTTGTTCTGGGCAACAGAATCAAGCAAGGTTTCTCCATGTCTAGCATCGTCAGAAAACTATAACTATCTAGATTGATATTTCATGTGAACTTCGGTGAAGATTAGAAAGAAGTTACTTAAAATATATAGTCCTCTACTGCTGGACACCTACTAGAATGGTTCAATTTTGAAGTGTTGACAGTACCAATGTGGGCAAGGGTGTGGGGCAATGGGAATATTTGCTCACTGCTAGTAATAAAGCTATTGCTTCAGAAGACAGTTTGACAGTTTCTTACAAAACTAAACACACCCTTACCATATAATATGCTAATCATACTTCGTATTTACCCAGAGGAATTGAAAATGTCTAAACAAAACACAACATATAGATGCCTATAATAGCTTTGTTTGTAGTTGCAGAAACTTGGAAACAAGGAAGACATCCCCCGTTGAGTGAATGGATAAACTCTGGGGCAGCCAGATGACAGATTCACCGCAGACACATTCACTTTGGAAGCCAGGAAAGGATGTGGAGGGAGGTTTGAGATGCATCACAAAGTGAAAGACCCATCCAAAAGGGTTTACTCTGTATGAATCTAAGTATATGATGTAGTTGATTGAAGTTACAAAATTCTACAGGCAATAGGTATAAAAATGCTTGCCAAAAACTAGGTGATGAGAAAAGTGAATGAATAGTCAGCCTTCAGATGGCACCTAGGGATGCAAAATTCCATATGATGGGATAGCGATGGACAGTGAATATGCATACCAGGAGTAAAGTCATTCATGAACTTCAGGTGGTTGTTCCACAGCGAATGCACTGATCTGGCAGAGGATACCAGCAATGTAGACATTGGTCTGTGTAGAGGTTGGGAGCATAGGGCCAGCCTCTGTGTCATCCTCAACAGGAAATATTGGCCAGATGCCACCTCTCCTCTCTAATTTCCTTTATCCTTTCCACCACTTAATTTGGAAAGTACACTCCCATTGTCCCAGAGCTCCAGACTGATAAGCTTTGTCTCAGGTTTGGATTAGGAGCAAGTCAATTATCTGCCATGTGGTGCGCTCCTCTTCCTGAGTGGCCACTGGTAATAGGCACTGGCTTTTTCTTTGCTTATTGAACTATAGCTGAAGAGTGATTCAACAACTCATCTTTTATGTTCACTCCCAAACAAAAGATTCACTAAAGAAGAAAATGCCTAAATATATTTTTTTCATGATTCTTAACCCAAAGAAAACTCTAGTCTATAAAACGGCTTACCTCTTGGGGGTACAGATCTATGGGAAACCAATAGAAGAAACCTCCCAGTATTCTACTTAGTAAGATAAAACAGGATAGTCATATCCCCTAAGTATTTCTGAATAAAAATGTACCTTAAAGTTGACATGTCATTATCTGACCTTTGGGTCTGATATTCCGGACTATCCAGTTTCAGGAAAGACAGTCAGAAGCCAGCCTCTGCTTCTAATTTGTCTTAGGAACTGAGTGATCCAGGATATGTTGGGCACATACCACTGGCTGTGTCTTTTCTTAACTGGCTTCTTAGACTTCTTAAGACAATAAGTCTTAGAGAGTGAATATCAGAAAGCTGGATTTGATGCTTTTCTATGGCAGCCTTCTTTGAAATTCTTACCTTCTTGGAGGCAGATGCTACAGGCTCAAGAAATCAAGAAACAGCTTAGAACAAGCTTTCAAAAGAGTAACTGAAGAAGCTGGCTGTTGCACGCTCCGTGTTGATGTCTGTCCAAGGCTCAGCTCAGTGTTAGTGAGACTGAGTGAGCTACGCCAAAGGTGTGTTGAGATGGCCCTGATGTCTTCCACAGGCTGGGGTATTCTGCAGCATTCTTTTTTTTTTAATTAATTTATTTATTTATTTTTATTAATTTATTCTTGTTACATCTCTATGGTTATCCCATCCCTTGTATCCTCCCATTCTCCCCTCCCTCCCATTTTCCCCTTATTCCCCTCCCCTATGACTGTTCCTGAGAGGGATTACCTCCCCCTGTATATGCTCATAGGGTATCAAGTCTCTTCTCGGTGACTTGCTGTCCTTCCTCTGAGTGCTACTAGGTCTCCCCCGCCAGGGGACAGAGAGAACAATGGGAGAATAGCAATGTAGAAAGATCCAGTGGGTCCTAGAAACCTACAAGTAGAACATTATGATAGGCAGATTTGGGTCAAGGGGTCCCGCTCAAACTTCTGCAGCATTCTTACCATTTCAGATTTATGAGCAAATAGAGTTTAGGGGTCTAAAACAATCCTGTGTCAAACTGCATTAATGAGACACAGAACAGGAGTTAAAGTCTTTTTCAAGAAAGGTACCAGGGAAAGTAATTTCCCTTGGGGAAAACAGAACTTCAGATACACTAGCCATAGAGCGACTGTATGTACTGCTCTTCCATAGAGGCTGGAACTTCCCATATCCTGCCCTCACTCTGTAGTGCTTCCCCCTTTCACAGTGAACCAAATGTCTCAATCTGGTAAATGGGTGAATATTACCCCCAGAATGGATGGTTACACTGACCTTGCGCAAGGTAAACCAGGCAAAATGTGGTCATGTAAAGAGAGTCTAGCAGGCCTCACACACTGAATTTAAAAACACAAAAGAGCCTAGCAACCCCAATATGGCCTCAAGACCCGGGGCATTAGGCACCACTACAGTGGACAAATATGTGATGAAGAGATAGGAAAGATAGTAAAAAAATAAAAATAAAAATAGAGGATAAGTGAGCTATGGAGGGAGGAGGAACTGGGAACACGAAGGTGGTGACCAAGTGAGAGAGAGAGCTGAGGTCGACATGGTGTATTCACCCAGGAGGGTTGGTGGGATACTGTGCCACAGCCTGGAGCTTATGCAGACGTAGACACAGACCTTGAAGCTGCCACCTGGTCGTGAGATTCCCCGCTGGCTCTGGGCAAGAAGGACGCCCAATATGAGGAAAGTTTCACTTTCTGTATTGGACTCCACTGTGGGCCTTGATGCCACCACAGGCCATGTTGGTGACTGTGGTCCATGCTGTGGCCCCAGACCCTGACAAAGCCTGATGCCTTGGTAACCGTCCTTGGGCTTTGCCGCCTTGGGGGCCATGATGGTGAGGGTGGCATGAGTAGCCACCTAAGGCCATGTTGAGGCCCTTGGTCCATGCCGCTCCTGAGAGCCATGAGTGGGCTAGTGGTCCTGATATGGCCAGGGGCCATGTTGATGTCTGCACCTGTGCCACCACTAATGCCCATGCAGATGCCCATGGTCTGGGATCCAGCCTGAAGCCATGTTAATATCTATGGGCTCAGGAAAGCTGGCCCTGCTACTCCTGGAAGAGCTGCCCGTGGCTCTCACTGGCGGTTGCATGGTTCTCCTCAGTTGATGGCTTCTCATTTAGATGCAGGTGCTGAAAGACTCATCCTTTCTTGGGGGCAATTTCTAGTGAGTATATAGACAATACAAAATGGGCTTGGTTTTGTTTTGCTTTTGTTTTATAGAGGAAGACGAAGGTTACAGTGGAGGGGTGGCAGACATGGGAAGACTGGGTGGTGAAAGAGTTCAGGGTGCATGATATGAGTTTTCCAAATAACCAATAAAAAATACAAAAGAAAAATTATTCTTCAGCAGCCAATTGGACTCTCATATAAGAGACCTTAATCACCCATGTGCTAAATGTGTCTGAAATAGAATTCTCTTAATTCACAGTTCTCTTCACCTTATAGCACAAAGCTATGAAATTTTAATCAAAGGAATAACGCAAGGGCTATTCATTGTTTCTTCTCTGAGAACAAAGAATACTATAACTCTAAAAATTAGGTTGTGTTTAGAGGCACCAGAGGTGCACGCAACAGTAGATTCCATCACTTGCCTCCTGCCCTGGGTCCACTTCTATGGCTGTGATAAAATACCCTGACCAAAAGCATCTTGGGAAAAGGGATTTATTGCATGACAACTTCAAGTCAGTCCTTCTTTGGAGAAGGCAAAGTAAGGCAAAGACTCAAAACCTAGAGTCATCACACCCACAGAGTGATGAGCAAGGAGAATAAATTGTCAGGCTTGCCTCCTGCTGGGCTTGCTCAGCTAGCCTTCTTCATTCTTAGTCCGGGGCCCTCTGTTCAGGGTGTGTCTCTCTACCTCCATTAACAGTCAAGACAAGCTCCCACAGACAATCCCACAGGCCAACCTGACACAGATACTCCTCTTTAAGACTCATTTTAAAGACTCTCTTCTGAGGCTTCCTTCAGCACCTAATGGCACCAGGTGCACAGCCCCACAGCCAAACATGGTTTGGTAGAACCTCATGGAACCCAGAGGAAGATGGGGAGGAAGGATTGTAGGAGCCACTGAGGTCAAGGACACCAGGAGAACATAGGCCACAGAATCAATAATCAGGGCTCGTAGGGCCTCACAGAGACTGGAGCATCAATCACAGAGCCTGAATGGGTCTGCGCTAGGTCCTCTGCTCATATATTGTGGTTATTTAGCTTGAGGTTTTTGTGGGATTCCTAACAGTGGGATTGGGAGTGTCTCTGACTCTTTTGCTTGCTCTTGGGATTCTATTCCTCTTACAGGATTGCCTTGTCCAGCCTTGGTATTAGGGTATGGTGCCTAGTCTTATTGCATCCTGTTTAGTTGATATCCCTGGAAGGGATGATAATAATAATAATTGTTATTATTATTATCATTATTATTATTCATCATCATTATTATCATTATCATAAAATACTCTCTTGCCAGGTGATTCTACATTATATCAAGTTGGCAATGAAAACCAACAGCATACTCTCCAAACCCACATTTGTCAGATGCAAGTGACTTCTAGTCAAGTCAATAAATGAAATGCCGCTTGGTGCCATGTGCAATCTCTTGTTTCACTACCCATCCCTCTGGACCTCTCAACAGTGCACAGATACATGGGAATCTCTTAAAGAACTTTCCCCCTTATCCACTTGTGTGCATGTCCGAAGATAGCTGATAATAATGGACTATTTCTTAATTTAAAATGTGCTTTGAGTCAATACAATTTTTGTTTTGTCACTGAGATACAACACCTAGCTTATTTGTGGCTGCACTTGCTTTAGTAAGTCACAGGTTAACATCATTAACCCCAGGAACTTAACTTTGATTTTAAAATAAAATTAAGACTTTTTAATGAAACAGAATCTCAATAAGAGATTCAGAAAAGTGGGGGTTGAATGTCTTACAGTAAGAACTTATATACAATGAAGTTTTTTAAAAGTTCTATTAACTTTAGATTAAACAGACATGAGGTATTCAATTAAAATGATTTCTGGGGTTTTAAAGCTATCATGTTCTATGATTAATATAGTAAATGTACGTTTGATTGAAATATTAAGCAGAAGGGAAATAAATAACAGAGCTTAAAAAATATATATTCTCATTAGTAATGCAGGGCTGAAGTAAAAAGTCCAGCAAAAATATGGCTTGCTTCTAGGGGATGAATAATATTATTTACGGAACTCTTTTGAGCAAGTCAGGATGTTCTCATTTGCATGTGGAGCCTGATAGGTAAATTATGCACAGGGCTTCAAATCATTGTTCCCTAAATGTAAGCCCAGAAACATGCCTGCTGCCTCTACCTCCTTTCTCCTGCTCTCTCACTTCTTTCAGTTTCTTCACCACACAACATGAACCATGTGGTGAGAGTAGGGCATCTGGGTGGAAAACAAACAACAGACACAAGGATCTGGTCCTCCATTGTGTTAAATCAATTGATTAAAAAACAAAAGAACCGGTCAAACTGATGGGTTTGTGATGCCTTTTTAAGAAGACTTATTTGAAGGAATGCAATTCATTCATTAACTCTAGATTTCTCTTTGAAATCAACGTCAATGACGGTTTAAGTGAAAACAGCTAACGTAGGTCACTACAAGAAGAGAAAAACTGATGGCCCGGGGTTCAGGAGGGAAGGGGAAGACAGGAGCAGAAGCTAAATTTCAGCTGAAAACTTATTTGTAAATAGGCCACAAACATGCAAATAGAATGTAAATGCGCATGTGACTTAAAATAGCCTTTGCTAACAATGAGCAGCTGTGTGACTCTGGCCATGGCTCTAGGATGTCTTCAGCCTTGGATGGCCTGATATGTAAAATAAGAATATTCTTTTGGGACTGGAGAGATGGCTCAGTGTTTAAGAGCACTGACTGCTCTCCCAGAGGTCATGAGTTCAATTCCCAGCAACCACATGGTGGCTCACAACCATCCACAGTGAGATCTGGTGCCCTCTTCTGGCATGCAGGTGTACACGCAAGCAGAACAATGTATACATAATAAATAAATAAATGTTAAAAATATATTTAAAAAAAAAAGAATATTCTTTTATCATTTTTCTTGTTCTGGCTTAGCCAGTTCTCCGAGTACTTACTATGTCAGGAACAATGGGAGACTCTAGGAGGTCAATCACAAGTCACAAATACACGCAGGTGACCCTTGTGGAGAACAGCCCTGCCCTCTAGAGGAAAATCTGCATTTGGATTGCCACAAAATAATCATACTCAAACACACGCAAAAACTGCAACCACTACATGAGGGACTGAACAAAGAGCCTGATGCAGAGAGTCTGCAAGGAGGATGGAGCTGGTAGGTGGGAGGTTAAAAGGTGGCTTGAAAGTAAAGACTGAAGATTCTACTAGGTGACATGAACACAGGGACTGAGCCCTGCCGATGAGGAAATAAATAGCGCGCACACACACAGAGAACCAGCGGTCGGAAGAAGCAATTCCATTTGTAACCTCTAAACAAGTGTGTGCTTTTCGAACCTAGGGAACAAGCTGCTAGGATGGGGATGATGACGGAAAGGTCAACTAGAGGTCAGACCAGACAGTTTTGAGAATCATGTGACCACATAGGCTTTTCTCAAGAGATACTGAAACAACACCGAGGGCTTTAAAGTACAAGTCTGACATGAGCAGAGTCGAGAACATCACCAGGCCAGATAGATCCTGCTTAAAGAGGGATTTCCCTAGAGTTGGGGATCCCCTGCTGCCGGGTATCCTACCAGAAAGCTCTTGGTTGCCACAGTCCTGCAAACCGCCAAAGCTATGCTCCTTCCTGCTCAGAGCGGAAGTATAAAGGTTGGCTGGACCCCTTCCACCTTAGGGCAACCGCGAAGGGTCAACGCAGGTTCAGAAAGCTCCCAGCGTTGGCCAAGGCTTTGCTCATATTACACGTAGGCTCCGCTTCCCCTTCTGTGAGGCTCCCTGCCCTCCCTCTATACCGCTTCACTCCATTAGGGGCCTTCTTCTGCACACCGGTCTCTGCCCAGAGCCAGCTTCTGAGGACATTCAAGTGTGGAAAGAGCACGGAGGGGCATGATGTGGAGAAGGACTTGGTGTAGGGGCAGCAAAGGGGAGAGAGGTTGTGCTGCGGGGAGCCTAAGAGCAGAAAGCCGGCATTAGGATAAGAGACACACCTGGGAAGAGCCGGTGGAGTGTGGAGATACTTGGGAAGTAAAAAAGTAATAGGATTTGATGGTGAAATGGGTAAGAGGAAGAGGGAGGGTGGAAAGTGCCTTAGTTAGGATCTCCATCGCTGTGAAGAGACACCATGACCAGAGCAACTCTTATGAAAGGAACCATTTAATTAGCGCTGGTTTACAGTCTCAGAGGTTCAATCTATTATCATCACGGCAGGAACCATGGCAGCTGTGGTGCTGGAGGAGCTGAGAGTTCGACCTCTTGAGCCGCAGGCAGCAGAAGGAGGTTCTCTCTTGAAAGCAGCCAGGAGGAGACTCTCATTCCACACTAGGCGGAGCATGAGCATAGAAAACCTCAAAGCCTGCCCCCACAATGACACACAATGACACAATGATAACAAGGCCACACCTATTCCAACAAGGCCACAACTAAATAGAGCCACAAGCATTCAAGCCTGTGAGTCTTTGGGGGCCAAGCCTATTCAAATTACCACAAAGAATAAGATGGCAGTACAGGTCCTCGGCTCTGTTTCGTATGACTGGGAAGACAGTAAAGGGTTGGGAGGAAGGAAAGGCCCAAAGCTCCAATGGGCGCTGCTGAGTTTGCACATCCAAGGGAAGTTTGGACAATGGGCCCGGAGTGGAATCTGTTTCCTTGGGCACGTGTCTGGCTTCTAAAAGGAGCTGTGGCTGTGGACAGACTGACGCAGAGGAAGGAAGGGGGACAAATCTCAATGTTCTTTCTAGTTCTAACACTGTCTTTCCACATCTTCTAGAGGAGTAACCAGCCTTTGGGGAAAGGGGAACTGAAACAGTCTCGTCCTTATACAAATGAGTGATCCAAAGTCTCCAGGTCCCAATATCCCTCACTCTAGGGAAAGCCTTTGTTTTCATAGAACTGTTATTTTATAGAATTTTATACGGTGCCTGTGCGCATACACACACACACACACACACACACACACACACACACACACACACACACTTCCACTGCACCTTCACTCACAGTAAGCATGTATGAACACAGCATCATCCCATAGGATGTTGATCCTTTCTCCTCCTATGAACCTTGATGCCCAACTCTTTTTTTCCCCTTCCTCTCAGAAACAAAATACACATTTCTTTAAATGGCTCATAAAGCCATTCTAAAGCTCTTTTTAATGAATGTTTTGTGTTCCTATCAAATTGTTTTCCCCAGAATTGACCCCTCTACCCCAAATGGCTCAAGCTATTTCCCTCAAAATGGGTAGTTCATCTCTAAGAGAGACTGTGCCAGGTAGGATGCAAAAAAATGTTTACTTTCTTGTGTATGTTCTTGTTCAGCTGAATTACAACTTTAAGCTGCTTTCGGGTGTTAATAAATCAGCTTAAGGTCGTTAATCAAATGAGTTTAAAAAAGAGCAAGAACCAAGAAAATGGTAGGTGGGGGACGGGGGTCGTATATTTTGCTGTGCAGGGAAGAAGTGGGGAGCCAGGGGAAAACACTAAGTGAGTTTCCATCATGGAGGGATATGGATCAAATTCCATGGCAAGAGGAAGCTGGGGGTGTGATGGGGGAGAGGCAGAGCTCTTCAGAGAACAGGAAGACAGGGAAATGTACCTGCACGTGCCTGGTGCAGGGCCTAGTGCTAGGCTTTGCCTGAGTGTGGGTGACTCCTCCACAGCGTATACAGTCAAGACACTGAGGCAATTCTCCTTTGATGTGGAGACCAAGGCCTCAGACTCCCCCTGCATGAATCTCAGCTGTTTGGGGGCCTGGCTGGGTGCAGGGAGCCCAGATGAGGAAGGCTGGGATGTAATTGGTTACTGAGACCATAAACTGCACTCCAATGGAGCACCACTTAGGGTGCAGGGGGCTGGGGAAGATGGGCCGAGACCATTCGGTGTTATTTTCTGGAGCCTGCTTTGGAATTTTCCCATCCGTCTCTCCGTATAACAATAGGCATTAGCATTTTCATATGTCTTGAAAGTTAAAGCAAGATGTGGGAAATTCAATTGTTGAGGAGTAGAGTTCTCTAATTGTACTCTTCAGAGATTTCCAGTCCTTTTGGAAAATCTGCACTGACAAAGGGCTTAACTTAATTATAGGTGGTGTGTCATTTCCAGGGATGGCCTGATTTCCAAGCCACGCCCCCCTACTCTGCTGTATCTGTTCTGCTTAGGGAAGCTTCTGCTAGTCTCAGGGCTGCAGAGGACAGAACAAAGATGCTGAAGAGAGATGCCAAGTAGGATCTGTGCTGACAGTTTTTAGTCATCTGGGTCAGTCTGTACAGCCATGATTAAAAAAACAAAAAAAAAAAAAAAACATTGTTTTGGGGCAACTGAGTCTCAAGGATCCTTCAAGAGAGCCAGCACTAGATCTCAAAGTTTGAGGTAGAGTGCCTCATCATCAAACATGTCTGGTTAGGTCTATCTTCTGATGCAGTAGTGACTTTAAGTCACATAAGTGCTACTACAGAGTGTTAGCCCCCGCCCCCACCACCTCTCCAACACCCACACCTTACTTACATACTGGTTAGAGCTCAGCAGCTCTTACCATAAGCCACACGTTGATTTCATATCTCTCTGTTAGCATCAAGCATGACTTGGGGACGCCTTTGTCTTCTGAGAATTGAATGATTTATCTTTTCACAGATAGCACCGCCTTCCACGCCCAGCAGACCATGTTCCATGTAGGTCTTGCAGACTTACAGACCTCACACACGAAGACAGGAGACAGAACGCAGAACTATGGCAGCAGGATTAGCCAGGCCTTCCTCAGGATGATGGCTGAATGACCAGTAAACCAGTAAACCAAGAGTCCGTTTGTCTTCACCAAGGTGTTCTCAGCCATTCAACAGATAACTTGACATGAGGCCAGAGAATGAATTAAGAAGTGGGGAATGCGACCCCCCCCAAGTCTAGACTTACCTGTGATCCATCACAGCTCAGGGATGCGAATCACTGATGTGTTCAAACTGACCATTGAGTAAGATGTCAGAAGGGCTTGGGTTTTATGGAGCAATTGGCACGATGCTGAGTGGACATCGATACCTGCAGTCTGAATCTTGTATTTGGTGTGTGTTGTCAGCCGAAGTTTGATGTCTGTTTCTCTTTCTTGGGCTGATTTCCTTTCTGCAATCAGCAGGATGAAAGAGAAAATAATGCTCGTAAATGAAGTCAGCATATAGCCCCGGCTGAGCCAGAGGGAGTTGGCAGCTGCAGGAACTCTGTTTTCACTTTACATTAAGTGGCATTAATTACACTGCTATGTAACTAAGTATAGCCACACAGCCGTGGAATAATATTCTGTTCCTGTGTCAAGTACACTGAGGCACAAATGTTTGGCTGTGGGGTGGGAAGGCCGGGCCTGATTGGCCAAGTCTCAGTAAGGGCTGTATCAAATAGGCCCAGACCTCATTGTGTAATGACCAGAGCTTATTCAAATGTCTTCCCTTAGCAAAATCTTGCAGTCCAGAGACAGCTAGTTGATCAGGTAAGCCAAGCCACTTCTTCCAAAGCCCAGAGCTCAGTGTATGGACTACATCTCCATTAGACACCTTTCACTGCAGGCCTCAGGACTGCCTTTGAAATGAGGTCACTACCAAGTCCCAAAATTCAGATGTTTCCATTAAATCTTGAAGCATTGCAGACCAATAGAGCCTCCAACAAGAAGAGCCTATCTGTGGTCCCACGGTTCCACATGTGAATGAGATGGCTTAGGCTCCAGTGACACTCATCCAGAAACTAAGGCTTTCTTAGCCTAGCCAAGAGCTAACCCTTCAGGTAACCAAGACACTGGGGTAAGAGAGAGAGGGTGACACTCAGCCTTTCTACTGTGGACCTCTTGGCCAGCCCGGATGTCTTGAAAAAGATAAATCACTGTGTTTCAGACCCTCTCATGTGTTAAGAAAGTGGAGCTCCCATCTTAGCTGTTCCCTTAAAGCAGAGCAGTAAGGCTGAGCTTGCTAGAGGTTAGGATGCTAGACATTGCTAGAAGCTTAAGCATTTCTCATCAAAGACCTGCGATTCAGTGTGTCTACTTATCATCTTGATAACCCCAAGGATAGTAACCCTCACTTTATCATAGTAACCTAAGTACTTGGTTCTCAGCAAATGCTCATTACATTAGATAAGAAAAAATGTTACATAAAAATGATACAATGTACAAGAAAAATATACACTAGCACATAAGCCAATTACAAAGTTTGGGCTTTGGTTCCATTTTTTCCTTTTGTGACAAATAATGTTATCTGACCAGACAGTTCTACATGCCAAGTGGCCCAGACAAGAGCAGGCAACAGCAGGACAGGTTGGGACACTCCTGTCCCAGGGCTGTTCAGGCCTGAGATCATTCTAGGGAAGGGGAGGATGATTGTGCGCATGGGCAGAAACACCAAGCCATCCTCTCCCAGAGGGGTGTCTCGGTAGCTGGGGCAGAGTGCCCTTAGGTGAGTGAAGGTTGGAATCCAGTCTGGTTAACAATTCTCTAGTCATGGTCTTCTTTGCTGGGCAAATGGTTCTCCAGCGGAGTGCTTTTGCTAAGTAGCTCAGCCTTGGGCATGGATCTGCCCAGGTAACATGACTTGCTAACTTTTCAGGTGGGGGAGGGGCAGGGGTAGGATGGGCTGGGGGGGGATTATGTGCTGTTCGTTTTGCATTTGCCCCTCCCCAGATCTGTTCAGCTGTCCCCCACCCCCACCCCTACTCTGTGCAGGAGCAGAGATGACTGCCTCTACAGGAGGATGCCTTCAAAACCTGCAGTAGGGTTAAGCTAGAATCACCAGTAGATTAGAAAGCCAAGGAAAAATGAGGCCAGGTTATTGCTTTTCCACCACACCTCTCTTTCCCCTCAACCCTGCACTGCATGTTTTCTCCCTGCCTCTCTAGAATTCAGCAAGTGGTTAGGGCCCTGCCGGCGAGCTCCTCCACAACTCTCCACAACACTGGCCATCACTTAGTGTGGGCTGATAGTGTCCCCCACACTCTTGCCCCTCAAGCCTAGTGGCAATGATGCCTTTTTTTTTTTCAATCACTGGGCACTTTCTTCTATCTTCACGAGATCAACTTTGCTTGCAAATGGTCCTTGTATTCAAGTCTGTCTAGTTAAATCCTGAGACTGTGCCATCTGCTTCTTGCCTGGGACCCTAACATATGTGATGAAGATCTTCCTAACCTGCATAGGTGGAAGCATGTGAAGTAGTTAGGGACACTGAAATCCACGTGGTATGAAATCCAGGAAATGATTTGCCATGTCACTATGTCACCAAGGAGGCTCAGATTTCATCCTAAGTCACTGATAAAATCCTGCCTTGCCCTCTCAGGGCTCAGTGGCCACCTGAGGGCTTTCAAAGCTCTCCCTACTCTGGGCTGTCTCCTCACTCCTCCTAACATCCCTTTTTATCTGAAGAGATTCTCTCTTGCTCGAGACTGTGTGTAACTTGGTTTGGAATAAGACCATGCACACTGACATCAGACTGAACACAGATTAGTCAGGAGCTCTCCATTTATTACCTGTGGAACTGAATTATTGATCTCCAAACCTCATCCTCTTACAATAATGGCACAGCCACACTCTTGCTATGACCACATGGGTGGGTAGCATGAACTTCCTCAGCCCTCAGAACTAGCCAAATGGGTTGTTTGGACCAATCAAATATTAGTACACAGGGGATGAAAGATAGTGAAATGTGCTTACACAGCTGAGGTTGTCTACGGATGCTCCCAAGGGCACAGTGAGAGGAGCATGTGCTAATGAGAGGTGGTCCTTTAAGCTCCAGAAGTATTCATAGAAAAGAGGCTCATGTTCCAGGTTCGCAGTGGTACACAAAGGATATGACAAGTTTGCCACTGATACTGAAAGCCCAGAGTCTGGAGAGCAGGCCAGGCGGGCTGTGTTATAGGCATCCTTCAGGCCCATGCTGACAGGAATGAGGGATCCCTCCATGAGCCAATCGGTTTTCAGATCATTTACTACTCTGCATTCTTATGCCCTTAAATGACCAACATGTTACCTAAGTAAACTTGGGGGAAAAAAATACTTTAGCTTCCCAAAGCTTCTGGTTTTATATCTGCAAAATAGTAGAAATTATAGTAATACTTTCTATGAAACATGACTAATACTTTACTATGAAAATTAAATGAGACATGTTGTGGTCTGCACAGTAGTTGTCACAAAATAAATGCTCGATAAGTAGTAGGTAGCTTCCTTAACTTGCTACCATGCAGGAAGTTTTTGACAGCACAAAAGCCCCAGAATGGCTCCATCTGAGCTTCTATCCTGATTGCCTGCTTAATTTAATTTTATATATTTGTAGCTACTTATTTTTAAAATCTATTATGTGCAGGGTATACAATCTAGATATTTTTTTTTCCTTCAGTCCATGAAGTACAGAGATAGAGAACAGCAAGTATCAAAGGTATACGGCTTGCTTAACTCTGTTAGACCCTTTTTGTGCCATGTGAGCTTTATTATAACCCTATGAACTGCTGCTCTGTCAATAAAATGCCCAAGTTCCAAATCCTGTGGCTGATAAATATTAGGTCCAGGATCCAAACACATCAATTTTTTTTATGTGAAGTACCATGAATCCATAAACATATTAGAAATAAGACATATATCGCAGTGGCTATGATCATTAGGAATATGGTATTTTGCAGAAATTTGAGAAAGGATATGCATGACTCCCCACCACATGTACGGGCAGTACTATTAAAAGATAGTTGTGAGACTGGAAGATCTGAAGTACATTATCAATTCTTGCTTGTGTGTATGTGTGGGGGGGGGAGGGTGTGTGCAAATGCTCATAACCGAGCCAACCCCTATCTAAAATAATCTTTTGAGCAAAGTCTGGTGAGCTCGCAACTCAGCTAAAGCTTCCTGGAGAGGAAAGTTTGGAGCTACACCATGACGTATGCGCCTAGTTAGCTGACTGGGGCACTAAGGGGAGGTTCTTCTACAGACAGACCACCACAGCAAAAGTCCACATGCATAATTCCATCTGTGCACGTGGAGCTGATTGGTTCTCGCTGTCCCTAAGCTGAGACCAAGAGCTGTGCTCTTTCCAGTCCTACCTGCGCCTCCACTCACAGAGCAGGGGATGCAGGGAAACCCAGAAAACACATTTAGATGTTTGAACGAATCTCATCCTATTCTCCCCTGGGAGGCCAGAGCCCCTTGATTTCAAAGCCAAAGCCAAGCTGCTGCACACTTTTTTTTTTTTTAAAGTAGTAAAGTGACTGATGTGCTTAGGTGTTGGAGTCAGCTTAGCTGGCACTCTACTGAAGTCTGTACACTATGTCTCAAGATCAAGTGGTCCTGATGTCTAAGGGTCTGCGCCTTCAGGAGACAATGTCAGCACGGTGCACGAAGGGTGGGAAGATGCTCCATTAACATCCATGGAAGCAAACGCAAACTAAAACATCTCAGCATATAGCTTACTTATACATCTTATCCCTCGCCTGAAGTTATCCAGTCATCATAACCCCAGTTACCCACATAGCAGAAATTCTTTTAAATTGTACTTGAATCTTCCTTCCAACATAGGGTCTCTTCCAGTTTGCAGTTTTGCATTGTTCCTGGATTGGGTGCTTTCACTGCTGGCCTGTGTTCAAGGGAGCTGAGTCAGTAAGTGCCTCCCTTTCTCTGCCAAGCAAAACTAAAATCCTTATCAGCGGTAAAATGATAATTTAGGTTGCCTTCAAATGACATCTTCAGAGTGCCTTATGTTATATATCAGAACTATATATAAAACATGTATGCATACAGTCACAGTTGATGAAAAAAGAGGCCACAGATTTAAAGGAGAGTGGGGAGGGGTACATGGCAGGGTTTGGGGAGAGAAATGTTGTAATAAAAACCTCAAGAATAAACAAAAATAAATAACATTTTAAAAAATCTGACCTAGGACCTTGTGAGGGCCTTTATATGTGAACTGCATTTAATTTGCAGTTTCGGAAGACTGAAACTACTTTCTAATGTTGTTTATTCTCTAACTAAAGGCCTGGCGTCTCCTACAAGTGGCAATCAATGGCTAACCTCCTATAAAGCCTCTTGTGTGTATTCCTTGCCAATGTTAATTATGATGAAGGAAATGCTACAAGGTTTCTTAGGGAATCAATACTTGATTATGCAATAATTGCATCTGCACATTTAATGTCTTTATGAGCCCCAGAAGAACAGACGAGGCCACTGGATGAGATAGTACACGCGGCCCTCTCCCAATATCGGAAAATCTCCTAGAATATGAGGGCTAATAAAGAGTCAAGATGTCATTAAAATATTTTCACAAGTACACCACTTATTATGGAAACCAAACTGCGAGAACATCTGTCTGGTTGACACTTTGGCCCAAAGTTATAGACAAACCTGGTAATAGTTATAATTGAAACTGGGTCTTCGTTTTTCTCCCAAGATCTTTGGTTTTTCCTTTGCCCCGTGGAACAATTTGTTTCTCAAAGCTATGGCGGTTAATTTTTGTTTTCCTGAACCTTCCTTGGCAAAAATCCAAGTGGTTCCAACTTCTTACCAAAGCGCCGTGGTTGAGAAGAAGGCACAGAAGCAGCCCTTAAGGAGACAGAAAGAACTTCAAAAATCACTCCAAAAATTTCTGGGTCACTGTCTAATTGAAATGCCTTTTGGCAAGCCTCGGATTTAAGCCTCTTCTGACTTCACAGGCAGCCTTATTCTGTACCCAACCATGTGTGAAGACTCGAGGCATTGAACATGGATCCCCCCTCCCTCAAAAAAAAAAATACGCAGCCAGCTCCACTTAATGCACTCAGGCTGGGGAACTGTACCATAGCAAAACACCCCAAACAGTTGTTTTTCCATTATGATCCCCAGTCTGGCATTTATTATCATTTTTTATTGCACACTCTTAAAGGCAATGGTCCATTTTACTTAGATCATTAATTTGCAAAAATCATGAGATATGAGCAGCAATGGTGTTTTTTATGGGCCATGCTACACCTCTATAGGACCCCAAAGGAAATGAAGTGTGGGTCTTAGCACATTATAACAAAATGCCCTGGGACCAGGGCTTCTATATTCCTCCACAAATAGAAGACTGGACTACTTCTCAAGGAATAGTACAAATGAATCAAAGTAAATGTGCACAAATAATTGATAGTGAGTAAATAACTAAATGGGTCAATAGTAGAGAAGAAATTCCAGCTGGCTGTGGACTTGTCCACAGAGATCCCAGAATACAGTCTGCAGCTTTTGAGTGCACTGTGCTGTCACTAACTAGCTGAACAACTAGTATTGTGGGACCTCTTTGAATAGAGCTCATCTCTGCTTCCATAAAATGGTAACAACAACAACAGCAATAATAAACAATAACTACTTTATATGACTGGCAGAAATACAGAGGCCCAGGGTCCAATTATGGGCTACAAAAGCCGAAATTCCTGGGTTCAAATCCAAACTCCTCTCTCCTCAGTTTCTTATGTGAGGTGAGGCATTTTATCATCCCTACATATGTGGTTTCTCATCTTCAGATAAGGATGATAGTAGCAAACTCATCTGCCAATTCATGTACAATGCTTAGGAACCTACCTCACAAAATGCATCATAATAAAGTCATTACTATTTGGAACATAGAATGATATTACTAAATATAAAATAGGTGACATTAGCTACTACTATTACTGTTGTTATTATTGGTAAGATTATATGATCCTAGTCACAATCTAGAGTCAACTTTATCCCACCTGAGCAGAAAGAGATGTTAAACTGATATTAAGAAGACTGTAAGTGCTACAGGATAATCAAAGTTCCAAGCTTTCTTGTTGTCAAGCAATCAGCTATATCCCAGGACTACTGAAAGAGTCACCTCTGCCCACATCTACACACTGACCATTGGCCACCACTGCCTCATAAAAAGCCTTCCTACCCAAAAGTTAGCATTTCTCTTTACCCAACTGCTCCATCTTCTTTCTTCAAGTAAGAGATGAAATGGTTCTAAATGGTAGAATCAAATTGAGCCAGTTTCCCAATATCCTAACTGCAAGAGAGTCAGACAGTGTTCTTTTTTTTTTTTTAGATTATATGAGGTTTATTAAATGAGCATGGGGACAGAAGGAAAGGGGGAGAGGTATGAGAGAAAGAGAGAGAGAGAGAGGGAGAGAGAGAGAGAGGGAGAGGGGGTGTACAGGGAAAGGGAGGGAGGGGATAAAAGAGCCAGACAGTGTTCTTTTCAACCTATCTATATAACTCAGGGAAAAATATCTAAAGGAAAGTTGGTATCGATTGATCCTGGCAGCAATGTCTCCTTTATGGCTTATTAAGAAAATATAATCAAATGGACCTAATAGACATCTACAGAACATTCTACCCACACACTGAAAGATGAGCATTCTTCTCATTACCCTACAGAACTTCCTTTAAAATATATCACATATTAAATCATAAAGTAAGTTTCAACAAAGACAGGAAAATTAAAACAATATCCCATGTTGTTACAATGAGATAAAGCTAGAAGTCAACAGCAAAGAAACTATAGAAAATATACAAACTCATAGAGACTTTTTAAAAAATCATACTATTATATGGTGAATGGTCATTGCAAAAAAATCAAGAATAAAATAAGAAAAAGTTTTCATACTTTAAATAAAAATGAAAACTGAAAACATGCCATTGCAAAATTAATGAGACACAACGAAGGAAGTTCTAAGAGGAAAGTTTAACTCTAAGTGCCTATGTTAAAACCAAAGAGACCATAAGTAAATGACCTGATGATGAGCCTTCAGGCTTTGGAAGAAAAAGAACAAGCAAATTACTGAAGCACTAGGTAGAGACACATAATGAAGGTAGAAATAAAAAAATTAGGGCAGAGATTAATGAAATTGAAATAAAAGAAAAACAATGAAAAACCTTAATGAAACAAAGGTTTAGTTCTTTGAAGAGATAAAAAAAAAAACTCTTTGTCACACAGAGGGAGAGAAGACTCTAATTAATAAAATTAGGGACCAAAGCAGAGGCATTACAACAGACATTTAGGAAACTCAAAGAATCACGAAAGCACACTTTACATTTTTATATTTTGCTAAATTGGAAATTCTAAAACAAATGGATAAATTTCTAAGATACATATAACTTACAAAAGTTAAGCCAAGATGAATTTAATAATTTATAACATGTTTAATAACAACCAATGAGCTATAGTCAGTAATTTAAATACATCAACTATAAAAAAAGATTTCAGAATAAGATGGATTAAAAATTCTAACAGACCTTTGAAGAACTAACGCAAATACTACCCAACTTGTTCCATAAAACAGAAAAAGAGAGAGAAATAAATATAAGTCAATTTCCCTGATGAACACAGAGTCAAAAATTCTTAATAAAAGCACTTACAAACCATATCCAAGAACACATTCTTCATCATGACCAATTTGGCTTCTTTGCAGGGATTCAGGGATGGTTCAACATATGTAAATAAACATAACTCATCACATAACTGCACCAAAGGACAGAAATCACGCCATCATTTCAACTGATGCAGAAAAGACCTTGTGAAAAAAAAATTCAACATCTTTTCATGATAAAAAACAACAACAGCAAAACCAAAACAAACCTGGAGAGACTGATAGCTACCATCGTGTTAAGTGCTGAAAAAGTTGAAGCATTCCTGGGAGAATCAGGACTAGCAAAGGTGTCCCTTCCTACCACTCCTGTTCAACGTAGTTCTTGAAGGGCCTAGTTACAGCAATAAATCAAAAGAAGGGGAGTAAAGGGGTACAACCAGGAAAGAGAAAAGTCAACTTATCTCCACTTGCAGATGACATGAGTGTATTCATGAGAGACATACTGCCCCCCCCAAAAAAAAGATTCCACTAGGAAACTCCCAGAGCTAATAAACACTTTCAGCACAGTGGTAACATAACCTCCTAAAATTTAGCACACAAAATAATGGATTCCATTTGTGCTGTTCAACTACTCCTGATCATGAGGCCTACACCAGATACCCAATGTTACTCCATTAGCAAAAACTGATTTTCTTTCTAGCAGCGGGTATTGATGTGTGTGTGTGTGTGTGTGTGTATGTGTGTGTGTGTGTGTGTGTGTGTACACATACACACATATGTACATATATATACATTTACACACACACACACACACACACACACACACACACACACACATATATGTTAAGGGTGGAATTTGTGCCTACTTTAGCTTCTCTGTACTGAGATTTTTGTCTGGCTTGGATTTGTGTAGGTCTTGTGTAGGCTGTCAGTCCCATTGAACGCATATGTGCATCAGAGTGATGCAGTGACCTATGAGTACAGCAATATGCCATTAGGAGTCATCTTATTGCTATGCTCATTTAGCAGAATAACAGTAGTAGGTTTTCCCCTAGGGCCCATGACCTATCTTGTCCTTCCTCTCAGTTTATTGACCTCTTTAACACTATCAGGCGTGGTTTCCATTTCACATCTTAAATCCAAAACAAAAAACAAACCCCACCCCCCCCCAAAAAAAACCCTGCTGGTTACTTTCATAATAGTTGAGCCACTGTTGTACAAGCATACAGCAATGGTTACTTTTCTCCCCCAGTAGTGTGTACAGTACCTCGTATCATAACAAACACTAGTCAGTGGGGATGAAGCTTCAGGTTCGGCTTCAGCTTGCTCTCTCCATGTCTGATGGCAGAAATGGTGTCTTCAGCAGTTAGGCCCTACTGTGAAGGTTAACCAATAGTCTTAACAACAAACTGTGATGTTTGAGGGAGGTGATCTGTGGAACTCCTTTGGCCAAAGTCTCCACAAGAAGTAGCCTATTCTTAGTACTGAGGGGTTTTGCTTGGTAGCATATGATGTCTAGTCAGGGCATTGTCTCTCCCATTATATGGTAACTCCATTCATGTTTTCCTTTATGTATTTTAGGAACCTTCTATAGTCATAGGTTTTCATGCCAATGAGTATAGTGTACTCCCGCTATACTAATTCCATTAGTATTCCAGGCATCTTATGTTAGGATTCTTGATCCATTTGGAATTGAATTTTGTACAGGGTGATAGATATGGATCTATTTTCAGTTTTTTACACATGCAGCTATCTAGTCTGGTTAAGACATAATTTTAAAAGTGTTCACCATCATTGACCATGAGGGAAATGTAAATTAAAATTACTTTACAATTTCATCTTACAAGTCACAATGTCTAAGATCAAGACAACAAATGTTGATGATGATGGGTGTAGCAGGCAACTCTCAAGTTGGTGGGGATGCAAATTAGTTCAATCCATGTGTGGCAATCAGTGTAGTGGTTACACACACATACAGAGAGAGAGAGAGAGAGAGAGAGAGAGAGAGAGAGAGAGAGAGAGAGA
>OU015747.1:35704694-35724866 GCA_907169655.1 Acomys percivali | reverse complement strand
AGAGAGAGAGAGAGAGAGAGAGAGAGAGAGAGAGAGAGAGAGAGAGAAATACTGAAATAGATCAGCCACATGACTGAGCTATACCTCTTCTGATCATATGTCCAAAGGACTCTGTTTCCCCTTACAGAGACACATGATCATCCACATTCACAGCTGCTCTATGAGTGATAGCTAGGATACAGAAACAACCTAGACAGCCATCAATTGGTTGTCCCACAAGTAGTCAGCATCACGGTGTTGTTGGACCAATTCATAGGTTCGTTTTCTAGGTGGGAAACTGACATTAGTTCACGAGTTTTACAACAGGCTCCATGCAGACTGGTAAAGCTGCTGACTCCCAGGCCCTCCTCCATAGCTTATAAAATAAAAATGGCTACAAATGCCCTCATCTTCAAACACTCAGCTGGTTCATGGCAGCTGCCCTGAGAGACCCTAGAGAGTGGTTCTGGAGGACTGGACCCCCCTCCAGCAGGCTGAAAGGCATCACCTGTTAGAAACGCAGATTCCCGGTTCCCATCCTAAGCTTGCTGAGTAAAACCCAGCTTCAGAAAACCTTCCAGAGAGCATTGTGCACACCCAGCCTTGCAAAATGCAGACAATGGTTTCCCTTTTAGGGTTTTTATAAGGAACAAATGAGTTGAAATTAGCAGAAAACTAAAAACAGAGTTCTATGTCGAATAAGCTTATATGGAAACGAAGGTTGTTGGCAAGCATTAAAGTTGTGAATGAAACCAGAGGAAAGAATGTTCCAGGCACCAAGGCCCTTGGGCTGAAGCATCTCCAAACCAAAGTCCTTCTGAACAGGAATCATGAGGAGCTACAGTCTAAGCAACAGGGCTAAGTACCTCTCACCTCTTTCGCAAGCGACCTTGAGAGAATATGAAGAATGCTCTGAGCAAGCAGCTCTGAAGCAGGGGCCTCACTCTTGGGAGCCTCTGCCTTTGCTGAGAGAAGCACCAGAGTCGGTTAGCTGAGTGGCCTCAGGTAAGTTACTCAACCCCTCTGGGCCTTAGTTCCCATACTCAAACAGTTGAGATAATGATGGCCTGACTCCCTCCATGGAATTGTTAGGAGAATCAAGTACAGCTATTAGCTGTCATTATAGTTTTAAAAGTGAAAAGGCTTAGGCAGGTGTTCAGGATTATTACCTTATTATCATTTCTCCTAATCTAAGCAACTTTTGACGTTGTGTTAACACATTCCAGCCTGGAGCTCTAAGGCAGCTCAGCATGGGAGAGAGAATAAAGGAACCAGGCTGGCACTGAGGAGACTGTTGTCTCAACCCCAGAGTGACAGAAAGCAGTCCTCAGCCCATCATGGGCTGATCCCAGACACTTACATTACAGATGTGCACAAGTGTGTGGAAGGCTTCGGAATACATTTTAAAACCAATCCAAGGAGATAGTTGGTAATCATGGCTGCAAAGGAAAGCATTGCTTGTCAATATTTAGGGAACTTTAAAATGTCAACCCAAATTCTGAGGGTCAGGGCTGCCTAGGTGACTTTTTCCAGGACAGGATAGATAGATGAAGCTGAAGGAGACAGTTGCTGCCACAAATAGTTGGCTTATCAGTTGGTGAGTATTTTCACTATTAAAATGGCCTTTGAAGCAAAATACTTCCTTCCCGGTATGGGCCTCTCTCTGAAGGAGACAGTTGCTGTGTGCTTTCTCCTTGTTTTTAAACTTACCTTTTGAGGCAGTGCTGGGTGCCAGCAGCTTTGCAGCTGACCAAAGACTGATTTTTCTGAAGTCATATGACAGCAGTACCTGGGTTTTGTGTACTACCTAACTAGAGCATGCCATGTTAACAGGGCCTGTGGTGAAATGATGGCATTTGTCCCCAGCTGTGCAAAATCAAGCACAACTTGGGAAAGGTTGATCATCTATGGTATGCCAAATACCAGTCTGCACCATAAAATGCATCATGTGACAGTAGCCAACTCCAGGATCATCACCTACTTCACCTCTTTACGTAGAGACTAAGCTAAGGTCCCTGTGTGTAGATGAAGTCAGGGGATTGATTCTGAGTGATATTTTTAACTTGAGGTCTTGAAAGTCATTCAGCAATCTACTTTGCCTGGATGAATTCACTCAGCGGAAATGCTTTTCAACTCCTGAAACACTCATTAAATGTCTAGGATTGTAGTAGCCCACGAGGGGCTAATAATAACAGTAGACTCTGCCCAGCTCCCACCATCCCATCGGGCCCTTCCAAAATCACTTCCACCATATGTGCTCAGCATCATGGAATCCAAACCAACAATTCTGATGTTATAAAAGTAGAATTCTAACTCAAGACTGATTACTCACAGGACACTAGTGCCCAACTATGGCTCCTGTCTTCTCAAGGCAGGACATTTGGCTTGATTTTGAGACCAAGGCCCTTTCTTTGTTCTTGCATTGAGTAACTAGGCCTATGCTTATACCCAGCTAGGCCTTGGTTGAGAACTAAGCTGTCCACAGCCCCTTTAGCTCTGATCTCTATGGTAGATCCCATACCTCTGCCTCTCAAGGTAGGTCCTAGTCCTCAGCTCAGGTCTTGACTCTTACAAGATATCCTTGGGTTGTGGGGCCTCCTCACACCTGCACCTTTCATGATGGTCATAGTGCTCTGTATCATCTTCTGATGATGCCAGATGTTATTCATCAACCTAGACTTCTCAATGTTCATCCCAGGCATAGATCAAAGTTTATCCCTGGCTACTCTATCAACACAATAGGTTCCAGTATCCCATGCCATAGATGTGACAATAAATTGTGGACTCAAATAGATGTCTTCCAAACAGTCACCTACACAGCTTTATCTTGAAGACATTTGCTATGGCAAAAGTCAGCATTGGGTGCCTATTGAATAGGATAGATCAATACCTGGGTTTGGTGTCCAACCAGAAGTTCTTAAGCACTGAAGGCAGAGAGCAGACTCTTAAATTGTGTGTCTTAGCTACTCTTTTGATTGCTGCAGCAGAGTACTACACAGAATCACAACTGTGTAGAGGATATTCACTCTGTGTAGTGGCGAAGGCATTGCAGAGTGGCTCTGTTTGTGGCCACAGCAAGGGTGGCTCAGTCTGTAGCAGCATGTCTTCACACAGTGACAGACTAAGGAGAAAGCAGGAGCAGTGCATTCTTACGATTCCTAACCCTAGTGGTCTGCTTCTGTTAGCCAGGCCCAACCTCCCAAAGGTTCCATAGTGCCAAAATATGGGCAGCCTATGGAGACATTCCAGATCCAAATCATTATGCCCTGTATATCAAATAGACTCCTTTAACTTAAATCACACATAAGTGAGGGGTCCATAGTGAGATCTGGTACTGCTCGGGCCCTCACATGCTCAGTGCATCTGGATAGGTCACACTAGCTGTCAATCATCTTCTGAATTACAGATGTCTTTGGGGACAGATGCGCTAGCGGGCAAAGCCAAGTTCAGGCTAGCACTAGGCTCAAGAACCAGAGACAAGGACAAAGATGGGTAGAGGCGGGAAGCAGACAAAACACATCACCTCCCAAGTCCTGGCTTGAAGGATTTGGACAGAAAAGGCAATGAGTCTTCTTTAGTAAAAGGAGGCATCAATATGAAGAAGACAGCCTAACTTCCCAGACAGACACCGGCTGTCAGAAAAGTCTCTCTCACAGGTGGATTCACATTTTTAAAAATAATTTTATAGCTTTGAGCTGCAGAATGATGGGAGTAAGAATGAAGAAAGAGATAGCAAGCGGGGGAGGGGGGTAGAGGGGAGGGGGAGGGGCACAGGGGGGAGAGGGAGGGGGTGGGCGGGGTTTGCTTGGGTGGTTTAGGAGCCTCAATGCCAGCAGGGAGGGAGGTCTGGAGGAACGCAATGCTGCCTGCCAGCCACTTTGCACAGTCCTATTATGAGCAGGTTTCCAGAGAAGATTCCCAGGTTGCCTTGCTCTTAGCTCTGGTCTGCACAAAAGGATATGTTGGGTAAGAAAGGAAAGCTGGGTTCTCTCTGCTCTCTGGCCAGAGGGAACTCTACCTAGCCATTCAGAACAAGTGATGGGTCACTGGGTAAAAAACAGTGTGAAATCTGATGAGTGTGTTATCTCTGTGTCCAGTCCTCAAAGTAGAGAGCTTCCAGATATGACATAGAATATTCCCCTGAATTTGAATTTTAAGAGAGGTGTATTCCACGCATTCGGAGTATATTACACTAAAATTAATATAAAACTTTCAATGTTGATCTGTAAGTTCAAATTCCATTGAGCTCCCTACAATTCTTTGTACTGACTTTAGGTAAACTTCAGCACAAACTAGCTCCATCCATCCCCCATGTGCAGTTGACTATGTGTCCACCTGTGAAAGGCTTGTGAATATTCCCACTGCTGTGTCACACTGTTGCTGAATTTGCTACTCCGAAATCTACCTCCCCCAACTCCTTTCTCAAGTTCCTATCTTCCCACCCTTGTCCACACCTCCCACAGAAAGCCATGCTATTTAGTCTGGTCTCCCTTGAGGTGAATAGCCAGTTGCAATCGTCTCCAGTGGTTCTATGTGCGTGTGTTTCGTTTTCACAGTTTGAAGTAGCATCAGCCAATCCTTTGCTTCTGTGTCCTCTACACACTTGCCATGGCTTCCCTCCACACATGCATTCCATGGCATAAAGGCTGCTCTCCCCACAAGGAGAAGATTATAAGTGTTGGAGTATACAAAAATAAAGGAACCCTTTAAACTACTAAGTCTCATCTTGCCAATGATGTGTGTGAAGGATGAGGTGGTAAAGATACAAAAAAGGGAAGGGACTCAGTGAGACCGTTAGCCTGCTTGTGCGGAGCACAGCACAGCTCTGACCCACTTCTTCACTCTGGAAGCTCATCATTATCAGTGATGTGCACAGTGGCTGACACACGCGCAGTTGTTCTCAGGACACAGTTCAGTGGACTAAGAGAAAGTAAGCCAATGAAATCAGTGCCTGTGACTTGACTTACCAATGGGATAGTGGCAGTGTCCTGGGGAGTCTCTCCATCCATGAACTAGCAAGTATAAGCAATGGAGACCAGCTGTTGTTCCAAGAGAGATGTCCTCTGGTCAAAGGGAATGTGTCAAAAAGCAGCCTTCATATTGGCCTAAAATCTACAGTGAGTTGCTTCCTATACATCTATAGAGAGTGTGTGTCAAAGCAAAAAGAAATTTAACCATTGCAGTTGGTTATACAGTCCTCAACAAGGTCATAATTGCTCCAACCTTCTGGCTTCACATCTGTAAGATATCAAAATAGTTACTAAGAAAATAAAGATGAGTTCACCGTGTGAGCCATTGTCTCCCAATAGATGCATGGGCCACCTGGTTTTCCTCTATTCTCAGAGGGTTCTCTGTCTTCTTAGACAACAGAAGGCTTGGAGGGTTATTTTTTATTTTTTTATTTATGTGAGCAGGGTTTGGGCACACAAGTGCAGAGATCTGGTGAGACCTGAAGAGGATGCCAGATCTCTCTTGGAACGGGAATTACAGGCAGTTGTGAGCCACCTGACCTGGGTGCTAGCAATCAAACGAGTCTCCTATGGATTCAGTATATGCTTTTAACCATTTAGTCATCTCTCTAGTCTCCTTGTCTTTTGTTTTAAATTCATGAGATACGGTGACATAATTGAGACACATCCAGTGTGTGCTGAGCAGATCAAGGTAGTGAGCATTTTCGTCCCATTAAACATTCACAACCCCTTTTTTATTACCACATGATAATTGTATGTATTTATGGGGTTGGTGAGAGAACTTAATACATATACATAATATATATTGATCAAATCAGAATAATTAATGATTGTCTGTTTTTCATTACTTTGTCTCTGGGCTCCTCTTCTTGAACCCCAAAATATTGAGCAAGTCATTGTTGAACCGTAGTGTTCCTTCTGTCATGCTACAAGCCACCAGGACACTCACTATCTGGTCCCCTCTATGGCTGTTCCCTAAACCCTTCTCTGCCTCCAGTAACTTCTACCATAAATTCCACCTTTTCAAAGCTCTGGAACCAAGCTAGATGTCTACCTATGAGTAAAGGTATAAAGAGACAGTGGAACATATGCATGGTGGAATATTACTCAGCCACGAAGACAATGATATCCTTACCTGTGCGGCGAAATAGATCATAAAAAGGCCATCCCTGGACATTCTCTCACTGGTGGACAAGCAACCAGGTTTGAGGAGAAGTATTTTCTGTGCGTGTTCCTCTTGCCAATCGGTTCTCAGTGTGGGTCTTGTAGCCGAAGCCACCCTACAGCTCTGAGGTATTCAACCTTCACGTGTACAAGTGGCGACAGGGCTGGTGTCAGTGATGGCTACAGTAGCCATAGTCAATGGGCATCGATTTGCCCAGGTAGGACTGCAAGTGTGGTACACTGGTCAGACCAATATACACTTAAGACAACTCTTAAAGTAGATCTGCCTGATAGAACATAGACTCCCCAAGAAAGACGGGTTCCACACAGACACAGATAGACATGAGGCCCAGCACACTCCGTGTATTCCTTTGATTTGTTTCGCAGAACTCGGTTTGGGATTCAAACGTCATGACTTGGTGAAGTATTGGCCAATAACACTTCTCACACGTACGCTTCACTGAGTTCAAGGTCAGGGCAAACATCTGTTTTTTGTTTTTGTTTTTTTTCCCTGCTCTTTCTATCTCCTCTTATGGACATAGGCTGGGCATGAGCCTGAACCTACACGGTGGCTCCCACCAAATTCTGACACCTAAACCTGCCCAGTGTGTTGCTGATCTCAGGAGTTTTAATTTGTAGTTTCATAACTCACTACACCAAAGATCCCCCCAATTAAGTACAGAAATTCAGGCCACAGATATGCTAATCAGTTTCTATGCAGCTATTTCTAGTTGCTGAGAGAAAAAAAAAAAGTATAAATCCCCATGACAATGAAGGTTCTCTAAATTCCTTTTCTCTGGCTACTCTCTCTGCCATCCAACCCAACAACCCGTGGCAGGCTGCCCCTCAGTCACTAACCTCCCAAGCAGGGAAATTACTAAACACAGTTGTCTTAGAGCAACTAACAGGGCTCTACCTTGTCAGCATAGAAGGCACTTCATGCCTTTAGATCCACATTTCTAAACCTGTGGATGGCCACCCCTTTGGGGGTTGCATATCAGTCCTCCCTCATATCAGATATTTAGATTACAGAACAGTAGTGAAATTAAAATTACGAAGCAGCAACAAAAATGATTTTAGGGTTGGGAGTCACCATGAGGAACTGTATTAAAGGGTCGCAGCTTTAGGAAAACTGCTTTAAGTGGAAAACTACTGACCTCAAACTGTCCTAGACCTTTATGACTTGGTCCCCAAAGAGTGCCTCTGCTGCTGAGTCTCCTGCACCCCATAAGATTTCCTCTGGCTTTCTGTGGGAGAGCAACAAGCCCCATGGAGTAGGAAGGGAGAGGAACGACTTGTAACCCCTACAGAGAGCACAAGGAGACAGTGTAAGCAGTGATGATAACTGTAGTCACCCACTTCCTTTTCTTCATAGAGAGAAAAGCTCTGTCTTGTGAACTCTAAAAACAGAAAGAGTAAGATGATGTTTGTGGTCACTGTCTCTAGGCAAGATTTTGCACGGCAACAGAATAAAGCAGATGAGACCCAACCTCCTTACCCAGGAGAGTCCCAGCAGGGAGAGGCCTGGCTTACCCACCCAGGGGAGTCCCAGCAGGGAGAGGGCTGACTTATCTATAGGCTTTGCACTTTTTCAAACCTATTTTATTTGGGATTCTTTAGTGCTTATACTTCCCTTCCAACCCACCTACCCTAGATAGGAGAGAAAAGAGTTTAATGGGAACAGGAGAAGTAGACTTTCTTAGACTCAGTTCCTGAGAGCAGTTCCACTGGCGAAGTCGGCAGGATTCCAGCAGACCCATTAAACAGCAAACCAGAAATTCAGCAAAGGTGACTGCAACCACAGTAGCCTGAACTCGGAGCAGCATCTGGGACTCGGAACCCCGAAGCGTTCTCTGGAGTGGTTCTGTCTAGAAGTGGAACAATAAACAATGAACAGCCAAACAGTAGGAAACGGAAATGATGTCAAGACCAAAAAGCCCAACCTCTTGGTTTGGGCTTGAGGTGTATATATATATATATCCTCTCAGAGTTCATACTAAGATGTTTTTCAGCTGGCTAAGAGCAAGCCCCCAAATGAGGCAGTTCTTCTAGTGAATAAACATCACCTGTTCTCTCACAAAACTGTCTCCCATCCCACAGTCGGGATCAAAACAAAAACAAGCTTACATCCACTCCACTCACCCACCCAGGACAGTCACAGAGTATTTTTGCCCCACCCCAGAGTCCTCTTGGGTGGCTGAAGCTGAGGGGTGTCTGCATGACAATATTGCTCAACAAAACCAAAACTGAACAAGAGGCTTCTCCCCGAAATCTGTGATCGCCCACTTCCCCAGCCATGCTCCCTTTGTCTACTGATGTTTTCCCTTCTGTAAGATGCCTGCACCCTCAGACGTAAAGGCTTTGTCCTTTACAGAGCTTGTCTCTTAGAGCAAAATCAGGTCCCTGTGGTTGTGGTGTGCTACTTTTCTCTCCCTTAAGAGCCATCACCTTCGTTTCTCCTCGCCACCACCGTCCTCGCCACCCTCCAAGAACCTAAGCAACTGGCCTGGGACAATACAAAGACTAAAGGGGACCCAGGACACCTGATCCCAGTACTTAATTTTTTTGTTTCTTTGGTTCCATCTTTTCTGTATTTCCTATTCTTTATTTTTTTGTCCCATTACCTGATGCATTGCTATTTATTCATTTTAGCCGGTAATTCCAATTCTGTTTGTTTCCACAAACGGTCCACTCTCCAGTTGTCAATATTTGTTGGAACTCTTCCTGAATTGTGCAGCAGGCTGAGTGACGGAGGCATAAATGGAGGAAAGCTGTGGAAGGGTCTGAGATCGTGGCGTGACGTCTCTGCAAATGGCTGCACCACATTGACTTTTGATAATTTGGCTTTTTTTTTTTAATTTTTAGTTTGTTTTGTTTTGAGGTGTGTGTATGTGTGTTGGGGTGTATGTAAGGCAAGCTTGTGAGTATTCAAATTGCTTAGAAAGTGAAGCAGCTGTCACAGCTAAGAAAGACTGGTCCTGCCTTGCCACTGGCCCTTGAAACAACTCTCCCTCCTGCAAAACTAAGGCTAAAACAGACCCAAAAAAAAAAAAAAGCAAGAGGTGAGTTTAGCACTGTTTTCAAGCCAGAGTATTTGTCTCTGTAGAACCTGCAAGCGATTTATGCCATCTCCGAGCATGAACCATTGCCACCAGCCCCTCCTCTACCCCTCCCCTCCCCCCACTCCCAAGGCCAGGGCTGGATCTGATCACATGCACTGGTGGCTTTCGGGTGAGAACGTTCCATTCTAGAGCTCTTAGACTGCACTTTCCTGGGACCAGCCTGTGACATAGCATGTGAAGTAAGAAAGGACTGAGCCAGCCAGGCCGGTACACAGGACAATACCAAGATGCCCACATCCCAGAGCTGCAGAAGAGCCTCGTAAAGGGTCAGACAATAGCTTTTGTTGGCAAGAGTATTTAGTGAAGTGTGAAGCCACTATGACCCTGGTCTCTATGAGCAGTTGTTAAAGAGCCTTTGTACACATCACCCAACTCTGAGGGTAAGAATAGCTTGACAGTTTTTAATTTCATATTGCTTTATAGAGGGCAGAGAAGGGTGGTGGGTCTGGGATTAAGGAGCATAAATCAATCATCTAGTGAGTAAGAACAGTAACCAGTCATTAAGGCAGGAGGGGAGCCATGCACGCCCTTGTTTTATCCCTATAAGCACAGCTTACCCATAGCAACATGCTTCCTCTGGGAATTTGCCTTACCAGAAACATCAGAATTGTTGGGTGGAATTCCCAGTAATCCACCTTCCTCATCCTCCTGAGTGCTGGGATAATGGGCATGCATCACCACAGGTGAGGCTCCTAAGGGAGATTTTAGGATGTGGGTTAGCACTTTCACATAGGTACATCTGCCCAGTACCAGGGATCTATAGAGACTTGGGTAGAAGTGGATGATTTAGTCAGCACTGAGGTGCCCAGGCCTGTCTAGTGTGGGTACCCGCCATCACCATCTCACTCCAGCCCCCTCTCTGTCCACAACGTCTAATTTTAACTCCTCATCCTCACCATCCTCTTTTCCTAGGAAGACATACACACAAATAATGACAATTCAAAAAAAAAAATGCTTGATGTCTTAAAACCGCAAGTACCATAAACACAGACCTTTCATCTTCTCTCAGTTCTAAGATTCTGATTCCCCGACACTGGTGTTCCTTTTCTTTGCTGTTGTCTCCCCACTACTCTCTCTCTCCCTCTCTCTGCCTCCCACTTCTCTCTCCCTCCACCACACCCCGTGTGTGTGTGTGTGTGTGTGTGTCTGTGTGTGTGTGTGTGTGTGTGTCTGTGTGTGAGACAGGGTCTTACTCTGCAGCCCTGGCTGGCCTAGACAAAACTCACTATGTAGACCAAGGTGGCCCTTAACTCACAGATTCACTTGTGTCTGCCTCTCACATCTCTCACGTGCTGGGACTAAAGGCATGTGGCACCACACCAGCCCTTGTTCGGTTTTGAGACAAGCCTCCAGCGGCCCAGGCTGCCCTCCGGTCACAGTGACCACCCTCTTGTCCAGCTTTCCATTTGCCGAGATCACAAGCATGCAGCACATGCTTAGACCAAACGTGCTTCTCACATGCAATGCTGGGGATGCAACACTCGGCCTTTACTGTGCTCGGCAATGCTCTACTGCTGAGCTGCATCCTCATCTCACTGAAATATCACCTGCACGCTCACGCGTGTACTAAGTAAAGATGAAATGATGGTACAGCAGGGGTGGGCCCTGGGTCAGGTCCCCTCTGCTATATAACAAGCCGCAGGAAATACAGGAGCTTAAAATGGGAAGCAGGACTCTCTGACCTGCCTGCTTATTAGCTCTGCTGTGGAGCCTGCTCAGCAGGGAGCAGGCAGCCCAGGACAGCCTCCCTCACAGATGTGATGGTCAGTATAGCAGATAGAATACAAAAGGGCACGTGTGTTTTAATTATCCATAAATAAAGCCTGGGAGCTAGTAAGTGCTGGTTTCTTACTGTGAATCCTTTGCAGGGGGTGGGGGAGGGGAAGATCTTGTTTATCTATGGCTTTGATATAGATATTAATACCACTTTATAAATAGCAAAGTAGGTGCTTATAGGCAGGCAGCCTTCATAAAACTAACTTGATAAAAAGTCTCCTGCTCTTGCAGTAGTCCTGGCTCGCCTAGTTCACACAGCCCCACGTTAGCTGTTTGTTTCCATCCTTTAGAAGACACCATATCACGACCAGCATCCCAAACCATCCATCCTTTATCCCCCAACGAAGGAAACTCCTTTCCCAGTTGACTGGGACTCCTGCTGTGTTCACAAGCACTCTGTATGTCCAGTGCGGCCATCTCCCAGCACTCATTGCAGTTGGCACATCGGAGTGGTCAACAGGGGCCTCACAAGGACCCCACGCAGATGACGCATGAGCGAACCGCCGCTCGCGGGCTCACATAGTTAATGAAGGTGTTGACTTGCTCAGCTGCTCTTCTGGGAAGCACCTTTGCACACGCACATTGCAGTTGCAAAGGTGTTCTGGCTGTGTGTTACCATCTCTTTCTCTCCCTCCCTCCGTTTCTTTTCTCTCCCTCTTCCCTTTCTTTCTTATGCACCACCATCCGGCCCTGTCCCCTTCCAACAGTGTCCCCTAGATCAGTCTCCATCTTTGTTTGCTTTGTTTGCTTATTTCTTAAATGTTTGGGTTTTTTTTTTTTTGTTTTTTTTTTTTGTTTTGTTTTGTTTTTTTTTTCTGTTGAAAATACTTAGGGAAGGTCAAGAAACGCAATGGTGAATACTGTATAAAACTCTCCCTCAGCAGGAACAGTGCGGCACCGCCTGTGCTCCAGCTTGGATGTGTGCTTGGCAGCAAGTTGCCAAACCAGGAGGTCGCAATCAGGAAGGCGGGGCCACACATTACGTTTTAATAATCACCTACCTTTTCAGTGGCTCCGAGCTTTCAAACGTCACCTCTAGTTATAAGGAACGAAAATCAACCGGCAAGGTCTCTCCCTTTGCTCCCAGCAGACAGAATAACAGACAACTGGTGATGATTGTCCAAAGGAAACAGCCGGCAAACGCGAGCTGCTGCGGAGCTGCATCCAGAGGCAATTCAGCAAATCCGAGCTCATCGGCTTCCCGGCATGGATTTTATTTTATTCTAAATCAGATACCCGTTAATGGGGACCGCTCTTTGTATTATCATTTTATTTACACCAGAGAAATGCAAGACACATTGCGTGGCCAGCAACTGGAGCTGCTCTCCGGGGTTTCTTTCTTGTAGGCATTTTCTTCTGCGGCCTCCTGAAACTCCATGCTAATAGAAAACACCCAGGCCACATGCTCAGTGGTAACAAGTTAAAATGTCACAGGAAAGTAAGCAGTTTTCTTTGATTTTTTAAAAAACAGAACGAAAGGGCACATGCGTGATGGGCAGAAAGAGAAAAGTCTAATAGGCTCTAGACGAACCAAGCCATATGTGGTTTTAAAGGGGCCACGGCATAGCTCCTGTGAGGGTTTCTGGGAAGGTTACTCACACCCAGGTTGAGATAGGTTGTCACCCTCCTAGGTGATCAACCCGTTTTTGTCCCCATTCTCAGCTTTGTATCTTCACCTGTTGCCATGTATACCAGCCTATGCTAAGTGTGATACCAATAAACATTTGCCTTGTGAGAAGTATATCTTTGCAAAGGTTAATAAAATGCTATTTTTTATTTATAATTTATACTCAACACCATTTTCCAGCTGGAGAACAAAAAGCAAACTAACTCACCACCACCACCACCACCACCACCTATCCAACCCAAGCCCTGCTCTGATGTGGACCGTGGATCAAGTCAAGTTGGCCTGCCCACCTGCTCCATCTGTCATTTCTTTCTTTATGGTCCCTCTAGGCTATGTATGATTGTCACCTTTAGCCACTGTCAGCTTAGGAGAGCATTTCCCATGCCCAAGGCCCTAATGTGATATTCCACTATAGGTGACAAGAGGTCAGGCACTGTATATTTTTGTTTGGTCTTAAAATGTTAGGTCTTTTTAGCTTATGCTTTTTTTTTTTTTCAAGGCAACAGAAGACACTCAAGGCTGGTGTCTGTGTTATTCAGATTTTTGTTACTGTAACTAACTACCTGAGCTAATCAATCAACTTATAAGGCAGATTTTTGGGTTACAGTTTTAGATTTGTCAGTCTCTGTCACTTGCCAGCATGGTACATCCTAACCAAAATTTACCTCCTAGTAGGTGGGAATTAAAAAGGAAAACAGAAAGGGCACGTTAAGGATGAAATTCCAATGACCTAACTGCTTTTCTCTAAGCCCCACCTCTAAAGGTCCCACCACCTCCCAGCTGTATCACAGGCTGGGTACCATGCCTTCTACATAGAGGCATTGTGGGGCTGTTCAAGATCTAAACTACAGCAGTGTCTGAGCTCTGTCTGCAGTGGCTATATTTGATGGTTTGCATTTTATATGGGTTTGTAAAGAGAAAAACCAGACCCAGAAACTTCTGGCAACTCTGATAAAAAATAAAAACAAAAACAAAAATCCGCTCCAACCTTCCAAGTACCTATTACCCACCCTCCAGGAGACTAGTGTTTTCAGGGTTTTGGATCACCTCTCTTAATCTTGTTATATTTTTATAGCATTTTCCAGTTCATGAAATGCTAAACATAATTATCTCATGTTACTCTGACATCAATTTCATGAGGTTGTTATTATTAGCATCTTTCCAGATGAGGAAACGTATTTAAAACCATTGCCCTTTTTAATAAGAAGTGTATTTTTCCCCCACCGCAGTGTGACCTTCCCAGATCATTGTTTAGCTCTTATCGCGACCTCAGGGTGTCCTGTACTTCTCCCTTCTATCCTAGGAAATAGGCCTTCCTGAGAGATGTGTGATCTTGTGCTGTACTTGTGATCCTCCTGCCTCAGCCTTCTGCACTATGGTCAGGCCTTTTATCACTAACTCCATCCTCTACTCCATACCCCCGCCTGCTGTGTGTGTGTGTGTGTGTGTGTGACTTTGATACAATCAGAGAAATCCCTCTGCATCTGAAAAAAAAAAATTAATGTCTGTCAAAAAAAAAGGGGGGGGGAGATGGTTCAAAACTTGAGTGTTTTAGAGAACACTGAGCATACAGATGGTATTTAATGTTCTCTAAACAACAAATGCTGGTGTTCATGCCTGGCTTCTTGTTGCTATTTCCTGGTCACTTTGAACTGACTTATCAAATTGAGTAGATTCCTTGATACATATGTTGGTATTTTAAGTCCTGGTGGGAACAAGGCCTCCCATTTGTTTCGAGTTTCACTCTTAAGAAATGTTTATAAAAATCTTACTTAGAGCAGGGTCTGAGTCAGAGCCCACTACGACTTTGGTCTTCACCCATTCCAGGGAAGGACGCCAAGCACCAGGTTTCTTATTAAGACCGACGCCAACTGGCTCCGTTCTCTACAGGGAAATTGCCTTAGGTTTGCAGAAACGCCGTAAAGCAAGCCTCTGGTAATGCATGCCGCAGAAGCAGGACACTGAGATGTGGGATATGAGACACCCAACAACAGCAACAAAGTCCTCCCTGCTGAGGTCAGGAACCAAGTGAAAACACATCGCTACTGGACAGGTTGAAGTTCATGGAGTCTAAGACTCCAGAGAGAATAGGTGCGAAGCAGGCGCAGTCAGGCCAATGACTGCCTGCATTTTCTCTTCCGTTTTTGGTTTTGAATCTGTTTTGTTGTTTTGTTTTGTTTTGTGAGACAAGGTCCCACTGTGTAGCTCAGGGTGGCCTCAAATTAACCATGAAAACTAGGTGACTTTGAATTCACATTCCTGCCTCAGCCCCCTCCCCTGCCCCACCCCACTGTTTGGTGTGTACCATTATGCCCAGCACCACACACCGAGTTGTCTCTCTTCCCTTGTAGAGACACCTTCATCCACAGAGCTGTCCTGTATTGGTCCTAGTAGAAAGAAAAGAGATGCAACAAAGACAAACCCCTCCCCATCCAGCCACAAACAACAAATGCCTGCTGCCTCCAAGTTCTGAGGCACGTCCTCCTTTGTGAGAAAAGCGCTTGATCTCTGCAGGTTTCAATATCCTCAGCATTCAAAGGTGGGGTGTTGAGCTCTGCGATGGCTGTGAGCCCATCTAGCTAGGCAATTCTACAGGTTAGCCCCCGAGAGTGACCCTGATGAGGTCCAGGACAGGTTGTGCTTTCTCTCTCAAGGCATCAGTTCCTTCTGCTTGGGGTCATGGTCAAAGATCACCCCCTTGAGACTCACCAATCATCTCCCAAGTGATGTTGATTGTGGGGATGACTCAGGACACATCTGTCCTTACCACAAGGGAAATCACTCCAGTGCACAGGTCAGTGGGAGCATCTCAAACCACAAAGAGCACTTTGTCATCAGCACTTGTCCCTGGGCCATCTGGGCCTGCCTGTCTATTGCTGATTTCAACTCGGTGTCACAGGACTGGGACTCTTAAGATGACGCTCTTGCAGTGCAGGGGTGGAGCATGGCAAAACACAACACAATGACAACAACAGCAAAAACGACAAAGAAAAGAGAATAGAGGTCATGCATTCCTGTATTCCAGCCTCTAGAAGGAAAAGCTCTAGGAATCTGGGCCTTTGTCCTTACAGACAAGGTGAGGCCAACTGCAATTTTTACACTCAGGTGCCTTCTTTTAGAGTACATTCTCTTACATGGACTGTAAGATGAATACAAACAAAACTGTTCAGGCTGAAAATAAGAGGACACCATCCCGTTTGCTTCTCCTTTTTCCTTGATTTATTTATCCCACCTTTAACTATGGCAGACCAGGAGGTGTCCAGCATTCCTTATTTGAGAATATTTTCTTTTGTTTCAGGCTGAGTTTAGGGGCAAGGTTAGCTTCTTACATAACACCGTCCAACAATGCACTCAAAGCTCTAGAGCTATATCCTTGACATTTCTGAGGAACCATTGACGAGAATAGAGCAGTGCATCTGAGCACAATGTGGGCTAGTAACCATGAGGGTGACAATACCAAGTATCAAGTGTGCTTGAGTTCTCTTTGCGAGACAAAACGGTACCTCAACCGGGAGAGAGTAGAGTAGAACATTAAGGGGTCACCGCTCTTTAAAAAAAATGATCTGCTTAAAAAGAGAATTTTATTGTTGCGGTGTGATTCTGTGCTCGGCAGCTCAGACATAGAGCGTGTTGTCTGTCATGAGTAGAGTGAGGGAGTGGGAGCTCCCACTTAAGCAAGCCTCTCGCTGGCCCCAAATGCTGGCCACTCAGCCCCTCATATATCTCCTCGGCTCACGTTAATTCTTTTGAATGTGGTGGAGGTTCTTCGCATGGAAGATATATATAGCTCAATGGCGGGAAGTGAGACCCTAATTATCTGCCGCTGACAACCTTTCAGGGCCCATTATAAGAGAAACGTCCGCAGCAGGCCTTCAGAGCCCTATATCCCAGCTCCAGAGAGTTTGAGGGAGCATCAAGGAGTGCTTCCCAGAGCCTGATTTATCAGGGATGATTAGAAGAGTCACATCTGCAGGCTGATGGGACGGGGTGACAGAGGAGGAACAGGCTAATGCTTGACACAGGGCAGAAGAAAGGGAAGAGATTTATGTGGCCTGGTATTAGACCGGGCAATCAGAGGGAAATGAAGGGATGAGGACAGAAAGGAGAGTCTGGATGACTATCAGGGAAGCTTCCTGCTTTGGGAGATTTATGAGATGAACAAGGAGAAGGGCGGGTCTACAGAAATGTGCCGTGGCTGGTTTTCTCCATCACTGTGGGACCGGCTGTATTGCCCAGCTCGGCTTTCCATCTTTCTCAAAGGATCTCCTCAAAAGGATCAGAATCAACCTTTTCCCTAGATCACCATAGGACTCTGGGAAGGTTTTAAAGGGCACGGGAGACACATCCAAGGGATGTTTGGAAACCCCATGGGTGTCCTGCCAGCATATGAAAATGTTCAGGGAACTTCACTGATTCAGAGCAGGGACCTCCCACCTGCTGTAGACACCCTGTCCCAGGTGCTACTGTAAGGCTAGCTCTGCATAGGAAGCCTTGCAGACACATCAAGTTGGACTTGGGTAGAATTGTCATTTTGTCTGCCACATCCATTCTGGGTCAAGATGTTTTCTGTGCACTGTCCCAGGCAAAGCCATGCAACAGATGGGAGATAATTGTTTTTTTAAATGTTGTCTCCTTTCCTGTCTACTCACACAGTTTGTGTGACTTCCTGAGGACAGTTGTGGAAAAGTAAGCAACTAGTCAGATTAAGTGGCAGCATACGGTGGAAGGCATCTCCATAGCAGCTCTTGCCTTCCCTGGCCACCCCTCTGTCTCTTCCCTCTCAGTCAGTAGGATCACATCTCCTAGTAGGGTAAGAGCAAGAAATGTTTCACTTTCAGATTCTGCTGTCTAAGGGGACCTAAGTTATGGAAGGACCAAATAAATGAAGGAAAAATTCAATCTATCACCTACTCAATAGCCTCAAGGTCTTTGAGCCTTTGGCCTGAGCACCAAGACCATGCACCTGTTCATGGCCTTACGTAGTCACGTCTCCTTTCCACCTCAGCCTTTTAGTGCAGGCCTCCAGACTGCCCACACTCAAACCTATACATGTGGATGGCCCCATAGAGCCGCCATCTGATATTTTAGTGTCTCCTCTGGTTTACTCTGCTGCAGAAAGCTGGCAAGCTGAAGCTCTTGGCCTGCCACCATGTTGGTCGCCCATAGAAGCTGAGGTGCAACACAAAGGGCAAGCCAGGCACCTGGGACTTGATGGTCACCTCCCGTGAGACCTCGCCCAGGCTGCATGCTTTCTTCCCAGCTGCAGGCTCCCTTCCATCGCCCCACCCTCACCCACCCCGACCACCTTAGATTCTGTTCTCTGTGTTACAGACATTGCACTCCTACGCAAGCGCTGAGTTCAGAAACAAAAGGCAGTCTTGAGCACCACAATGAAACTCTGGAATCTAGATTATTTGTGAGCGCTGAGCGATTTTTAGTTTGTCTTGTTTGTTTTCCTGCTGTTTTGTTTTGAGTGTGTTTTAAGTTTGTCTGCTTCTATGCCTATCTCCCACCCCCACCCCCCCTACAAAATTCTTTAGTAACCCATTATGGGCTAGTGAATTCCCAAACCGTTCAAAAATACTTTAAAGTTCTTTTGGGACATAGCCAGATACTTAATATTGTATTACATTTTATAGTTGTCACTTAATCAAGCTATTTAATATTATAGTACATTTTAAAACTGTCACTTAATCACATTTTCTTGACCCTTTTATGGGAATTAAAGATCACTGTAGATAAAAAATGGCATGCTTTAGTTTAAATAGATTCAGTATGTCCAGTTTGACAGTTACTTCTGAGACATTAAAAGAATTTTCTGTGATTAATGTGACCCACACACGTTAAATGGTGTAATGTTCCCTTTCCCCAGCCATTAGCGGAAGCAGCATCAGACAGAAGGAGCCAGAATGTGGCCGACTGTATGCAAAGCCTGGTGATGGGGCTGCTTGGGAAGGAGAGTCTAAAGACAATATAGAGCCAGGCCAGCTAAGATAAAAGGGAGATTTCCCCTGATTGAATATTTGCTTTCTCTGGACATCTGAAGAGTAAGGGTGAAAAAGCAGAGAGGTTAGACCTCAGTAATGGAGTAGGTGCCGGTCCAGCAGCATCATACTCTGTGGGGACCACTCTGTCCGAGGGGAGGGGCTGCATCTCAAGCAAGCGAGTGCAGTTATTTGGTACTTATTGTAAATGATTGATGAGCGTTGCTTCTAAATTTAGAAAAAGCTCTCTAAATGGACATTTACTCACAAGGAGAGGGGAAAAAAAACACTTCCCTGAAAGGTTGGTCCCTGGAAAGGCTTTGTTTATGGTGCTGAGATAGCTCTGTGCAATTAATCCAGAATTGCGTCACTGCAAGATTTTATATTCTTTAAGTATTCACTCATGTAGTTAAAGTAAATTATGTCCTTCTCCAAACATGTTTCAGACAATCACTCTAGGTTTTTAAAAAAAAAACCTTGGTCCCTAAATCCTACTTGTTTGTTTAATTAATCTGAAAATAACTACTCCTTCCTTCTAATCACGGATCAGATCGGCTCCATGTTCGCAGCTGTGAATGAGAGCTCGTCCCAGTGTGTTTTTCTTGATTGTTTAATAAGAGTTGAATAATACCCTATTTAATCCATCAAGTAGGACATTACAATAACATTGATCTTTTGTTTGACAGCAAATTTGTTTGATAACAGAATAGGATATAATGTAACCAAATCAGTGTCAGAAATGCATTTTAGAGAATCTAATTAAAAACATTCGCACACATGCCAGGCACTGAGCAGTGGGCAAAAAAGCCAGGCTTAGCAAGACATACAGGGAACGAGGGCAGGGAAGGGACAACCTAGCCTTTCCAATCACACCAACCTTGGCCAGAAAATGCCAAGACTTCTCAGAGGGACTCTGTGCCCTAGGAATGTGGCCATTCAGGCTGGTGAGGTCAATCTCCTCTCAGGTCAGAATGAACAGCCCAGTGACCCCCAGAAGGAAGCCCATTGTGATCTTCCTTTGTTGGTTCAAATGCTGCAGTTCTTGAGGTCAGCCATGGCAGATCCCGCTGCCACTTGGCCCCTTCCACTCTTTCCCTCCAGCTTTGGCATTGCTATTGTTCATATCCCAGCATCCTCATCCTCTTCCCAAACCTGGAGATGAGACCTTTTCTTTTCAGCAGCTTTGGGGAGGAAAGGGTACTGGTTTAGGGGGTTTTGTAAGACCTGATTTTTATGGACTTTGTGGAAGAAGACAAGTGTCAGCCCTGGTATGTGTTTGTACACGTTTGCATGTGTCTTACCAGTGCCCTTACCTCCAGAGGTATATCAGAGTAAGAGAGTACTGCAAAGAGGGGAAAAATATACAGTCACAAGGCAAAAAAAAAAAAAAAAAAAAAAAAAAAAAAATCTTCACAAGGCTCTGTTTTGAGTGATATATCTTGTCCCCAAAAGTTGAAAGTTGATTTAGCTACAAATTTCATATAAAACTGTTCTTAAAATCTTACACACACACACACACACACACACACACACACACACACACACACACA
>OU015747.1:35684658-35697467 GCA_907169655.1 Acomys percivali | reverse complement strand
TCTTCTTCTTCTTCTTCTTCTTCTTCTTCTTCTTCTTCTTCTTCTTCTTCTTCCTTTTTTCCCCCTTCTTCACAAAACAGTGGCTCACGAAGCCTGAATCTTAGATAAGCTCCCCTAGTGGCAGTCGCAGGAAGTTGCTGCTGTGGAGCCCATGGAGCTGCCCATGAAGACTGTCACCTCAGTCCAGTGGGGCTCTGAGAGGGGGCCTTGACGAGGTCCCTACTGGTCAATGGTGGAGCCTTGAGGATGACTCAGTGGGCCAGCCCTTCCTGTCCCTTTTACTCTCAAACAGGGCCTCTCTAAGCATGGGAAAAACTAGCCCAGCTCCAAGGAGCATCTTTCCTGTGTGTGTGTGTGTGTGTGTGTGTGTGTGTGTGTGTGTGTGTCTGTTGTTGTTGTTATTGTTGTTGTTGTTGTTGTTGTTGTTGTTGAGGTAGAGAAAGAGAGAGAGGAAGAAAGAAGAGATAAAGAGGAGAGATAAAGAGGGGGGTAGAGAGAGAGAGCCATGTGGAGGGTCTGTCTTTTATATGGTCCTGGGCAGAGCCACGCCCCTGTGGCAGGTAAGCAGTGACATCACAGGTAGACATTCTGAAGCAGAATACTAACAGTTGTTGTTGTTGTTGTTGTTGTTGTTGTTGTTGTTGTTGTTGGAGGGGGACAAGGAACTTGGAGTATATTAAATTTTTAAAAACACCATCCTGTATTCTAATTTAAACTGTGTTCTTTACTTAGAGACCTGTTTTCTTCTGGTTTTATTCTTATTGAAGTCTAACAAACTCCAGGCAGGACCTTATAGCCACCCTTTCAGTTGTTGATATTATTTCAGTCCTTTGCTGGTACTCTCGTTGGTGTGACATTAGTGAGAGACAGCTTCCCCAGTGGGATGACCATCCGGTCTCAGTCTCCACCCACCTCCCAGTACTCTGGGATGGGCTGGCTTTAACTATACCTAGGCTTTCCATCTGACCAGAGAAAGATGATGAGGCATAAAAGAAGAAAGGAGCAGGCAGTGAGGACAAAGAGCTTGACAGCAGGCGGGGAGAAGCAGCAGCTCCTTGCCTTGCTGTGGTCCTCATTCACGGAAAACAATCATTTCCAGATCTATCACTAATGAAGATGCCGAGGGTGAAACGAGGAACCCACCAAACAATGTCTGCGATGGAGTTCAAGCTGCACGGCCCACAAAGCAGAGCCAGGATGCATCCCACAGCTGCTGAGGGCTAGGCAGACTATTCCATCAGGGCTGGAATCTCCAACTCTCTATTTACACCTAGACACAGCCATGCATGATGTGGACACTTCTTTATGGGCAGGTCATATGACTCATTGTACTGTGACAGGCCGATGTTGGATCAAAAGTAAAAGTAACTCCAACTGTATCGCATAGTTCAGTGTATTCTCCTTTTGAACACAGCTTATTATTTTTTAAAGAAATAGGAGGTCTAACTGTACTATATAACACACACACACACACACACACACACACACACACACACACACACAAGGTCAGTGATGCCTCCACACACACACCTTTCAGATCCAGCAGCAACCTGCTACTTTCACATCCTAATGTGCATTGTTCTGTATTTAAAGAGACTTATGTTGGTTGGTTGGTAAATGACCAAGGAGGTAGATTGGCATGAGGAGCCATGGCAGGGGTGTTTTCTCCTTGAGAAGGTTAAAGGGTAAACAGGATGAGTGGCCAAGCAATCGAGCTTTGCTGGGACAGAGACTCCAGATCAAAGAAAGGGATTTTTTTTTTTTATAATTGGCAGGAAAGATGTGGCAATAGAGCTCCTATGAGTGGGAGCTAATGGAAGATGGACATATACAAATAAACATTGGGGCCCAACCAGAACATGTGCACAGAGCAGAAATGCAGTAAGAGCTTGAAATGGCAACAGCGAGCCGAAAACAGTATGGAGGAGATCTTGAAAGTGTCTACCATCTTGGAGGACAGTTCTCTTTCTCTTGCCTGGAACACGCTTAAGATAACCATATCTGCTCCCTTTGGATTGCATCTGAACCCAGCGCTCAGTAAGGCATTCTGAGGTTGTGATAAAGAAGTTTCTCCTTCAACATGGTTTGCATGTCCTTCAGCAGATATGCAGGACATAGGATTAAGAATAAAATGAGCTTTCTTCTGAAGAGTCTCCCCAATGAAGGAGTTGATCCCCAGTGTTCTTTTGACTCTAAATCTGCTGTCTTTGGGATTCTGATGCGCGTTCCGATCTGTGACAAACCGAGGCTGGAACAGGAGGAAATTTGTTAACAGCATAAATATTAAAATGGCATTGAGCTCCTGCATTCCAACCACATAGGCAGAACAAGCTCAGCATTCGGCAGAGCACATCTTACAAGTCTGCACAGATGTTCAGGAGTGTGTAAGCTGCTTTCTTTCTAGAAACAAAGGAAAACCTCATTTGAGGAATGGCTTCTCTTGCCTGCCCTTTTCATAACGCAGCCTCTCAAACTGCAAGAACAGGCCTTCTCACCCCAAACGCAGAATTTCTCTCAGTGCTTCCTGCCTGCTGAGATGTGCCAAGAGTATCCCCACCTCACTTTTTAATGACCATTGTGCAACTCAAGGAGATGAAAAGTTCACTTGTTTTCTTAACTGAGGGCATTGTTAGGTTACAAGAAAGGATATCTCGTTTCTCCTTGATTTAAGAAAATCTATTATGGGACTCCCGGAGGTGTTTAGGGAATTCAGTATTTGGGGTACCCAAAAAAAAACGAGTCTCAGTTTTGTATTCAGATAAGAGATAAGGTGCAGAGCCTACTGTGTGTCTGGAAGCCACAGAAAGAGTGAGTGGATTCACAGACATTGGGTTTTTGTGCCTGCTCATCAGGTTTGCTTGTTGAGGACCCACTCCTGTGTTCCCTTACTTCCACCTGACGGGCCTTTTTCTGGTTTAGCACTCAGCCCCAACAAGTTCTTTTCATGTAGCTATTGGAGGGGGCAGGAATTGTAAGAACTGCCTCCTGTCAAAAGATCCTTACTTCTTTTCATTTTTTTATTCCTTTCTTTCAAACATGGGGTCTCACAGTAGGGCTGGCCTTGAACTCACAATGCCCCTGCCTCAGCTTCCTAGAAATAGAATTACAGGAATGCACCACCACACACTGCCCTTCACCCTTTTAGTGTTTAGAAGCTAGGTTTTTCCATGATGGGTACTTTTGGTCATAAACTGGCCTTGTGTTCACCCCAATAGAGAACTAGAAATGAGCACACATTTGTTCTCACACTAGATTATAGCTTCTCCACAGAAATAGCCATTCACAGTCAGTTATTTACAGTCTTTGAAAATAGATGTTTTTGAAAACCTTTCACTCAGTTCTCTCACATTATATCATTAACAGTATCTTGCTAAAATTTATCCCACAGTGGGAAAAGGGGACGAAGATCCTTCATGGGAAAATCAAAAGGTAGTTTCTTAGTTTTTATAGCTCATGATTAGATGCTTTCTTGGATCTCTGGAAGCTCAGAATAGCCATGAACCCAAAATATCAAAGCTGATACTTGGCCAACAGTGATTGTAAAAATGCTGAAATGCCCTAATTGTTTAGTGATGGACAGCTGCTGCCTTGAACCTGCTACCCTGACCTTCATGACAGGAGCTGCCTGCCCCTGTGCTATGCTTGGCATCTCTTCATAGTCCCTCTGAGTAAGCGATGGGTGGGTCCCACATCTGTCCTGACTCTGATTCTTGCGTGCCTAATTATTCTTTAAAATGAGTTATTTTTAATTTTTTGTATTTTATTTTATATATGTGCACCCATTGCATGACTGGTGCCCTCAGACATCAGAAGAGGCCACTGGATCCCCTGGAATTGGAGTCATGCAGACTTGTGAACCATCATGTGGCACCTGGGAACTGAACTCTGTGCCCAGGTCCTCTGCAAGAGCAACAAGTGCTCTTAACAAGTGAGCCAGGACTCCAGCTCCTTAAATAGTTATTTAATACTTTACATCACCAGTGCTGTATCAGAAGCCTAAAAATTAGCTTATTTCAGTAGAAGGAGAGCTACAAATTCATTTATAGGCAAAAGTCAAACTTGAAGTTTTGAAAAAAAATCCCTGATAGGAGATAATTATTTCTAGATAATAATTATATAATAATTAGTAATAGTAGTAATTATATAACTGTATATTAATATAAATTATATATTACATAATATAGCACACATATTATTTATATACTATAAATTATATAATTATATATATTATATAACTATTATAGTAGTTATATATTATATTATATAACTATTACTACTATAAAAGTTATATAATAATATAATTACTTGTCTAGAGTGCTTTGAGAGCTAGAAGGTCTTTGGAGACCTCCTGCCCACTATGGCAGCTAAGTTCTAAACACCTAGCTGACTGCAATGAGCTATGAGCTCAAGAAGAAACCATTCTGCTGCCTCCTTCTTAGAACTTCCCTGGGGTGTGAAGGCAGAGATTGCATCATGGCCTTCTGGTGGCTAACAGTTCAAGGGATGTAGATGAGGGCTGTACAATAAATGCATTTACTTTCCCAGGTTTACAACACAGTTATGCACGCGCACATGAGTACACACAGATGAGTACTCGTTCCAAGGAATACATAGCGCTGCCCTTCCATGTGCTCTTGTGATGGGAAGCTGGCTATCGTAACTATGAATCTGACCCTGATTTGCACCCAGTAGACACAATGGAGGCAGCTGAGGCAGGAAGAGTGCAAGGTGGACGCCAGCCTAAACTTGATAATGGAGTCTCAGCAGGAAGAAGGAGGCAGGAGAGCAGAGACATTACCCAGCCAGTCAACAGATGTTTCCCTTTAGAATGTCTATATGTACCAAGCAGGTTTCTTTTCTTTTTCTTTTTCTTTTTCTTTATCATCATCATCATCATCATCGGGTTTTAGAGGTTTGGTTTTTTTCAAGACAGGGTTTCTCTGTGTAGCCTCAACTGTCTTGGAACTCACTCTGTAGACCAGGCTGGCCTCAAACTCAGAAAAATCCTCCTGCCTCTGCCTCCCGAGTGCTGGAATTAAAGTTGTGCTACACCACCACTGCCCAGCTCAAGCAGTTTTTTTTTTTCAAAACAAGATCTCTCTCCTTAGCTAGATAACATTCAAGAAAACAAAAATATAAACATATCAACACGCTAAGTAACTATGTACTATCATAAGTTCTGATCATAGACCTAGTTAGCTAAGAACATGATTAAGAGAGAAAGAGAGACAGTGCATGTAACCCTCCCTGTGCTGACCACATGACCAGCTGGAGCAAAGACTCGTTTAGGAAAAAAATAACAATAATAACAGGTGCACAGACTCTGAGGCAGCTGTGAGTTTTTAACGCAAGTGACTTTTACAGAGCATCTCAGTGTGACAGAGTGGAGAAGGTAGGGGGAGATGAGGTCATAGAGTTCGGTAACAGGGTAGCCTCTAGCAGCGCCAGGTCAGCTGCTCCCCACTCCTGCTCCAGAACCCCCAGAACATACTCGATTACCACGTATTTCTCATGCAGGGCTGAAATTGCATCACATGGGTGAAAAGCTGCCTGCTGAGCTGAGACCAGGGTGCTGGGCTCTCGGGGAAGCGGGGTCTGCCCAGCAGCAAAAGCTGTTTGAAGTATAAGGCTTTGAGCGTCACTAGTCACGTGGGAGGATAGACGATGAGGCAGACACATACCAGATGGGAAGGCATAGAGTAGCCAGCTCTCAGGGAAACGACTGGCCAGAGAAAGCAGCCACAGCGGAAGTCAGGCCCAAATGCGTGCTTCTCCATAGGAAGGAAACTTCACACTGAGAGAAGAAATGAGAATGCCACATGTCTGGCCCACTGAATCTCTGTGAAGGAAACACGATTTTCTTAGGGGAACATACCTTCTAGTTGGGGATTTACTTCAGTGAAATAAGAACTCCTGATTAAAAATAGCTAAATCACTAAATGAAGTGAGGCCCTGATAGAAATATCAGAAGGGTTTCCAGGAATGATAAGTGAAGGGATTCCTAGGTTTAGAATATAAAATATAACTGAATAAAATATTTAAACAACTTAGAGATAGGAAAAATATGAGCAGATAGCAAATACTTAAAATAATCGATTAAAAACTGCAGACTCTGGGAATGAAGAAAAGAAAAACCCAAACGCCAAAAACAATGGATGGTTTCTGTTGACAAATGCATGCAAAATTCAAACAGGCTCAAATCACAGAAGACAATAAATGGCGAAGATTGTTTTATAATCAAAAAGTCTATGGAAAGACAATTTGTGGAACTTGACTTAATTATAAGGTTAGAAAATTGGTTTTAAAAACTGTTACAAAAGACTTTTGAACAGTGAGTAAAAATATGAATTAGAATATTAAATTATCTTAAATGTTATTAGTAGAAAGACATAAGCAGTAAGGCGTAATGATCAAATATATGCACATGTACACAAATGCACACACATCTACACAAGGACACACACACACACACTTGGAGTGGGTGCCATACTGTAAGCCAAGCCAGATGCCCTGTTCTCTACCTGAAACACAGGCAGTGGGCAGCAATGTGAAAGCCTAGCAGAGCCCTGACCACAGCAGGTCTGCACATTTTATCTGTCAGGGTTCTATATGTGTTTGCAAAATGAACATCCCTCCCAAAATGCTTGAATACATCTTAGCCCTGCAACATCTAAGGAGTTTTCAAAACCATGAACTGTTTAAATAAATGTTCTAAGTCCCCTCATATAGTCAAGAAGTTTAACCAGTCATATTCGAGACAATCATGCTGCTAAGACATGCCAGACACCGGTTTCCCTGGGGGCTTTCGGGGACGACTACTGACTCACTGGGGGGAGGGGCGCCTAAGTGAGGACAAGTGTTAGCAAGCAAGCACCTCTCTCTGCCTGCAACTGTCCCCCTCCATCTCTGCTCCCTGTACCATTCCCATGCTTTGGGGGTTCCCACGAGCATGCTTAGCAAAGCACTGGTTTGGTTTTGCCGCAGAGAGATTCCTAGCTGTGTTGGTATGCCTTCCCCAACAGGCTTTCTGCATAGTTCTCTTCAGAGGGATTTTACAGAAAATGTGAATGGATCCTCAGAGTGCCCGTGCTTGTTTCCCACAAAGAGGGATGGCACAGTACTCACCTACGGTGAAATGACTACCGTGGTCCCGGTTCCCAGCAAGGTGGCTATGTCTAGGTTACACTCTTGCTTTTGTTCTCAAGTCTAAAATCCAAGGATTCTAACAACATACCATAGAGATAAGAAGAAATAATAACCTTGTTTTGTTGACAAATCTTATGGAAGTCCCCTATAAGAGATCATAGCCTAATTTAGTATAACAGCGTCATTGTAAGTCCAAGCATTTTTACATAAGGAAGGAAATAAACTTCTGGAATCACTCTTCGCCACAGTTTTAGTACCAAAAATGGCGTTTGCACTTATAACCTATCCACATGACACTGATGCCTGTCTCTTGACAGTTGGTTGGTACCATTTGGAGGCACATGGAAGAAAACCATAATTTATTTGTTTATTTATTTATTTATTTATTTATAGCTATTTATTGATATTAAAGAATGAACCCAGGGTCTCTGTACAGGTAGGCAAGCACGTTACCACTATACCAACTTCCAGGTCTTCAAACCAGAGAATTTCTTGCCTTCGGTAAACTCATTCACTTGCTATCTCTTGGGAAACAGTGCCTCTCGGGGAGGTATAGTTAGGGAGCTCTTCACTGGGAAAGGGCCGCTGCCCTGGTGAAACTCTTGCTGCAGCTGTGCATGGGCTGGCCATCCCCCCCACCCCCCAGCTGTGTGACAAGTCTATCTATCCGGCCATGCGGCGACTTCTGCGTTATGTGGTTTGACGCACACCCAAGGATGTCTTAGGTCAGTGTCTGGGCCTGCATGACCACTGTGAAGGAGATGTTCCAGCACCCAGCATGCTTCAACCTCTGTTGTGTGTTCAGAGTCATTTGAGGAGAAAACTCTAGATGTCAAAAATCCCTGGATGTGGGTCCTAGACGTGGAGATTTTTCAAAAGCTTGCCAGACGGACTCAGTTTGGAGCCAAGTGAATAAAGCGTAACTTAAACGCGATTCCCCCACGTGATCTCGCCAGCACAGACCATTGAGGTGACAGTGGATGGAGACAGTCACCAGACCACTCATCTTATACACTCAGACAACCGCCATGCGTCCCCAGTCACTTTCTGTTTGAGCAAGTAAATGTACAATTTAAAATGTGATTCCCACAGACCAAGGATCTTGAGGAATACAGTATTTATTGTCAGAACGTAAATATTACTATACTTCTTCACTCATTGCATCCCAATTTTGACTTAAAGTTTGGATTCAGACTTCAAGGCCTGGCTGCTCAGTGTGATCTGAGGACCTGCAGCATACTGTCACTGGGGAGCCCCGTACTCTGAGGCCTTTATAACCGTCCCAAACTGACCTGTGTATTTTTGTTTGAGAGGCACCGTTTCATCTGAGGATACTACAGGGAGACACAGAGGGCAAACAAAACTAGGCATTAAATTTTAACAATTCGAGCTTTAGCTATCCTCTAAATTCGCAAATCAGACTTTTTTAAAAACAGTGTTTAGATTCTGCTTCTCAAAAAGATTGTTTTGTGTGTGTGTGTGTGAGTGGTTTCCTCCTCTACCTCCCACCTACTGTTAGCAAGATCCAGATTTCTTACGGAGGCACCTGATGGGAGCTGATGTGCCAGTGTCTTGACGTTGTATGTGTCTCCTGGAACTTCAATTTCCAGAACTTTTGCACAATCATCCTTGCCTCGTGGTTAGAATTCCATACACTCGTTCAGTTGATTACCCACTGAGGCTTTGCACTTGACTTGTGATGTCATGACCATCCCTACAGCAATTTCCTACAACCTCACAAGCTGAGATTTGAAATGAAAGGTATGTGACAAAGAGCTGGTGGTTCCAGACCAGTTACGTTCCCATGTCCATGTACATATCTAAGCAAGCAGGAAAGCATGACCAGTAAACACACACACACACACACATGCACACACACTTGCACGCATGCACGCACACACACACACACACACACACACACACGTACATGCATGCATTCACTTATACCCACACACCGGGGTTAAAAGTAGAAAGAGCTTGAGATCATTAGGATTCAACTAGGTGTCTTCTAAAACTGAAAATGGTCTTTGATGCCTCCAAATGTCAAGGCTCCTAGAACAGGAAGACCCTCACCCTGTTTGGTGCATCACTGTATCAAGTTCTACATTCTGCTTCCTCCAAGTTTGAAGCACTATAGCATTTGAGCCCAAAGCAAATGTTAGCACAGATGGTGCATACCAAGATCTCCAACAACCAATAAATAAATAAATAAATAAATAAATAAATAAATAAATAAAATAAAGAGATGACTTTCATTTGCGCCTTTTTGTAGTGTACCTAAATAGTAATATGTTCTGTGCAACTCAAAAAATATCCCCTGGATACCTACTACATGAAAAATGGTGTGGAGGTATCCAGCTGAGTCATAAAAACACTCTCCAACATTATCATAGTACATGACAATTTCATGGTTACAGCCAGAGTCAAGATCTGAAAACTCAGACAGTATTATTTGTTCACATGCCAATTTAGCAACTGTAGAGTATTTAGTATTCATTTACCTGCCTCCCTCCACGTGTTTATGTATGAATCTATATTGAGAGATAAAAGAAAGGGTATCAAAGAATAAGGTAAGTTCTATGAGAAATGAAAATAGCAGAACTCTTGGACAGCTTTATAGAGAAAATAGTGTTTGAGCTGGTCTCTTATAAAAACTGGGCACAGGGAGAGCCTCTTACTATTTATTGTTTTGCCCATGGGTATTTGGTCAAGCTGCCTTCTGAACATTTCTGTTTAGACCTATGGCTTAGTGCTGCTGTTAACCTTGGTCAGGGAAGTTTCTTTTCTGCCGTGCACAGTGATTATTGCAGACATGACAAGCCAAAGCGTTCAGCCCTACATGGAACGCCTGTTATTACCTTCTCCAAAGTTTAGAGAGCATCACGGAAGAACTGTAGGTGCAAGTTTCCTAACCAATATATTTTATTACGAATTTATTAACTGAGCATACATCCCTTAAAACCCGACTAAGCTAAACAATAGGAAAAGAGGATTAAAGAATAACAAAACCGTAAGGATATCAGTTCTGAGGAACAATTCTCCTGGTATTGCCAGTAGGATTTCTTCTTCTGAAACCTGGAGTAACCAGAACCCAGAATCTCAGCAGGAGCCTGGAGCCCCGAAGCCTTCCCTGGAGCGGTTCTCTCTAGGAGCGTCTCGAAGTGGAGTGATGAACAGCCAAAACTATCCCAAGTCTCCAAAGGCCTCACCTCCAGTTCTGGGCTCATTTATATATCTCCTCTCAGAGCCTGTTCACGACTCTTTTCAGCTGGCAACAATCAAGCTCCCACACAAGGTGGTTTGTCTTCTAGTGGATTAACCTCACCTGTTCTCACAAGACCGTTCAGATCCCACACTTGGGATCATAACAAACACAGGTCTATCTCTCCTTCAAAGAACATCAAATTTCATCTCAAACTATGGCACCAGCCAAAGAATATACGTGCAGTAAACATTGAACTCCGACCCAGATCTAGCCAATGGACAGGACATTCTCCACAGTTGAGCTGAGAGTAGGGACTGACTTTCACACGAACTCTGGTGCCCCATATTTGACCACGTCCCCTGCATGGGAAGGCCTGGTGGCACTCAGAGGAAGGATAGCAGGCTACCAAGAAGAGACTTGATACCCTCTGAGCATACACAGGGGGAGGAGGCCCCCCTCAGTCACAGTCATAGGGGAGGGGAGTAAGGGGAAAGCAGGAGGGAGGGAGGAATGGGAGGATACAAGGGATGGGATAACTATTGAGATGTAAAATGAATAAATTAATTTAAAAAGGCACATAAAAAGAAAGACCATGAGAGCTGGGGAATGTGGAGGAGTGCTGTGAAATGCTGCTGTTGGCCTTTATGAGCACACAGTACTATGCTTACCTGCACAAGACCTACACAAATGGGGCTCATCAAATTCCTTTCTGGACTGAGGAAGGACTCATGAGGTCCCACCCTTAGCTTCAGAGCTATTAATAGTTAATGACTCCTGGGAGAGAGAGTAATTTGTCTTTAAGTAACACTAATTAAACTCTCTCACAACATACAAACAAAAATAAGGAAAATAGAAGTGGGACTTTGGGGGGAAGAAGAAAGGGCTCAGAGAAGTGTGAAAGATGATAAGAGTAATAGGAATGAATATCATCAAAATACATTATATGTATTAAAACCATGTATACATGTTTTTAATTAATTATTCTCATTTTTTAAAAGTAACATTTGTGGAACATTTCCTGCACACTAGGTATATCCTAAGCAGTCTTTGTAATTCTACCATTTGGTCCTCTGTGGAGTGAGAACTATTATCAGCTTTGGTGTTTTTTGTTTGGTTGGTTGTTGGTTGTTGGTTGGTTTTGGTTTTTGGTTTTTTGGTTTTGTTTTGTTTTGTTTTGTTTTGTTTTGTTTTTGGCAAATGAGAATCCTAAGGCTTAGAGAAGTTAATAACTTCTCCAAGTTTGTAATTAGAGAATGGGATGTATAGGGTTTGTAGTAGGCAGGGTTCTCTGGAGCCCAGCTTCTAAACATAAGGTCACAAGCCAAGATGAGTCATGTAACTAAAAGTGGGGAATAAACAGTAAAGGGTTTTGATGATATTTCCAAAATTAATTCAAAATCAAATATGAAATGAGTCCAAGATATTTCTGACAACACTCATCTGTGTTACATGACACAACTTCACTGCAGCCTTGGTTCTGAGCATGTAACATGTGCCTTCATATTGAGTATGTTGGCACACCCATGAAGACAGTAAGCCCTGCAGGAAACAGCTTAGTCTATTGTTTTTATGAACTACTCTTAATGAAACACAACTATTTAACTATTAAAAATGTAATATTTTCATAACACCATTTCTCAGAATGTATTGAATTTGCATATCTTTCAATTTATTTCATTAAAATATTTGATTTTCAAAATTGTTATTTGAAGACAGGCAGTGGTGGTGCACACCTTTAATCCCTGTACTTGGGAGGCAGAGGCAGGTGGATCTCTGTAAGTTCGAGACCAGCCTGGTCTATGGAGCAAGTTTCAGGACAGTCAAGGCTACACAGAGAAACTCTATCTCAAAAACCAAGGAAACAAAAAACATTTTTTCTTAAATAATTAAATGAATTTTGGCTTAGGAATAGGAAAGAATTCCCTCCAGCTTCTGGAATGTCCCTGAACATATTTTTTTGCCTGCAATATTAGATATTCAGAAAAGATATAATTCTTTACATAAAAATGAGAAACACATGTATCTCATCAGTATACAATTTGCTTTCATCTTTAATAAATGGTATATACCAAGGCATCATTTAAAAATAAATTTCCTTATTAGTAATTAGTAAATTTCATTATTAGTAATGTTTGACTGGATTCTTCTTCTGTGTATTCTTAATATCAAGGGCTGCAAAAAATATTTCTTGAGCAAAAATTAGTCTGGGAAATGGTTCAGTTGGTAAAGTGCTTAGTATGTGAGTATGAGGCCTAGAGTCTGAATCTCTGGCACCCACATAAAAGCGAGGCATGGTGATGGGGGGCTAGATAGGGAAAGTCATCGAAGCTTACTAGACAGCCATTCTAGTCAATTAGTTAGCTTCAGGTTCAGTGAAATACTCTGTCTAGAGCAAAGGAAAGGAAGAAAGGAAGAAAGAAAGAAAGAAAGAAAGAAAGAAAGAAAGAAAGAAAGAAAG
>OU015747.1:35593179-35684648 GCA_907169655.1 Acomys percivali | reverse complement strand
AAGAAAGAAAGAAAGAAAGAAAGAAAGAAAGAAAGAAAGAAAGAAAGAAAGAGTAGAGAGCAACCAAGAAAAGTATCAGCCTCACCTATGTACACAGGTGTGGGTAAAACCACACACATGCAGTCACACATAACGCACACACTCATATTCACACTCACACATGTACTCCACAAGGGAAGAGCACAGATGGGAAAGGCTAAAGATGCCCTGCTCCAGATAGCCAGGCAGGGGTGGGCTGGGGACACAGAGAGAAAAAGAGACACTAAGACTAGACCTGTTTACAGGATGGGGGTTGGGTAGTTTAACAGGGGCCATCTGCATGCTACAGAAACAGAGTGCCCAAGAGCTCAGACCAAGAACATGGCCAACTCAGCAGTCCCATTCAGGTGCCTAGAGCCTGAGGAATCACTGGGGTCACATTAGAACAAGCTGAGGGCTGACATCAGTGGAGGGTCACAACAGCAATGACAAACACTCTCAGAAATAAATGAAGGCAGGATTCTCCGTTATAGTTTCTAGAATGTAAGGAAGGGATGGAGTTTTTTGGTTCATAGTTTGAGAATTCGATACATCATGGTGGAGGAGATGTGGAAAGAGCTTGAAGCATCTAGCTGCGTTATGTCTGCAGTCAGGAAGCAGTAAGATGAAGGGTCATGCTCAGCTCTACTTATTCATGATACAGCCTACATTCGGCGTGGCTTTTCCCCTTTCAGTCAACTTGTCTGCAAATATCTTCATAGACACATTCAAAGGCGTGTTTCCATGGTGATTGTAAACCTAATCAATTTGACAGATTCACTCACATAGGATGCTTTTTTCCTTAGATCTTTTTACATCTAGACCATCACCTGTATGACGCTACCTACATTGATAGTAGATGGCCACACACTTAGTTACTCCTCCTTGGTAATGCCCTTGCAGACGTGCCCACAAGTGTGTCTCCGATTCTAAAGTCACTCAAGGTGATCATGGAGACCAGCTATCACAGGGCTCAACACTGAAACTGTACTGTATCAAAATATGTCTTTCACATCAATGGATCAATCTCTAGCTGGCTGAAACTCTTGTCTTCAGAGACAGGGTGAGGGCTGTGAGGGGAGAGAGGTGATGAGGCGTCTGCGAGTAACAGAGACATCGTGGAACTGTCAGCTCATGCCTGTCTCCAAGCATAAAGTTCACATTTTTCTAAAACACTGATAGCCAAATAAAACACACCCCAAGGCCAGGCTCAGCTAGCAAGACACAGGTTCAAAGTTTAAGAATCATATGTAAATTACATTAATTTTTCAACCATAAGAATCTTTCCTGTTCTCATGCAGTTTGATCTTCATCCAAATTTATAGTTAAAATATTGGTTCCCCATGATGAATGAAACAGTGTGCATAGAAAATGATTAAGAATTCACTCTTATTAATTCAACAATTGCTTTTTGAGTGAGTGTCGTCTGTATGGTTAAAGCAATGACTATAACAGATGTGTCTCCTCCCTTATAGAAACTTGGGCCTAATTAATGAATATTACATGTCCACTTTTCAAAAGAGGCATGCCCCATTTTTCTCAAACCTTTTTCAATGATTTCTAAGACCCAAGTACTCCAAGAAAGAGACTGAAGCAAATTATGCCATCAAGTAGGTGATACAAAGTGACATCATATTAACTGAGCAGATATGGCTTGTTTGGCCAGGGTAGAGACTTGTAAAGTTTTGGGGGAATGTCTCTAACTCTTTTCCAAGACCTTACTATTGATGTCACACATCCTGTTTCAAACATTAGTACGGGCTTCTGGCTCCTGAATGAATTTACATATGTAGTCCTGTTTGCAACCCGAAGTCCATTTTACTATGAAATCCTTATAGCATTCAGGAGAAAATAACGAATGAAAAGTCAGGGGTTCCGATATGTCTGGCTCTATTATTTACCTTTGTATTAGTTGTCACTAAGCACCTCACAGAAACAGCTTCTGAAAGGAAAGGATGTGGAGTTCATGGTAGCAAAATCATGTAGCAGAAGCATGTCACATGGTAGGAAGTCAGGAATTAGAGAGTGGGGGACTAGGATCAGGGAAGTTTTCAAAAACTCTCTTTCAACGATCTAATTTCGCGAGCCAGGTACCAAGGCATAAAGGTTGTACAGCCAAAAGCTAGGGTTGAGGTTCAAACCATGGGCCCTTTTGAGGACATGGCATCTTCAGACTACAACACCAGCAGAGGCAAACCCAAAACAATAGCTGGGACACAGGAGCCCAGAGTGGAAACACAGAAGCAGCAGGGACTTTGGGGATGTAGGAAGCAGAAATTATTCTCATAGGAAAAGATTTGGGAGGCAGATTCACAAGTAAAAAAATGATATTTCCAACCCATGTAGCCTAGGAGTACATGCAAATTGAGACTCCTTAAGAATACATGACCAGATAAAACACAGAATTCATACTTTAGTATCAAACAAGCAGTGAGTACTTCATTGTTGTAAGCATATCTCAAGCATTACGTGAAACATACTCTAAGAAACTGTTTGGCTTCGTCTAAAACTCACTTAGCTGCATATTATGGACTTTTGATGTGTCCACCCAGGAGAAAACCAGCCAGTGGCCTGTTGGAACCTACAGGCTTTGTCTTATATAACAGGGAAAAAGGAAACTGGAGTGATCGCCCATGTTAGATGCCCCACTAGTGGACTGACACGCCAGTAAGGCTGTGGAATGCTACTGTTATCCAAAGTGCAGTGATGGAGACCAAGGCATGGGCAATAGGTTCAGTGGTTGGGTTCAGAAAGGATCATTAGTTCTACTGGGTAAAAGAGAAAAACAAAAACAAAACTCAAAGAAAGCAGATTGGGGGTGGGGTCACTTCTTTGGAAATTAGTCCTTATTTTTGGACAAATATAAAGGACCCAGAGGCTGACTTTAGAGAAGGGCAGTTCAAGTGAGTATAAGCCTTGGCGTGTCAGCATGAGGAGTTGAGTTCAAGTCTCCAGTACCCACATCTAAAAGCTGGGAGTAGCCTCACCCTTATCCATAACCCAGCACTGGGCGGGGCAGAGATAGCAGGTGTATTGCTGAGGCTTGCTGGCCCCAGGTTCAGGAAAAGACCCTATCTCAAGGGAATAAAGTAGACATGATAAAATAGAATACCTGGTCTTCTTCTCTGGCACCTATGGCAGGTATGAGTGTGTGTATATAAGACACACAGTCGGGTAGCCTCTAAGCTACTACTTTTTAAAATTTTTTTATTAATTTATTCAGATTACAACTCAATTGTTATCCCATTACTTGTATCTCCCCATTCCTCCCTCCCTCCTGCTTTCACCCTATTCCCCTCCCCTAGGTCTATGACCGAGGGGGATCTCCTCCCCCACTATATGGTCATAGGCTATCAAGTCTCATCTTGGTAGCCTGCTTATTCTTTCTTTAGACTCACATGGTATATACTCAGCTACTACTTTTTTTTTAAAGTATCTTGAACTGTTACAGTTTAAATATGAACTTCCCCTCCTGCAAGGCTTAACGATTTCATTGTGTTAGTTTAGAGGATGGGTCTAGCAAGGTGACTAGATCACAAAGGCTCTGATAAGTTCATGCATGAACAAAATATTTCTGCCAGTGTGATGAAATACCCTGACAAAGCAGTAGAAGGAAAAAAGAGCTTATTTTGGCTTGTGGTTCCAGAGGACAGAGTCCATCGTGGTGGGGAAGGCATTGCAAAAGGGATGGGAAGCTGGGTGGTCACATGTAAACACACACACACACACACACACACACACACACACACACACACACACCACCACCACCACCACCACCACCACCACCACCACCACCACCACCACACCACACCACACCACACCACAAACACACACAGAGGAAGAAGAGAGAGAGAAAACAGGAAATGAGGTGAGGCTATAAACCCTGCAAGTCCACCCCCAATTAAATAGTTCTTCAAGTAACATTCCACCTCTTAAAGGGTCCATTTATCTCCCTCAAAACATCATCATCAACTGGGGACTAAGTGTTTGGATGTGGGGCATAGTTGCCTCTCAAAGCATGACAAGAAGTTAGAGCTAGATGGAGGCAGTGTGCCCGGGCAGTTTGCCTAGGACAGGTAGATCACTCCCCTGCCTCCATTCTACTCCTCTCCTCTCTCTTCCTCCCATTTCCTTCTATTCTTCTCTTCCTCTTTCTTCTCTCTTTCCCTCTCCTCCCTCCTCCCTCTCCCCTCCTCCCTCCCCCCTCCTCCCTCTTCCTCCTCCTCCCCCTCCCCTGATGCCCACTGTGAGCTGAGGGATTCTACCCACTCTATGCTTCTGACCATGGTGCCCCACCTCCCTACATTGGAGCCAGGGACCATGGGCTGATTCTAGGCATCAAAACAAATCTTTCTTCCTTTATGGTGATTTCCCCAAGCATTTTGCCACAGTGGTGCAAAGTTGATCAACACCAACATTTCCTGGGCTTTCTTCTAGGTAGTGGGGAAAACGTTAAATGCTTGTTGTTCCTTACGTTGTATCCCAAAATATGCTAAATTCCACAAAAATACATGTCTTCAGAAATACAAGCTTGCTCATTTCTCAGATGACAGGCGTCTTCCTTGTAAAGCGTTGGGCTTGGGATCCAGGTCACAGCTGCCCTTTAACGCAGGCTAGGAGGTGTCTGTGGAGAGAATTCTCCCATCATGCTCCAGCACTGCAGAGACACGCTTCCTGCCTGGACATCTTGACCTTTGAGCTTCGGTGTTAGGAAAAAAGAAATAAAACTTTCACCTTAAGACAGTCCAACAGGGAGAATGGGTGGTTTTGGAGCATTTCCAGGGCCGAGTTTTTCCGTTTTTAAAATCCAGACAGGAAACATTTGGGGCTTAGGGAGCTGGGTCTCTCTAATTTCTTTACATCTTGTCTCCTTGACCTAGGGCTCACTAGTCCTTCTACAGGAGTGTGTACACATGCATCTGAACACACGTAAGTTCTATGTGCATATGGTGATGTATGACAAATGGTTAGAGTCACTGTCTCCTTTAACACACGAGTTTCTTCCAGCTCTTTTATTCCTTTCAAAAAAAAAAAAAGAAAGAAAAAGAAACAAACAAACAAATACCCTTTTAACACTAACCTCTTACAATGATAACTTTCACGTGTCTGTTTGTCTAACCCACAACACCCAGGTACTTGGCTGGATAATACCAGTCTTGAAGTTGCTGCAGAGAAATACCTTTTCTGAGGTTAACAGGCTCATAGTTAGCCTCTGAGTAAGGCAGACCTTGCATCATGATGAGAGAAGAGGGGACTAGAAGCAGACCTCCCCCCTACAACCATCATACAGGTTCTGATACCCTCAAAGACCCTAATTAATACGGTTCATTTTACTATAATCTGATCAAATGACATTGTCATAGTCAACTCCTTTTTTTTTTCTCTCTATTTTCTACTGTGTAAGCTGTTTGTGGAGTCCTCTTTGACTTCTTTTATTTTAGTTAATTTATTTATTCACTTTACATCCCGATCATAGCCCCCCCCCCCAACCTCTCCTCTCGGTCCCAGCCTCTCTCCCTCTTCCTCCAATCCCCTTCCCCTAACAGCCCACCACAGCTCATCAAGTCACATGAGGACTGAGCACATCCTTTCCTGCTGAGGCCTGGCAAGGCAGCCCTGCCAGGGGCAAGTGATCTAAAAGCTGGCAATGGAGTTCATGTCAGAGACAACCCCTATTCCCCTTACAGGAAGCCGGAGCTGCCCATTGGCTACATCTGCGTATGGTGCCTGGGACCAGTCCATGCATGGTCCTTGGTGCTTCAGTCTACACAAGCCACTCCGGGCCCTGGTTAGTTGACTCTGTTGGTCCTTTTGAGGAGCTCCTGTCCCCTCCAGGTCCTTCTACCCTTCCCCCCAACTTTCCCACAAGACTCACTACGCAGTGAGTCTTAGGATCTGTTTTGATCCACTGATGGAAGACACGCATAGTATATCCTCACTTATAAGTGGATATTAGCCATATAGTACAGGATAACCATACTACAATTCACAGACCCAAAGAAGATAAGTAACAAAGGAGGATGCTTAAATCTCACTCCGAAGGGGAAATAGAATAGACAGAGGAAGACGTTGAAGAGATGGAACAAGGTAGGAGAAGGAGAGAGAAATGAGAGTGGAACTCAGATCTGGGGAGAGCATGGGTGAGAGATCAGAGTTCCTGCAGAGAGAAGACAAACCGTGAAGGGGCTTTGGGGCGGGGCCGGGTCTCTGAGCTCACATGCTATACCGGAAGTGCTGGGATCCGTGAAAGGACTGCCTGAAGCATGTATCTATGCTGAGTCTTAACGCGAGGTGGTAACTTGGCACCTGCCTCCTCCATCCCCACTTTCCTCTTTTTTTGCCACTCCGCTTAGCGAAGGTGGATTCACCTGCCAACATGCCTTCTCCATGAATCCTGGCACTTGTGTATCTAGATCAGAAGGAGCAGAGAGAGTTTATTTGAAAAGCTGCTCTCCTTCGGTGGGGTGAAATCATTGTTCAGCTTTGGGCTTTAAGGAGATGGGGCGGGAGCAAGGGGCACTGAGGAAGAGGAGCAGCAGGCCAGATCCCAAGCTCTCAGAAACGCAGCTCTCTTCTTGTGCTGAGTTGAAGGACCTCCACAAAGAACACGGAGTGAGTTTGGGGGATGACTAGAGCCTGTGAAGAGACCTCAGTGAAATCCGTTCCCTGCACGCAGATGGCATGAAATGGTTCCGCTAGGCTTCAAGGGGTCACTGAATCGCACACACGAAGGGTGTGTTAAAATCGTGAGGTTAGCCCAAAAGCTCACGTTTTGCTTTCTTACGCATGAGCATCAAAGTGGGTGCAGACCCTCAACACCATAATCCATTATCAGAAACTGAAAGCAGCTGGTTAGATTTTTCAGACTTTCTACGCAGAGAGGCCGCATCTGGTCCCAGTTTGCTGCAAAGAAATCAGTTTCATCTTCCACCCAACCCCACGACAGAAAGCTCCCCCCCTCCGAGCAGCCTGGCTCCCCAGTTCAAGGTTCATCATGCTGCGGAATCTGTGGGACCTCCCCCCAAGCCGGGAAGCCACCTCAGAGCGGAGGAGTCTGCGATCCCAGCACTTCACCGAGCCTGGGGGTTGGCAACAGCAGCTCTGGGCCCCCAGAGGAAATCTCTGAGTAGATCGTGCATAGGAAGAAAAAAAAAATCATTTGTAATGGATAGTTTCAGAACTAATATCTCAGGACTGCGCAAAGTTAAACTATTGACTCTCTTCCCATTCGTTTCAGACTCAGCGCTCAGGCATAATTTATCTCGTTGATTCCACTGACCATCAGCAGTTGTGGCCATTTGCTGCCTAGCCGCCGAGACCAGTCAAATGATGATATCCAAACCCTCCGCCCTCAGCTTCCTTTCCAGCCTGTTTCAGCAATCTCTCCAGGTACTTCCTGTCTCCCCAGCCCCACTGTCTGGCAGTTACTTCAGACAAGTCAATATGTTTAAATTATATCTGAGCTCGAGGTAATTAATCATAAAGCTTTATGCTTTGTCATGTGGTTTAAAAAAAAAAAAAAACAACTCTGGTTGGCATTTCACTGAATCACAATTAAAAGGCAAAAGCTACCTGCAATGCATTGTGAAGGCCACTTACCCTTTGCGGCTGGAATCCTTCTGGACCAGGTTGCATGGGGAGGGCCAAGACAGCGTTTGGGGAAAAGTGAGGCAGATCAAAGGAAAGACTCCTGTGAGCTGGCCTGGTCGAAAATGTACAGAACTGAGTGCACCAAAAATCACGTGATGAACTTCTTCGTTGATGGATTTTTACAAACATGGCCAAGGGCTTTGCAGCTTACTATGTAATTATATCAGGTAGTGCATTGAACACGTGCTGCTAAAGAGTGGCAGCGACTCCTTTCAGAGCAGTGTGGTTGCCTCCAGTTTTAGCTATGTCCTTACATCATACGACCTTAGTATTTAGCCCCCTTGTTCCCATCCCATTCGGCCCTGGTTTCCACGGGTTACAAAGAGTCTTGAATCTCAAGGTGTATTGGTGATGAGTTCTCCTGTGCAATGAGGTGAGAGAGCTGTCCACTGTGATCGGTTTCTACTCACCAGAGTATTCCTGACATCAGATGTTGAAGAGGAGGTAGGTACCCACATCAACCACGTCTTGGACCTTGTCTGAAGTTCCATGCTTTAATTCAGTTCAACTCTGTTTCCATGGACCTGGGGTTCATGATAGATCACACATGCTAAAGGAACAGTCCCCCCAAAGAATACCTCACTGCAGGGACAACTTGCAAAGTCCAGGCCTTCTCTATAGTTACAAATGTTATATGACTGCCTCTCTACTTTTCCTAAAATGACTCAGACAACTTGGAAACGGTTTTGTTTGCGTTTGTTTGTTTACGTTTAGTGAGTTTTTAACAAACCGAGGACACATCCCAAGAAAAGCCAGTTAGAAGAAACGCACAGTGAACGGATCTCCCGTGTCCTCCTTGGGCACGCTTGTTGGGAATGGAGTTAAACGTGCCGTCCCTGTAATCGTCTGCCTCCCTTCTCCATCATCCAGCCCCCACTGGAAGCTTGGGGTGGAGGTGGGAGCACCAAGAGATACTCCATTAGCAAAAGCGCAGGTATGGTTGAGTGAGAGCTTTCAATGACGGTCTCAAAGCTTATAAAAATTCCCGTATGCCACCAGTAGGGACTCAATATAGGAAAGGGATATGGATATTCTTGGCATTTAAGGCAGGGAAGTATAAGCTTTCAAGGTCACCATGGAGCTGAAGGATCGGGTTCTCGGGGCCGGGCCTTCGGGAAGACTCCCGAACCACCACCGGAAATGATGAAGGTGATCGATAATGCCCTGCTTGGCCGGTGCTCGTTCATGGACAACACGCATTGAGGTGGAATTAGTGCTCTTAGTCTTGGAACCATCTTTGTGTAATGCAGGGTTTGATTATAACAAAGAGAAGATGAACAAAACCCAGAAACAAATATCAACATGTACTCTCCAAGGCACGGGTCTCCTATGGTTCTTGCTGTCCTCAAGTTGACGTTCCAATACAGATAAAACCAAACAACGTGTCTGTTGTCAAAGACATACACTATAGAAAAAAATTAATGATATGGATTTATCTGAGCAGAGACCACCCTGAAAGCTAAAGTTAAAAACAGCTGGCTATTAGTGAGAAAGCATTAGTCTCAGCAAATATGTTGATTGCAGTGTTGGTCAAATTCTGGAGGCCTGGGGTGTCGCTTACGGTACGGTAGGATGAGCGCTGGGTAACGCCATAGACTAGGGGCTGTCTCCCTATACCACCCATGAAAAAGAAGGGTCAGAGGAGAGAAAGAAGAGCTTCAGAAGTTCACAGAGGTAGTGTGACGAGACAGCTGAAGAGTCCTGAGAAAAAGACAAGAGACTCGTCCAAAAGAAGCCAAGGTAGGCGCAGCTCCAGCCGTCCAGCTCCCCAACAGTAGGCAAGGAAGCAGAAGCCAGACCCTAAAAGTAAGCCAGGAGGCTCTGGTGAAGGCTTGTGGTCCTCCGCCAGGGTGAACCAGAGCCTGCACAAGCTTCAAGTCCAGTTGAGGGCTTTCCTGATTCAGTGATTCCTCCAAGGACATTGAAAAGAAATTGCTTTCCATCACTATATGACTTGAAGGGTCTGGTCACATCTTAACGTGGGTCCTATTGTTTAAAAGTGAGCAACTGGAGGTTGGAGGCATGGCTGAGGTCAAGGTAAAACCGCACGTTGGGGAGCCTGAATTTAACCTGCATTGTTTAGAGGCAATTGTCAGCTCTCAGAGGCAGCTATAGAAAGCAAGAGGGCTGCAGGGGGCGCGAGGCAGTAAAGTGCCTGATCCACCTCTGATAGTGGGGAACAGCTCTTTTGGTAGCGCTGACATGAGGTCATCAAGTGCATCAATGGGCAGGAGAGCTCTCTGCTGCTCACTAACCTACAGCCTGCGAGCAGGGTAGTTAATATTAGGAGATCTTGTGAGTACAAAGCAGGGTCCTCTGTCTCCGTAGACCTCAGTGCTGTGCTTACTTCTCATGCTTTCAATGGGCTTGAGAGACATCCCCAGGAAAACAGTAGCCACCCTGGGGGGAGAGCAATCCAAGGGGTCCTATAGCAGTGCTTCTCAACTTGTGGGTCACAACCCCTTTTGTGGTGAAATGACCCTTTCACAGGGGTCACCTAAGACCATCAGAAAATACAGATATTTACATTACAAGTCATAACGGTAGCAAAATTACAGTTATGAAGTAGCAACAAAAATAATTTTATGGTTGAGGGGGTGGTCACCAAAACATAAGGAACTGTTTTAAAGGGCCGCAGCATTAGGAAGGTTGAGAACCACTTTTTTTTGGAGAGTCAGAGAGGCTTCCCAGTTCACAAACCACAAAATTAAGTGTCACCTGCAGAGACCTCTGACATGCAAAGAAGGGAAGCTGCTAAAGTAAAGACAGCTCTGGTGGGCATCAGACACTTGCCTAATGATGGTAAAGTGGTGTTTTTACTTTATTCTGTTATATTTTAATTTTTTTTAGTTTTCCAAGAAAGGGTTTCTCTGTGTATCCTTGGCTGTCCTGAACTCGCATCGTAGACCAGGCTGGCCTCACTTACAGTGATCCGCCTGCCTCTGCCTCCCGAGTACTGGGATTGAAGGCGTGCGCCACCATGCCCGGCTATGTTTTAATTTTTTATGTTTTATTATTTAATCTTCCTTACATCAACACAATTTTGCTTTCACCTTTCTCATTGTTAGGCATTTTTCTTTTTATGGTCTTTAAATTTTGTCCAATCTCATGTTCTTTCTTATCTCCTCTATAACACTCTTCTACGTTTCTTTCCTCTAATTTACCAGCCTGGCGTCTCCATCACTCTTCTCTTTTTCTTGCCTCCTTTTTTTAAAATCTCATTTATTTGCTATTTACAGTAATTTTAAATTTCATAACATAGTCTGCATTGGTGTTGACATTTCCTATCTCTGATCACTGATGCAATCTTGGTGAGCTTTGATCAATTTTAAGTGCATGTCTATACATTTCACTGTTTGATAACATTGCTGTTGTGGAAATTAATGTTCTCCTCTATGAGTGGCTTTGGTGGGAGTGAGGCTGTGGGAGTTGGCAGTTCCATAAGATTTCCAAATAAAACCAGAAGAAAAACTCAAACCAACAGAGGAAGAAATCTCAACATAGAAACATGAAAAGGCAAAGCAACTTTAATCCATTAATTTAGATAAAAGATAAAATACCGAATTCAATGGTATAAAAAGAGGTGAATGACAAATGAAGATTGAAAAAGTATACTAGTTAAAATGGTAAATGATCCCAGAAAAAACAAAAGCAAACAGATGAATCCAACTCAGGACCTAGAGAGGAGATTCAGCAACACAGAGAAGAAAGTAAGTTGATGAGGAAATCAGTGACATGGATGTGAAAGCCAACAACGTGGAAGAAAAAAAATCAGCAAGGAAATTGTTTCTGAAAGAAAACCAAGTAGAACATATTGACACAGGAGACAACTTCCTGAACAAAACACCAACGGCTCAGGCCTTAATGTCAACAATTAATAAATGGGACCTCATGAGGCTGAGAAGCTTCTGTAAGGCTGGAGACACCGTCAAGAGAACAAAGCGACAGCCTACAGACTGGGAAAAGATCTTCACCAACCCTACATCTGACAAAGGTCTGATATCCAAAATACATAAAGAACTCAAGAAATTAAACACCACCAAACCAAATAACCTAATTGAGAAATGGGGCTTGGAACTAAACAGAGAATTCTCAACAGAAGAATATCAAATGGCTGAGAAACACTTAAAGAAATGCTCAACCTCCTTAGTCATCAGGGAAATGCAAATCAAAATGCAAAGCAAAACTCTGAGATTCCATCTTACACCCATCAGAATGGCTAAGATCAAAAACTCAAGCGACACCACATGCTGGCAAGGATGTGGGGAGAGATGAACACTCTTTCATTGCTGGTGGGAATGCAAACTAGTACAACCACTTTGGAAATCTATCTGGCGCTATCTCAGAAAACTGGGAATAGGGCTTCCTCAAGACCCAGCTATTCCACTCCTTGGAATATACCCAGAAGATGCACCAGCTCACAACAAGAAAATTTGCTCAACCATGTTCATAGCAGCCTTATTCATAATAGCCAGATCATGGAAACAGCCTAAATGTCCCTCATTAGAAGAATGGTAAAGAAACTGTGGTACATATACACTATGGAATACTACTTAGCTATTAAAAACAAGGAATTCCCGAAATTTGTGGATAAATGGATTGAGCTAGAAATGATCATAATGAGTGAGTTAACCCAGAAGCAGAAAGACTCAAATGGTATATACTCACTTATATCTGCATACTAGCCCAAGGGGCATGTCGCACAAAAGCCTTCCCGTACCAGGAAACTGGGACAGAGGGGAGGACAGCCTATTGGGACTCTAGATAAGAGAACCATGTGAGAATAGCAATGTAGAAGAATCCAGTGGGTCCTAGAAACCTACAAGTAGAACATTATGATAGGCAGATTTGGGCCAAGGGGGCCCGTTCAAACTAAGGCACTAGCCAAGGACAATACAGGCGGTAAACTTTAAACCCCTACCCAGATCTAGCCAATGGACAGGACAGTCTCCACACTTGAGTGGAGAGTGGGATATGACTTTCTCATGTACTCTGGTGCCTCACATTTGACTATGTCCCCTGGAGGGGGGAGACCTGGTGGCACTCAGAGGAAGGACAGCAGTTTACCGAGAAGAGACTTGATACCCTATGAGCATATACAGGGGGAGGTAATCCCTCTCAGGAACAGTCATAGGGGAGGGGAATAAGGGGGAAATGGGAGGGAGGGGAGAATGGGAGGATACAAGGGATGGGATAACCATAGAGATGTAACAAGAATAAATTAATAAAACAAATTTAAAATTATTAAAATAAAATAAAATAAAATAAAAAGAAAACCAAGTAGAAATATTGTAAATGATAATCTCAATGAATAACATAACATAACTGGAAAGTGTCACCAATAGACTTGGCCAAGCAAGGAAAGAACAGCAGAGATAGAAGACAAACCCAATAAAACACATATTCAAACCCTGAAATAAATAAATTGACCAAGACAACAAAGTCCAATAACTTGATAGAATGAAGACACCAAGCCTAAAAATTTATGGACTAGAAGAAGATGCTGAAGTAAACACTATTCAAAGAACTTATAACCTAACATTTCCCAAACCTGGAAAAAGAAATAGACATACAAATATAAGAGGCATTTAGAACCCCAAATAGACATCATTAGAGAAGAAATGCTCAAGACTATATAATACTTATAGCTTATATAAGTCTTGTAGTTAAGATGTCAACTATAAGCACAAATTGGTATTTACATGTTTCTCCTAAGTAATTTTTAACTTCATAAACATATTCTGCATTGGTGTTGATGTTTCACCGATGCTATCTTGCTGAGCTTTGATCAATTTTAAGTATGTCTATCTTTTGTTGTTTGACATTGTTGATGATGTGGAAGTTATTGTTCTCCTCTCTGAGTGGCAAAAACAAAAACAAAAACAATAATATAAGATATATGGGGAAAGGGTCAACTCACAGAACCAGGCACCTCAAAATACCAGCAGATCATTAATCAGCACTCTCAAACCAGGAAGTATGGAACAATGTATTTCAGGACCAACCTAGCAGAGCTGTCATTGAACTGTCAAAAGAAATTATGAAATTTAAGACAAACAAACAAACTCAAACCAATGCATCTCATGCCCACCAAACCAGTTCTAAAGAATATGCATAAAGAAACACCATACAAAGAGTGAAAGAAGACAGTCTGAACCATTAAAGTATAGAAAAGACTAAAACTCATGAGAGGGAAAAAAACAAATGAAGGAAACTTGGGAAGTACCCCCATCATTTCCAGCACACTAAAATAGCCACTCCCTACTACTAGTAGGAGAGAAGAAAATAGCAGACAGGAGAGGGCTACTTCAGGGTTCTTAACCCCTGCTGCTCAGAGCCTCAGCTAGGATCACCCTCACAGACTCCTGGGAGACTCCCCTGTCCTAGAGAGATCCCCGAAACCAATTTCCATCCTCTCTCCCAGTCTTCCCTTCCTGTTCCCCAATCTCTGCACACCTGATTTCACTCTGGTTACCAGTCCCCATGCCCTCTCCTATCGATTTCCATTCTAATGTATATTATTCTCCCTACCTCCTCTTCCTCCCAGCTCCCTCCCTCCATGTACATCAGATATCTATTTTACTTCCTGTTCTGAGTAAGATTCAAGCATCTTCCCTTGGGCTCTCCTTGGATTCTTTGGGTCTGTGGAGAGTAGTAACATGGTTATCCTGCACTTTATGGCTAATACCCGCTTCTAAGTGAGTACATACCATGTGTATCTTTCTGGGCCTGGGTTACCTCACTCACTATGATCTTTTCTAGCTCCATCCATTTGCCTGCAATGTTTGTGATGTTGTTTTAATAGCTGAGTAGTATTCTATTGTGTGAATGTGCCATATTTTCTTTATCCATTCTTCATTTGGGTTGTTTCCAGATTCTGGCTATTACAAATAAAGCTACTATGAACATAGTTGAGCAAGTCTCCTTGTGGTATAGTGGAGCATCTTTTGGGTATAATGCCCAAGAGTGGTATAGTTGGGTCTTGAGGTAGATCTACTTCCAATTTTCTGAGAAAGCTCCAGATTGATTTCCACAGTGGTTGTACAAGCTTGCACTTCGACCAGCAATTGAGGACTGTACTTGCTCCACATCCTTTCCAGTATATGCCGTCACTTCAGTTTTTGATCTTAGCCATTCTGACAGGTGTCAGATGGAATCTCAGAGCCATTTTGATTTGCATTTCCCTGCTGACTAGAGATGTTCAACATTTCTTTAAGTACTTCTTGGCTATTAAAGATTCCTCTATTGAAAACTCTCTGTTTAGCTCAGTACCCCATTTGATTACTAGCTTAGTAGTATTCCATTGTGTTACTTGATTTGTTGATGTTTAATTTCTTGAGTTCTTTATATATTTTGGATATTAGCCCTCTATCGGATATATGATTTGTGAAGATCTTTTCCCATTCTGTAGGCTGCTGTTTTGTCCTATTGATGATGCCCTTTGCTTTACAGAAGCTTTTCAGTTTCATGAGTTCCTACTTATTAATTGTGGATCTTAGAACCTGAGCTGTTGGTGTTCAGGAAGCTGTCTCCTGTACCAATGCATTCAAAGCTAGTCTCTACTTTCTTTTCTATCAGATTTAATGTATTCAGTTTTATGTTGAGGTCTTTGATCCACTTGGACTTGGGCTTTGTGCAGGGTGATAAATATGGATCTGTTTGCATTCTTCTACATGCAGACATCTAGTTAGACCAGCACCATTTGTTCAAGATGCTTTCTTTTCTCCATTGTATGGTTTTGCCTTCTTTGTTAAAAAATCAAATGTCTGTATGTGTGAGGGTTTATTTCTGGGGCTCCAATTTGATTCTATTAATCAACCTGTCTGTTTTTATGTCAATGCCATGTGGTTTTGATTAATATTGCTCTCTACAGTTTGAAATCAGGGATGTTGGCATCTCCTGGCATCTCCTGAAGTTCTTTTAATATACAGGATTTTTTTTAAGCTATCCTGGGTTTTTTATTTTTCCATAGCAAGTTGAGAATTGTTCTTTCAATGTCTGTAAAGAGTTGTATTGGAATTTTGAAAGGAATGACATCAATCTGTAGATTGCTTTTAGGAAGATAGCCATTTTTACTGTTAAACCTACTGAACCATAAGCATGGGAGATATTTCCATCTTCTGATATTTTCTTCAATTTCTTTTATCAGAGACTTGAAGTTTTTGTTATATAAGTCTTTGACTTGCTTGGTTACAGTTATATCAAAATATTTTATATTATTTATGGCTATTGTAAAGGATGTTGTTTCCCTAATTTCTTTCTCAGCTTGTATAAAGGAGGACTACTGATTTTTTTTTTTTTTTTTTTTTTTTTTTTTTTTTTTTTTTTTTTTTTTAGCTAATTTGCCACTTTGCTGAAGGTGTTTATCAGCTGTAGAAGTTCTCTAGTAGAATTTTGGAGAACACTCATGTATACTATCAAAATTATCTTTGAATAGCTATACTTAGATTTCTTCCTTTACAATTTGTATCCTCTTGATCGCCTTTAGTTGTCTTAATGCTCTAGCTAGGACTTACTTCAAGTACTATATTGAAGAGATGTGGAAAGCCTTGTCTTTTCTCTGCTTTTAGTGGAAATTCTTTAAGTTTATTTTCACTTAATTTGATGCTGGCTATTAGCTTTCTGTATATAGCCTTTATTGGGCTCAGTATGCACCTTATATCCCTGATTTCTCCAATACTTTTAACTTGAAGGGGTGTTGGATTTGTGTCAGAAGCTTTTTCAGCAGCTAAGCAGATGATCATATGGTTTTTTTCTTTTAGTTTGTTTATATGGTGAATTACATTGATGGTTTTTAGTATATTGAACCATTACTGCATCCCTGGAGTAGAGCTTACTTGATCATGGTGGGTGATATTTTTGATGTGTTCTTGGATTTGGTTTGTTTCTTGAGTATTTTTGCATCAATGTTCATATGGGAAATTGATATCAAATTCTCTTTTTTTGTTAAGTCTTTGTGTGGGTTAGGTATTAGGTCGGCTCACAGAATGAATTTAACAATGTTCTTTCTGTTTCTATAGTTTGAGTTGTACTGGTATTAGCTCTTCGTTGAAAGTCTTGTAGAATTGTGCACTAAAACCACCTAGCCCTGGGCTTCTTTTGGTTGGGAGACTTTTAATGACTGCTTCTATTTCCTTAGAGATAATAGGTCTACTTAAATTGCTTACTTGATCTTGATTTAACTTGGGTATGTGGTATCTATCCAGAAAATTATCCATCTCATTTAGATTTCATTAGATTTGGTCTTTTGAAGTAATGGCAAATGATTCTAAGGTTGGCCTTAGTGTCTGATGTTATTCCACCTTTTCCTTTCTGATTTTGTTGATCTGAGTACTGTTTCTCTGCTTTTTAGTTAGTTTGGCTAGGGATTTGTCTATCATGTTTATTTTTCTCTAAGAACAAGCTCTTAATTTCATTGATTCTTTGTACTTTTCTCTTTGTCTCTAGGTTATTCCTGTTAGGCCTGAGTTTGGTTATTGTCTGCTGTCTACTCCTCTTGGGTGTTTGCTTCTTTTTGTTCTAGAACTTTGAGGTATACTTTTAAGTTGCTAGTATAACATCTCTCCAATTTCTTTATGGGGGCATTTAATGCTATGAACTTTCCTCTTAGTCCTGCTTTCATTGCATTCTATAAGTTTAGGTATGCAGTGTCTTCATTTTCATTTAATTCTAAAAGTTTTTAAGTTCTTCATGTCTTCCCTGACCCAGTAGTCCTTGAGTAGACAGTCGTTCAGTTTTCATGGCTTTGTAGACTTTATGATGATTCTATTGTTGTTGAAGTCCAGCTTTAATATATGATGGTCTGATAAAGCACAAAGAGATATTTCAACTTTCTTGTATCTGTTGAGGCTTACTTTGTGACTGACAATATGGTTAATTTTGGAAAAGGTTCCCTAAGGGGCTGAGAAGTTATATGTTTTGTGTTTGGGTGAAATATTCTGTAGTTTTCTTTTAGGTCCATTTAATTCATAATGTCAGTTAGTTTCATTATTTCTGTTTAGTTTCTTTCTCAATGACTGTCTATTGGTGAAAGAAGGATGTTGAAGTCTCCCACTAATACCGTGTGGGGTTCAATATATGATTTAAGCTTTAGTTATGTTTCTTTTATGAATGTGTGTACCCTTGAATTTGAGGCATAGATATTCAGAATTGAGACATCATCTTTGTGGGGTTTCTTTAGATGAGTATAAAGTATTTTCTCCATCTTTTTTGATTAATTTTGGTTGAAAATCTATTTTGTGGGAAATTAGAATGGCTACTTCAGCTTGCTTTTGGGGTCTGTTTGCTTGGAAAACATTTTCCAGCCTTTGACTCTAAGGTAATGTCTATCTTTGTTGCTGAGGTGTGTTTCTTGTATGCAGCAAGAATAATAGATTCTGTTGTCACATTCATTCTGTTACCTGTATCTTTTTATTGTGGAATTGAGTTCATTGATGTTGAGAGATAATAACGACCAATGATTGTTAATTCCTGTTATTTTGATGTTGGTGGTGGTAGAATGTGTGTGTGTGTGTGTGTGTGTGTGTGTGTTTCCCTTCTTTTGTTTTTGGTGGTGTGGGTAACTTATTTCTTGTGTTTTCTCGGGTGTAGTTAACCTTCTTGTATTGAAGTTTTCCTTCTATTATCTTCTGTAGGGCTGGATTCATAGATAGGTATTATTTAAGTTTGGTTTTGTCATTGAATATCTTTTATTCCTCCACCTATGGTGATTAAAAGTTTTGCTGAGTATAGTAGTCTGGACTGACATCTGTGGTCTTTTAGAATCTGCAAGATATCTGTGCAAACCCTCCTGGTTTTCAGAGTCTCTGTTGAAGTCAGGTGTTGCTCTGCTTGTTCTGCCTTTATTTGTTATTTGGCCTCTTTCCCTTGATTCTTTTAATATTATTTCTTTGTTCTGTAAATTTAGTGTTTTGATTATTATATGAAGGAAGCATTTTCTTTTCTGGTCAAATATGTTTGGTGTTTTGTAAGCTTCTTGTATGTTTATAGGAATTTTTTTAGGCTGAGGAAGTTTTCTTCTATGATTTGGTTAAAAATGTTTTCTAGGCCCTGGAGCTGGGAGTCTTTCTGTTCCTATTATTTTTAGGTTTCATCTTTTCATAATCCCAGATTTCTTGTATTTTTTGTGTTGGGAACTTTTTAGATTTAACATTTCCTTTTATGGATGTACCAATTTCTTCAATAGCATCTTCTACGCCTGAGATTCTGTATTCAATCTCTTGTATTCTGTTGATGATGCTTGTACCTTTAGTTCCTATTCTCTTCCCTAGGCTTTTCATCTCTGGGATTCCCTTACTTTGTGTTTTCTTTATTGCATCTATTTCCATTGTTTAGGTCTTAAACACTTTTATTTATTTCTTTCCCTTGTTTGATTATATTTTCCTGTATTTCTTTAAGGGATTCACTAATTTCCTCTTTAAAGGACTCTATCATCTTTATAAGGTTGGATTTAAAGTGATCTTCTTGTGCTTTGGCTGTGCTAGGCTATCCAGGGCTTACTGTAGTAGGATATCTGGGCTTTGGTGGTGCCATATTTCCCTGGCTTTTGTTGATTATGTTCTTATGCTGGTCTTTAGCCATCTGGTTGTCCCTATTGTTGGTTGGATCTTCCTAATGCCGGAAGGACTTGTGGTGGGGGGTCGGGGTGGGGAGTGGAGGGCAGACTGCAGCTCACCTCTCCTGGCTGTGCTCCAGGGGCACCTAGCAGGTAGGGGATTGGCAAGTAAAGGGGTCTAACCTGGATGTTCCCAGGGCATCTTTAGGAAGCCAGGTAATGGAGCTCAGGGGAAAGAAGGCAGGTCACCTCTCAATATGAACAATTTAAATCCCTAACAAGTAATAAGTCTCTTAACAAAGAAAGCCTCAAGACCCCAAAGAAGCAGTTCAATGTCAAATTCTACTGTATCTTTAAAATGATAACACCAATTCTCTTCAAATTGTCCCACAAAATACTCCTTAAAATGGGCCCACAGATTCACTCTATGAAGCCAATGTCACTCTGATCAGAGGAGGATACATCATCATCATCAACAACAACAACAACAAAAATAGATCATTTTTCTGATAAATATTAATAGAAATATTCTCAGAAAAATAGCAATCAAAGTAACTCAAGGCCACTTTGAGATCAGATAACACAGAAGTTGGTTTTATCCATCAATACAAATTTAGTTCAGTATTTTCAAGTTAGTCAATAAGTGAAATATAGAGCATAAATAGACTGAAGGATAGAAATCACATGATCATCTCAACAAATTAAGTAAAGGATTTTGCTGAAGTGCATCATCCCTTCATCATAAAAGCCATGAAGAACTCAGAGTCAAGCTGAACATATATCAAGATACTAAGGGATGTGTGTGTGTGTGTGTGTGTGTGTGTGTGTGTGTGTATATATATATATATATATATATATATATATATATATATATATATATATATATATCCAACATTATACTGAGTGGGAAAAATACAATAAATGAGAAAGAGTACCCTCTCTTTCTGCTCCTATTTATATAAACTTGAAGCCTTAGCTAGAACAAGAAATAAAATAAAGAAAAGCTTGCAAAACAGAAAGGAAGAAGTAAAAGTATCCTTATTTGCAGATGACATGATCCTCTCTTTTAAAGAAACAACCTCTAAAGACTACCAGAAAACATTTAGACCTGATATACACATTCATCAAAGTAGCAGGATAAAAGTCAAACATGTAAGACTCATCCACTTTTCTATGAGAAATAGAAGAGGATGGAATATCATTCACTTAATCAAAGAGTGCAAGACCTCTACAAATGAAAACTTTAGACAATGAAGAAAGTAACTGAAAGAGACATTAGAATATGGAATGACCTCTAATATGCATGGATTAAAAGAATTAATACAGGGAACACAGCTGTATTATCAAAAGCAATGAACAGATTCAATGGAATCCCTTTTAAAATTCTAAGTGCATTCTTCACAGAATAATAGAGAAATATATATATATAATCTTAAATTCCTGTGGAAGCACAAAGACCCCAGATTGACAAAATAATCCTGAGTAGAGTAGAAAGAGTGATGCTGGAGTTAGCACAGTATCTGATTTCAATTTCATATTACAGAACCATAGTAACAATACTTTCATGGCACTGGCAAAGGTTAAAAACATCCCCTAGACATATAGATCAACAGAATGGAATTGGGAGCCCAGAAATAAACCAACCCAGCTCAGTTTCAAAGAAGATACCAAAAAATAGACAGACTCTTCTAAACACGGTGTTAGGAAAATAGAATTTGTGTCTCTATCTTACTCTGTATAAAATAATTTCAAAGTGGACCAAAGATCTTAATATGAGATCTGAAATTGTCAAAAATAAAAAATACAACAAACACTTCAAGACACAGGCACATGAAGGACTTTCGCAAAGAGACCCCCATTGCCTCAGGAAATAATTCCCAAAATTGACAAATATAAAAAATAAGTAAAAGGTGGCAAAGTGGGCAGAAGAGCTTATTATACTAAGTGAAATAAGCATAATGAATGATCTAAATTTAAACATTTAAGCATCTTCTTCTGTGTGTGTGTGTGTGTGTGTGTGTGTGTGTGTGAAGGCGGATATTGTGAAACTAGAAAGAAAAGCATGAGTTAGTAAGCACTATTAAGGGAATGGGGTGGAGAAACCAAATGGAATTCATGAATACAGAAGAGACTTGGGGTGGAGAAAGGAAAACAGTAAGGGTTGGGCAGAGACAAAGGGAAGAACAGCGAAGAGGCAACGAATAAAAATCAGTTTTATGACAAGCATGAAAAAGGCCATAATGAAGCCACCGTTTTTGTATGTTAACTCTAAAAGTTAATTTTAAAATGTAAAAAAAAATTAATACATAAATAAAATATCCCAGAACAGTTTGCACAAATTGTAACTGCATCTAATTTTTTTACAATAAAATTTGTGGAGACCCAATTATGCCTCTTAGACTGCTTGTTGCACCCTGATGGCAGAATGGGGTGGTTCTAGCAGAACTGATACAGCCGCAATCCTCCACTGCTTACCACCTCCTAAAGATTACAAATTTACATGAGCAAAGAAATTTCCTAGATTATAACCATTCAAAGGAATGGAGATTGCATGGCAGTATTGTCTAACCATTCAGAATTGAGTTTCTAATTTCAATTGTATAGCCACATATTTCTTGAGAGAAATCTGCACTTTTTAAATTTTTACTTATTTTTATTTTATGTACATTGATGTTTTGACTGCATGTACATCTGTGTGAGGGTGTCAGACCCCCTGGAACAGGAGTTACAGACAGCTATGAGCTACCATGTGGGTGCTGAGAATTGAACCCAGTTCCTCTGGGGAAAAAAAAAAGGCAGTGTTCTAAATCACTGAGCCATCTCTCCAGCCCCTAAATCTGCATTTTAACTCATTTGTTTTTCTAGCTGATAAGTCTGCCATAAAACTCTGTTTAGAGAAAATATTTCAGGTTCACTAGTAAATAAAAATCTACAAACATTTAGTAGAAAGGCACCGGAATACATTTGCATAAATAAGGGACAAAGCTTCTCTTCCAAGCAGCACACGAAGCCTACATGATGACGTCTGGAGGCAAAGGGGTTACAAGACTGTCACTGCTGACAACACTCTCAGCTTTCTGGCCTCTCTGGTTACGTTTCTCTCTCTCAACTAGACTTCAAGCCTTTAACTCAGTTCACAGAGAAATCTTTCAAGCCATTGATCAGCCCAAATATTAGACCTAATACTCTGGCTTACATAACATTTGTTCATTATACTTTGTTTTTCTTATTACATATATAAATCATATAGAAATGCCATTATATATAAATGCTGTTCTTTATTTGTACAGCAAAATAAATGGAAAACTTACTTTATATATATTTCAACATTGACCGCCATCCCAGAACAAATTCCTACAAGCTACTTCAAATAATTTCTAGGTTTCAACACACAGATGACTTCTATTTTTCCGTATTGAAGCTCTCTGAGTGTGAAAGAAGCAGACAGGGAGCTCCTAACATGCCCACTCGTGTCACTAACTCAAAGGACTATGAGGAGTGACAACTCAGGTGCCGGCTTCCCCTGTCGCCGACTCGTGTGTCCTTCAGATGAACAAGATATGGGCCACATTTCTGCAGCTAGACATCTGGACGTCACAGCTGCCGTGAGGACCCCATGTGGCTGGGAATGTCAGCTTAAATCGTAGACAAAGTCAAGGAAAGGAGAAATGTCAGAATCCTGTGTGGCTCCTGAGCCACCTATGTGACCCCTGTCCTGACCCTTCGTCAATTCTGAAGGGACGTGACTTACATTAGATCCATAGCCGTAGATCCAGACTGCCACGGCTGGAGGCGAGTAACCACATGTTGTGTGTCCACGTAGCACTGGCTAAGTTAGATCCACAGTTGTCTCCAAATGTAAGGCCCTTTTCCCACTTTGAAATTTAAAATCAAAGATAGGAAAAAAAATTACTTCGATCTGTGTATTACTCCTGGTGCCCCCTGCTTTTTTCCCTGATTGAGGGACACTGACAAGAGGAACTACATTGAACTTGTCAACATCTCAAGTTTATTTGACAATCTACAGCATTTTCCAAGATCATATGAATTTCTCAGTAGACGTTCTCAGGCACACGTTTACATCTTAAGACAATGGCGATGCAGGAAGCTCTAGAAAGAAACAATAAAAAGAGCCCTTGGCAGCTACATGTTAATACACAGAGACTTCTCTATCATCTTAGTTAAAAATATTAGGGGTACCCCTCAATAACTGTCAACGATAATCCTAATCAGGTGGAAGCCGTGAAGCTAAGGCCCCAAAGACTGGCTTGTCTCTCTCTAACCAGGCTGGAATTGTTGTCTTAGCTCCGATGAGCACTGCAGAGTCAAAACCATCAATGCATTCAGATTCCAAGAATAAACACAGGCATGTGTGATGGATACTATTTCCGACTGTAACTTTGTCTACATTTGCTGCAGCAGTGCAAATTTCCAGAACTATTATGGCTGGAATTTTGGTCTAAACTGATCAGTCATGGTCTCCAATGTCCCTGTAATCGGGAAAACCAATACTCCTGTGCTTCTGCCAACCATGCTACTGTAGATACAAACCATGGATGATATGATTGCCTGAGTTGTGACTGGGAAGGTCTCCAGTGGGCTGAATGGCCACATGCTAAAGGCCTTGTAATTTCTCTCAAGCTGGGGGTGCCGGTACAGACCTAGTGCTACGGCTATGGGACTCACTGCCAAAGTCCCTCAACACGGGCAATTACGGTAGAAGACGGAGTCTGAAAGCCAAGTGTCTCGATATTTCATACCCCAGTTTTGTTTTTTTTTTTATTCGTAAAATAGGTATCTAAACGGGGGCTTTATGTCTTGCTTCAAGAAACAAAAGAGATAGCATAAATATATCTGGTAAGTGGTGGGCAATTGAAAAGCATCAGCTATAAAATTTTAAAGGGCTTTCGTTTTGTGATTGAGTCGGAAAGAGGGTAATGATGCTGGCCAAGAAAATTAATCAAAACCAAATGTTTTTACTATATTTTTTTTTCTGGAAGTATAATTTTCTTCTGCCTTTGACCATTTCTTAAGCCACAAAAGCAATGCTCACTCGGGCTGCCCTATCTTAACGTGTGTGTGTGTGGAGTCATTTGTGCAGTAGATGCATGAATGCAGGAAGCAGGCTTGGCGCTATGTCTCGCTGGAAACATTTCCCTCAGTTATATAAACTCCATGTTTTACAAAGGGCCAGTGATCTTAAAGGAAATCATCTGCAAAATTAACCTGCAACTAACAAGCAAGAATCTCCAGATGAGCACTCAATTTGCAATCTGCAGAATCATTATTTCAGTTAGCACCAGCACCCCTCCTCCCCGCCCCTTGCCCTGTGGTTATGGGTGAAATTGTTTAATCCCTTGAAAGCGTTATATTTTCATGTAGTCCTACCTGTTGCCCCTTGGGGCTAGCTCCTGCACTGCTGATGTTCTATTAAGAACGTGCTTGCCTATCCCAATGTCCTGTGAAGAACACCCCCTTCTGTTTTTGTCTAGACATTTTAGTATTTGGGGTTTTAATTTAATTAAAATTTTTAATTTATTTTTTTGTAGAAAGTTAAAGATATGAATCTCATTCTATTTTTCTGAAGGCACCAATTTTTTTTTAAGCAGGCTAGCTTTTTTCAATGCGTGGTTTTTGCCTCCTTTGTAAAAAATTAAATGGGTATAGCTTTCTTGGTTTATTTCCAGGTATTCAATTCTATCCCACTGGTATTCCTGTCTATTTTTATGCCAGTGACAAACTGTCTCTATCACGACAGCACTGAAGTGTAATTTGAGTTTGGCTATTATAATAACCCAAGTCTGTTCTTATTCTTTAGAACTGCTTTGGCTATTTGTGGGTCTCTTGTGGTTTCCCATCAAGTTTTGGATTTTTTTTTCTAAATCTGTTAAATATGCAATCAGAATTTTAGCATGTGTTATATTAAATCTATAGATTAACTTATCTAGAGATAATAATATAGCTTTTTTTTCTTTGTAATATTAATTCTGCCAAACTAGTAGTATAGAATATCTTTCCATCATCTAGTTTCTTTTTTGATATACTTTCTTGATGTCTTAATGCCCTTTTCTTCTTTGAGTAGGTATATTGCTAACTCTTAACTGTTTGTAATTATTTGAGTAGGGTGTTTTTGCTGCTTTCTTTTTCTGAGGGCATGTTGGCAGTGTGTCAGGAATTCAAGCACCCTCAGCGCTGACCATGGCCCTGCTCATACACTTGTCTCTTAGAGCTGCTGGAAGACAGATATCTGTCAGCCATGTTTCTCATATGCACAGCAAGAGTGCCCTGCAGACCTGTGGGAAAGTCAACCTAGGGCCAAGGCAAAGCAGGACCTTTCTCCACCATTTGCCATTTGTACACTCTTGACAGGATGGTGAACATACATTTTTCAGGAAGGACGACCATAGATAGCAATGAAGACAACTGTCTTGACCTCCAGTTTTCATTTTCAAAGCTGTAGAGAGCTTCCACTGGTGAGCTGCATGGAAAATGAGGTATGGTGGTGAAGTGATTAAGAACTTAGATTTGGAGATCAAAACCAGATTCAAATCTCATTTCCTTTCCATTGTCTGCAGGAAAAAAAATGCATATTCTTACCAAGTATAATTGCTTTTCACCTTAAAAATTGCATGTGCTGCCTAAGAAGAGTCTTGACCCAAACTCTTTAGGACTGCCAACAGACTGATTTGAATGGCACCGTCTTTGAAAGGGGCATAGTACACAATAATGCTCAGAAGTAAGTCTCATGCTGTGAGGTACAGCACCATGGCCCGCTCCTGGGGCTGGAAAGTATAGAAAGTCACCCCCGTTGCACATGAACCCTGACTATAAGGTGAGGCTAACCCCTTCCTTGCTTACTTAAGCCAGTCTCACTGTTGTACACCACACTTGAGGAAGAATTCTGGGTAGGGTCAAGCTCTATAATCACTGCTATGGAGAAGTTATACAACAGCTCACAGTTATGCAAGTTGGAATCTGTTATTCAGATTTCCGTAGCTGTAGCAAATAACTGAGCTAAGTCAACTAATGGAAGGTAGGGGTTGTTCTGACTCACCCTTGACCAGTTTCCAGTAGTTTCAGAGTCTGTGGCAAGAAGAAACGTCTTACCCCATAGTACCCAGTCAGCAAAGCCAGAAACGAACCAAGGTATCAATATCTTCTTCAAGCCACAGCCCCAATAATCTAGCCTCTTCTCAAAGACCCCACCCCCTCCTAAAGCCATATTACCTCCTAATAGCACTCTAAGCTGTAGAAGAACTAATTAACCCATGGACATTTGCAGAACACTTAACTGAACATAGCAGAGACCTGTCCGCTTAGAATTCAATGTACAAGCTGAAGGGAGGACCCAGGCCTTTCTAGCTCATGACCCACTAGTGACTGACAGGCTAGAGATGGGCTAGCTGCCGCTGTCTGTACTTTACTCTCTCAGGCCATTCAGAAACACCCTTTCCCTCTGTACCCTGCCACTTCCCAGCAATCCAGATGAAACAGGAGCCCATCAGCTCTCCCAGGTGTTGCTAGAGATCTTAGCATAAAGGCCCAGGCTCCAGAAGCCTCAATAAGCTTGGCCTCAGCCCTTCACCTTAACATGGCATTTACACATTAAAAAATAATCATAATGCTGAAACTCAGAAAAGGAAGATTGATTCAAAGCAGCTGCAGTGGGAAGATGAACAAATGAAGAGCTCCAGATTTCCAAGGCCATCTTAGGGCTACCACAAGATTTGGGGTTTAAATAGAGGCCACGCAGTGGACATAATTAGGCAGTTCTGCTCCAGGTCTGAGTATGCCCAGCACTGACCCACCGTGTCTCAGCTGTGGTTTGCCAGGTGGTCAAATAAGTTGTAGCCTCACCTGGCTCTCACGGATAATCACTGTATCTTGTTGATAGCAGAAGGGAAGGATAGCAATGGCTCACCTCAAGATAGAGGATTTTCTTCTGGAATTCAAGGTGACGTAAGCATAAAAAGTAAGGGCAAAACCACCTCTGTGCCTTTGGACCAAGCGTAAACGCAAATGAAGGCAGAGGCCAGGCTTTCCTCCATCTGTTGGTTACCTCCTGGGCCCAAGTGAGGAATCAATGTCTTCTAGGCATGGGGGCTTCTAAATGCCCAGTGCAAGAGGACACTGTGAGGTCTGAGGACCAGCCTGGTGGCCTAGAATACTAAAGCAAGATGCAGGAAGAATTGGACTGTGGAGTTCATGTCTCAGAACTAGAGGTGGGGAGGGTGTAATACTCTCTCTTGAGTGAGCAACTGAAACCTCCGTGAGGATCACTTGCATTCCTTCAGGCCTGATTAGACATGTTTAACCCATCATGGGAGAGGCCTTGTCTGAGTAGCTACGGCTTGTCTGCAGTGTCTGAAAGAGGTCTGGACTGACAGCTACTTCTCTGAGCATTCCAGGAATGCACCATGCACTGCCCACAGCACAGAGAGGAGAGAATTTCACCAGACACACTGTGACAAAGTGTCCTTGAGACAACGAGCAAGACAAAGAAAATAGGGCCATTCAAACTGAATGGTGTGACTTGACTTCTAAATTGAGGCAATTACAAGAAGGCTTTAATGACCATCCATTTATTTTCTCAACATACATTTTCTTGTATACTTAAGATACATCAGGCCCTGGGCTAGCAACTGAGGACACAAAGTAAAGTAATACAGCTGTGCCCTGGGCCCCAGAGGCTCTGAGAGAGTAGGTGGCCAAGTGCAGTGTTAGAAAAGGAGGTAGTGACCATATTATTTGTTTTCGTTTTCCAAGTAGAGGCTGCTACTCAGTGACATCCTTAAGCAGAGATATTGGATATATCTTGGTATATAATGGATATTTTATACATACTCAATAAATGTTTGACTGAATGGTAAGAATTTATTTATTGTTTGCTATGTACCAGTCTTTTTATTCAAGAATGCATCAATGAATAAACTCATTCGTGGCTTATTTTTAATTCATGGGTACATATAGTTAAATATACTTAATCCATTCATTTAGGAAATCATGAATATTGTACATTTACCCCCAAAGCACCCTCCATGAATTTGAGCCTGCTTGAGAAAGGACAGGAGTCAACAGTAATGCAGGCAAGCTTTGGTTTAGGCAGAGAGAGCCGTATACACATAGGAAGAAAATGGGGTTGGCAGTTACCCTAAGAAACTGCAGGTAACCCCAGGAACCCACGCACAGGAGGGCCTGTTTCCCCACCTCCAGATAGAGTCTGCTACAGGATTCCTACACAGACGCTGGGTAGTCATGCTCTCCCAGAAGAGGAGCAGGCTGGGATTTAACAGAGCTCAGCAAAGGAGCTGGAGACGCTCAGAGAGCTTTCGGTGACTCATCCCACAGAAGGGCTTGACCCCTCCTCCCATTCCACAACAGTAGCTCTGCACTGAGGCATCTTCACCCAACAGCATTTCAATTAATCCCTCTGTTTACACAGTCCAACTGGCTAATGGAGCCTGGATTAGAACGAGGGGCCTGGGATTCTGAACTTAGCTTCACACTGTGTCCTGCTGTCTCTCAGTAGTGACTATTGTCACAAGGGCACCTCCCAGACCAGGGCACATCCTCCTATGGAACGTGGTAGAAACTCATGGTAGCTCTGTGAAATAACCACATTGAGTCCAGTTTTGTTTTGTTTTGTTTTGTTTTGTTTTTTTCAGGTTAATAATCATAGGCCCAGAAATGCCATGAGAAGAAATCTGGGTTTCAGCTCAGTTTCCCAGGGCAACTAACTGCAAGGGCTCACAAGAAAAGCGAAGGAGGCCGCTGGCCCCTTTTCCTTCTCAGAGCCACTGTGGCTGGCTCTGGGCCAGGAGAGATACTAGAGAGCCTTCTAGAAGAAACAACTAGCAGCTTGTGCAACAGTAATGACCAATTGCGGGGTGGGGGGGTGGGGCAGAGTTAACAAAAAAAAAAAAAAAAAAAAAAAAAAAAAAACCAGCTTCCTTGCAGAGCATGTTCTTAAATGAGAACGTGGAGAGCTTGGGCACAGAAGGCTTAGGGCTCATATTAATGGCACATATGTCACTTCTATAGCACTTCAGAGTAAGCTCTTACCTTCTTGTCCTCGGCTCACAGGAAAATGAGATACGTTTCATCACTATTCATTGCTTCCAGTTTTTTAAAGTGCTCAATAAGCCCTCAAATGCATCGCAGAAGTTAACTAAGGGTTCGGGCCCTGGCCTTGGAAGGCTTGTGCATTCCAAGGGAAGTGTGTCGCATCTGCACTCGGGTTTGAAATCGATGGATTAAAACCCCGTTTCAAGAAGAGTTAACCGATGCCAAGGATGCTCTCCTTGGGCATTAAGCTGCTTTTGGAAACAGACTTGATAACACAAGAATTCAAAGTTCTGGGTTTTAAGCTCTAAATCTGCTCAGTGTTTGCCTTGCCTCGAACAACAGCAGTTGTTGTTGGGTAGGGAAAAAAAAAAAAAACAGTGTGCCACTCTGAAACATAAATCCACACAAGCAGTTTGTGATTTTGATTTCCACAACTGGATTTATGACCCCTTAGGGTAAATGTTAGTGAACTTATAACAAACTGGAAAATATGGGCAGCAAGTAATTATTTGATTTACAGTGGGAAATTAAAATAGGGCCTCTTCAGGGTGTTTTAGAAAGCTGTTTTCCTTCATTATTTGTTTCTACCTATGATTCCGGGTCCGACAGTCCCAGTCAAGTGAGAAGACCTGGGAACCATGCACGGGGACCAATGTCATGAATCACCTGAGGCTGACGAGCAAGATATGTGGCCGAAATTAAACAAATACAGAAGCTACAAGCCTCTTCCGCACAGCTCAGCCATTCATCACTCCACTGCATTTTCTTATTATGCATATCTATCTAAGTGACATTTTGAAGAACAGAGACACAGTGAGAACAGTAGTGTGGCTGGTGGCAATTTAGTCTCTTGTCCCCTTCATAAAAACACTAGATTGTATTTGGTTCTCGCCCATGTCAAAACATCTTAATGTACTGCCAGTCATTAAAAAAAAAAATTTATACCCAGTCTATAATATACTCTTCTGTGGTGGGTGAGAGCTCCCAACCGAATTCCACGGGTGAAGATGAAGGCTGAGAAGCCGAGGTGCAACTACCAGACCTACACAATTTCACCCAAGCACTGTTAAATGGTTCGTGGTCTTTGCTCTCACCCCAGACCTGCTTAAATCCTCCCCTGGTTTCAGGCAGACAGGAAAGACTCGAGTTCCCCTCTACTATCCATTATCCTGATTTGGAAACACAGAAATAAAGATTCCAGATGCTTCCCTTGAGAGACCGGACCCCAGTAGGAGCACTTCTGACAGGCTTTGTGACCTGCCTGACCCGCGGCACTGTGTGGCAGTGGACTTTACTTGCCTGACCCGAATAGAGCTACAAGGAGCTTGGAGAAGACATAACAGAAAACAAATACTTCTAAGATTTTTGCAAGCAGCCCCCTTCTCCCACCACACACACACACACACACACACACACACACACACACACACACTCCGCAGGCACCAGAATCTGATGCAGGACTCATCACGTGCATTGCCAGACCCCATACCTGGAGTCTCTGATTCAGAGGATCTGGGAGAGCCTGAGTATTTGTCTACAAGTTCCTGGGTGGCACAGTGCTGTTGGGGCAATGCCTGCGGGTATAGACCCAGAAGGGAAGCCAATGGCTTCTGGTGCCTACCACAAAGTTACATTGTGACCTGAAGGACTTGGAGAAGTAGACTCTTAACAGCTGGATCCATCAATGAGGGGTCAAGTGTGTCTTTCCAACACTAGAAACAACCCACTAGATGAGCAGGACAGAGTTCCCTGTACCCTGTGACCCAGTAACTCACTCCCTGGCACATCTGGGAATGAAAGATATCAAAGTCCTAAAGTTACAGAACTCAGTGGTGGTGAGTGTGGGAACAAAATACAGACATAGCTGAAGACAGTTTAAGCTTTCCCCGTAACATTTTCTAGTCTTAAACAACCCTTTACCATGTATCTCAGCCGTTTAATTTTTATAAGTATGGTATAAAAATGGGATGCCCAAATTCTAGGTTGTCTTCGCCCTAGAAGCACAGGCAAGGCTGTGCCTAATGAAGCATAGAGCAGCAGTGGGTACACCGACATTGTTGTTGGATTGCTCCTTTTAAAAAAAAAAAAAGGGATTAAAGAAGACGGCTTCACCTGAGAGGGCTTATTGAGCAAGCCTGAGGCCTTGGGTTCAGATCCATCAAAACCCACTAGAGAGCAGCCGGGGGGGGGGGGGGGCAGGTGAAGACAGGTGGCTCCCTGAGCTTCACTAGCAAGCCAGCGTGACCAAATTAATGAGTTCTGGGTTCAGTGAAAAAAAATGTGAATCAATCAAAGATGACACCTGGAGTTGACCTCCCATGTGTGCACACATGCATCATCCTCCCATACACAAGGAGACAGAATTTAACAAAACTTTTAAGATGGCGATATGTGCCAATAGAGTTATAAGAAGAGCATTCATTGTCTAAACCAAGAGAGCACACTGGGAAATTTTAGAGACGGGACTGGCAATGATACCACCATTCCCAACTCATCCTTTCTTAGTGAATATTCCTATTTTTTGCCTCAAGGAAGAAAAAGCCCTGGGCAAAAACTGGCAAGAAGAAAAAAAACGAGCAGACACAGAACTCCAGGGAGTTTAGTGCAAGCGGTAGCACTAAAATCCCACATTCCCTGAGCACAGACTTCAGCCTTCACAACAGCCCCATGAGGAAACACACAGGCTGGCAGCAAGCGCGGAACAAGTCCAAAGCCACAGGGTTCATGGCTTCGTCAACCACCTGCATCCGAGTCTAAATAAAATAACTTGCTTTGCCATAAAGCCTGCCCCTGAACGGAGAGGAAAGTGGAAGCCTGATCCTTCTCTCACCATGTGACAAGTGCCTGCCAGAAGAAACTCGTGTGTGGAGAGGATTGTTTCAACTCACAGTTTCAGAAGATACAACAGTTTCAGAGACTATGTCCCTCTGGCCAGGGAAGGGCCAGACCATGGCTGTAGGAACATGTAGCTGAAGCTCTTCAGTTCTCAAGACAGATCAGGAAGCATACAGGACAGGAAAATGGTCCCTCTGACCCACCCCCACCCACCCCAAAACAGCCGGGATGGAGTGTCAATCCAGGAACCCATGGGGATATTCCTCATTCAAACATAACTGGAGTATAGAATTGTGTGGTGTTCTATAATTTTATACGCAGGTGGAAGCTATAACACAAGAGCCCCCACCCCCCACCCCCAATTGCCAAGAGAAAAGTGAGTGCCAGCAGTCAGGAGCTGAAGCTTCTGCCACTCCACCCTCAGACCTCATCCTGGCTCACCTCCACTTGTAATTTGTAATTTTTCCTGTGTCACCTGCCCGGCGTCTGACATGTGTCTGATCTGACACTTTGTTTTCTTTGTGATCTTACCAAAACTCTTTCCCAGACCTTGGTAGTTCAAAATGAGAAGCCAGTTAAGGGCCAAAACTCTAAACAAAGTAAGAGAATAAAAAATATATATATATAAAGAGGGCTGGAAAGATGGCTTAGCAGCTAAGCACACTAGCTGTTTTTCCAGAGGAACAGGATCCAATTTCCAGCACCTACATGGTGGTTCACAAACTGTCTGTGACTCCACATCCAGGGCGTCCAATAGCCTGCCTACATGGTGCACAGACATACATGAGTGTTTTGCCTTATGTATGTCTGTGCACCATGTAGGCAGGGTACGTGTGTGTGTGTGTGTGTGTGTGTGTGTGTGTATGTGTGTGTGTGTGTGCGCGCGTGCGCGCGTGCGTGCATTTTGCCTTCATGTATATATATACTCATATATATATTATATGCCCCTGTAATATGAGTATATAATATATATTCATATGTATGTATACATATAGATATATACTCATATATGTGTATATACTCATATTACAGGTGGAATGGCTCAGTGGGTAAAGGTGCTTGCCATGAAGCCAGATAATCTAAACCCACTGACTCCCACAAGTTGTCCTCTGGTGTCCACATACATGAGTGTATACACAGAGAGGGAAGGGGGAGGGGAGTAAATACTCTTCTTCATAAGCCACCATGACCAGAAGCAACTTCCAGAAGGTAGGATTCATTTGAGAAACTGGTTCGAGAGAGATAGGGATCCACGCCCAGCAAAACAGCACCATCAACAGGTGCCAAGCATTGACATGCCTGAGACTATGGAGGACATTTCTCACTCAAACCACCAAAGACCTCTTCTCAGCTTAGTAATTACCAGTTTTCAAAAGGCTGAAAATGCATTTAGTGAGAGGACGGCATAGCTGGAGTTGCTATTTTCCCTCCAAACCTCCCCATGTTGCAATCTTACCACATGACACCTTCCATGGGACCAAGTCACCAGGTGACAAAGAAGGACAGATGGAGACAGGGATGATGTCTCAGGGGCATGTGCAGTCTCACCCTGTTGTGGCTTCACTTGGCATCTGGTCAATCCAGTCTTCAAGCAGGAGCTGGGCACTGCCTTCGTGTAGTATCCAAAGAAGTGTTTTCCTCTTTAGTTACACATGAACGTGTAAGAATACAGTGTGCAGGCTGAACTTCACCCCCTCCCTACAGACTAACCCTGGGCCAATAAATGTAGCTAGTAAAATGAGCTACTAGTTTGCAGATATAATAAAGGGCATTATATTGGGGAGAAGACCCTGGATTATCTGGGTGAGCCTCACATGGCATGACTGTGTCCTTTATGTGCGCACAGAGGAGGGAGAGAGTGTGTGTGATGCAAGCACAGTCAAGAGATGGAAGAAGCTGAAAGAGACGCGGATGAGGCCCCACCGACGCCTCACTCTCAGTTCTGTAAAAGTGGTATCTGCCGCTAGATTCCAAAACATTGAGAGAACAGCTTCTGTTTCAAGCCATTCAAGTAGGGAGGCTTATTTGCAACATCACAGGAAACTGACATGGGGATTGACAAAAACAAACAAACGAACAAATAACATACGTGTTCTAATGAGGCTCAGAAGCCTCTTAGCCTCTCCCTCCTCCTTCCTCATCCCATCTCTTCCTGAAGGTAGACACCGCCGTGTTCAGAGTTGCCAGGCTGGCCCTAGGTCTATGCATTTACATAAGTGGATAAACTCTGGAGAATTTTTTTAAATTATGAGTCATTCTAATTATTCCTCCAAGTGTTCATTTTAATTCCATCTGATTTGAACTCTGAAAGGCTGTGTTCTTCTGTGACTTAGCTCTCCCACTGCACATTCTGTGTGGAGCTCAGTCTTGGCTGCCAGCTAACTAGATGAAGAGACGTCGAGGAATGCGGAGACACAGCATGTGTCTGTTGGGTGTTTCAGGGAGGATTGACAGGTGGGACGGTGACAGGGCAAAAGAGGAGTGGCTGACCCGGAAGGTGGGCAGCAGCACCTTGCAATAGCTGGGGCTATAAGGAAGTTGAAGGCAGGCCTTTGTGCATGGATGCACCTCTTTCTTCTGTGCAAGTGTGCATGGCTGTTTTCTGCTGAGGTCAATTCCAGATTCTTCCATGGACTTGCCTGCTCCAACTCAGGACATTTAGTAAAATCAACACTTGATAAGATCTGTGCTGGGTGAGGCTGCACTAGCTTCTTTGAGTCTATAGCGCGGCTTTCAGTTTAGTGTTCTTATGGGACACCCGAGTGTGCAAAGGAGAGGATCTCTGCTTCTTGTGCCTTCTCTTAGGCTCCTTTCTTTCTGTTTTGTCCAATTCTGGTGTGTTAGTTTTTGCTTTATCTTATTTTATGTATTGTTATCTCTTAGAGGCCTGTTTGTCTTCTAATGAGAGACAGAAAGGAGGTGGATCTGAGCGGGAGGGGAGGTAGAAAGGACTGAGAGGAGTAGAGGGAGGGAAAACTGTAATCAGGATATACTGTGTGAGGGGAAAAAAATCTACTTTCAATAAATGGAATTTTAAGAGGGGGAGTGTAAACTATGTCTGGGACACAATGTGAACTCGAACCATTAGTTCCCCAGAGGTCTGTTTCCTGAATTAAGTAGAAACAATCTCTATCTCTGTAACCTACAGACTACTCAGGCCCCATGGTGCAGACCAACCAAATGAATCCTTGCTTATAATTCTAAATCTTTGTATTGTACTGGCCCCCCTCCTACAGAAAGCACTAACATGTTGTTTCCCTTGAGTTTACCCACAAAAATGAAGACTAGACCTAGCATCATATTCAAGGGGAAGAGGTCCCCATCACTCACAGTCATAGGGAAGGGGAATGGAGTGAAAGCGGGAGGGAGGGAGGAATGAGAAGAGGCACGGGATGGGATAGCAATTGAGATGTAATATGAATGATTTTACTTTTCAATAAAAAATACGTAAAAAATGAAGACTGGAGCACAGTTTTCTGTACTGTAGCATATTCCATTCCGTGAATGCACCTTAAATGCACATTAATGATCCATTTTCATCTAAATCATTTTTAGGAAAGACTAAATTCCATCATAATATCCCGTGCCCTTAACCCTCAACTACTCTGTCTCACATTTAGAGTCATTAGACTCTTCCCCATGGCCCTCCTTGTCGCTTCTATCCTGCTTCGCCCCTACTCCATGACTCTGACCATCATTTGCTCTTGAACACACTGCACTCACTCCTGTCTATGGATTCCCCCTGGCAGCCAACTCTGAACCACTGCATCCTCGGGTATTTGAATTCCTGGCTCCTTTTCATTCAAGTCTTCTGCAACCTTCTAACTACAACTACTCAATCCTAACTCTCCCCAGCCTGTGCCCTTCTCCTGTGCCTCTATGTGCCCCACTCATCTGCATGTCTGTGTGTCTGCTTCTTGGTGTACTATCTAGCTTCTAAAACAACACAAGCTATCTCATCCAACTCTCTGACTGGCAATAGGAGCAACACTGCTATGGAGTGGATGGGTGGGTGGGTGGGTAGATGGATGGATGGGTGGATGGATGGATAGTGTGGATCAGTAGATGGGTAGATGGGTGGATGGATGGATGGATGAATGGATATGTGGATAGATGAATACGTGGGTGGATGGATGGATTGATAGATGGATAAATGGATGGATAAGTGGGTGGATGGATGGATGATAGACAGATGAGGTGTATTGATGGATAGATGAGATGGGTGGATGGATGGATGGATGAATGGATGGATGGATGGATGGATGGATGATGGATGGATGGGTGGATGGACAAAGTTATAAAGAAGCAAGTATGTTATGAGAAATAACCAAACTTCAATTGCTCATCCATCCCTAGCACATATCTTATCAAGTGTTGAACTCCTAAAAGACCCTGAGCTGAGGCAGGTGAGAACTAATCCTTGGCTCAGCACACTTGTTTCTTGTTTAGTAGATTCAGTTAATGAAAGCTGCCTCATAGAATGTGCAGAACCACAGTGACATTAATCCAGTGGGAGTTAACCTACATCTAAGTTCACATTCTGTCCTCACCTATATTTCCATGTGGGGTGGAACAAGTGCTCCTGAGTGACTAAGCCAGTAGACTCTTGTTAGTGAAGTAAGGGAGGAGGCTGGTTACCACACCAGCCAGGCTTCTTAGCCTGAAACAGAAGCTTCATCCAAGTCTTCCCTGATTTGGACAAGACCTTAATGGGTAGAAAGGCTGTCCCCCACCTAGGCTGGCCACCAGGAGTATGGGATATCTTGGACATATGAAAGACCAGAGCAGGGATCAGACATAAAGTAAAATACAAAAGTGTTCATTCCCCAACATGTACAGCCTCATGTACCACCACACAGGTGATGTCTCAGGCTCCACAGCACACCTGCAGCATCTGTAACTCCTTTGAGACAACCTACTTTCTAAACTTAATTGTTTCTCCAGCCTGTATAGTCAGAAAACATAATCACGGAAGCTTGTGCAGAATGATGGAGAGCCAAAGACTTTAGGGTCTCGGTGTTTCCTTTCTCACCAGTGATTGTTCCTCTTGTTTAACAAAAATAAAATCAAGGTTCTCATCCAGGCATGGTGGTGCATACCTTTAATCCAATAACTTATATGGCAGAGGCAAGAAGTTTGAGCCCAACCTGGGCTACTTACCACGTTCAAGATAGGCCTGGGCTACTTTTTATCACAGGGGAAAAGGAACTCAATAAGAATGTGACGGCTGAAATCATATGGTTGAGGGGCAGTGATGAGCACTCCTCAAAAATTCCAGCACAACAAATCCAGGCACATCAGAGGTAATAGCCTACTGGTGCTGTGTAGTGCTGTGTGTACACTCTTGATACGTTCTGTGTGCCTTTTAAGGAACTTATCTGTCCAACAAAAAAAGCGAAGCCATTAGACAGTGTAGCAGTGTTCCCACCGTCAACAAACCACCAGCAAAAATACTTCTTCCCCACATGTAGGCTGAGGCCACACACTGGATTAACTGACATTAGTCACATATTTTATTATCACATTATTCATCTAGAAAAACAAGAAATGACAAAATGTTCCATGAACTAAATCCCAGACAAGCCAGAGGGTGCTCAGCTCAGCCTGTGGACATTCACACACACAGACAGGCAGCCAGAAAACACCTCCCTGGCATGAATTTTTCTTTCTTTCTAAAGTAAATCAGTACTACATCTTCTTCTTTTCTTGAATTCTGTGAGGCAGCCATTAAAGAGTCTAAAGAAAGCTATTTCCCCATGGGCCAGGTAAGATTGGTTAATCATACCTCAAGATGTTCTCTCTCTCTCTCCCTCTCTCCATCTCTCCCTCCCTCACTCCTCTCTCTCTTCCCCCAAAAATGGGGTACAAAAAGAGAATTTAAGATATATGGCTGTAAAACATTTAAATTTGAGGTAAAAACCCAAAATTAATCAGCACAATTTAAAGAACTAGACAGAATGTGGCAAAGGAAATTTTCCATCCCCTCCCCACTTTAAAGAGCACAGACGATACTTCTGATGCCCTTGGCATACTCAAGACACTTGAGCACTTCTTCATAACCTTCATTTCACAGTTTCAACTATTACAAGAACTTTATTCATCATCCCAACCCAAAAACTAGTACTCACATTTCAAGTGTGCTGCCACCAAGTGGCAGTCCTGTGACAGTTGGCTGATCCAAATTTAGGGAGCTGTGGCCCTGCCTGTATTGGGTGGTAGGTCTCTACCAGGTGGCGCCTTGGCCTCTGAAGACCTCTTAGTGGCAACTATTTGCTATCACAGACTCAAGAAGACAGCAGCACCCACACCATCTAATCATAATTCTCTTAGTCTCTATAAGTCCCTTAAGAACAAACTTTCTTAGAAACAGAATTATCTGTATGTGTGTGGCAAGAAAAAGCCCTATTTAAGCCATGGCGCCAAACGTTTTATCATTAGATCAATGCTAAAGAAATGAATGATGAACAAGTAAGTATCTTTGTCTGCTAGTCTTCAGCTTTTCTCTAAATTGCCTCATCGGCATTGCTAAGCCTACCCTTAGTTTGCAAGGCTTCTGAGTTCCCTCACTCAAGCAGGCTTCTGAGCCACACTGCCATCCTCACTGCCTCTACCAGATATTCCTTCGAGAACAGATCAAAACCGTAACAGTCTTGCAAAATTTCTACCTGTTCTGAGCAATTCTTACAAGTCCCATTAACAATTGGCTCCATGAGAGAAAAAAATACATATAATTGAGACGAGCACGCCCTTCGATCAGACAAATAAAGATTTGATTCACCCCAAATGTTTAAGATGTACTTATAGTTACTGTCCCTGTCCTACTGCCTTGTAAACTCAACGAATCTAGAAGTCCAGGAGATTGCTTCTGATATAAACTCGGATGCTCTGAAAACTTCTGCCTCTAAAGTTAGGGGACATGACTAATTGAACCGTCAGCTATCTTTCAGCTTGAAATCAGTAGAAGTTGTCCTTCATAAATACATTTAAATGTGTCTGCTTAAGAATAATAATACCTAATAGGATATTGATTTTGCTTGGCCTGCTGTGGACTATCATCACAATAGCACTATCATGTGCTGGTCACAATCCAAATACTGTATATATGATCACTGGCCCCCACCACAGCATTATTAGACACACAGTCCTGTGACTAAGGAAGCTGAAGTTCATAAGGACTGAAGAACTGACTGGAGGGCACACAGCTTGTAGGAATGAGCCCAGGTGGCCTGTCTGTGAGCAACATGATCTTTACAGATCAACCCTGCCAAGAGAGAATAGTGCTTATGCACTCATAGGAGGCACCCAGTCAGCTCCAGGGAAAGCCATCAAGGTCATTCAATAGGCCCTCACTGTTTGAAGACCACCATGTCAATACATAAATTTATATCCAAACAGAAATGTCAGACAAAGAGAAATGGAATTGCTTCAACAAATATTTTATCAACAGTCTGTTTAAAAGCAAATTAACACCTTATAACAAAAACAATATAAAACACATTACTGTCATAATAGTAAAAGTAAAAAATGGGCATTACAATATTTAAAATTTTATGCCTAGTAATTTATTTTTTGCAATTTGCTATTCAATCACTTACTATTGTCTTATAAAAAATTTTTTCTATATTCTGCAGCAGGTTTTTCCAGGCTCAGAGGGTGTTTAGCTTGTTATTTGGTGCCTGCTGATTCTTGCCGTGGTATCTTGTTTCTTCATATAAATATGATTATTATAGAGATTACTCTCTGAGCTTTCCCAGCGAAAGATGTTTGTGGCCTGGTAGGAAAACAGAAGCCACAAATAATGATCTGTGTCTGTCCTGTCCAGGAGTGATGACATCATCAATACTAGAAGACTTAGAATGTTTCACCAACTTGAGAGTTTTCAGGCCACCGGGGTGATATTGATTTGATCTCGAAGCCTCACAGCAGATGGTTAATTGCTACCAATCTTCAAGGAAGAGTTTTCCTCATTTAGTTCAGTGCCAAGGTTAGAGAATTTTCTTTAAGTCTTGTGAGTAGACAAAAAGAGTGTTAGTTGTTACTTTTATTGCCCGTTGCACCAAGGATGTGGTCCTCTAGATCCCAGCTTCCTAGAAGTTCTTCCCTTAAATCTCATAATTATTTAGTCTTTCTCAGAAAAAAAGTTTTATGATGGATAGCTGGTTCAACTACCCTCTCTTGCCTCCTTCCTTTCTAGGCATAAGCTCAGTGTAAGGTATGATTATATCTTTACCTTCCTGAAATCCTATGTACAAACACAGATTTCATCATACATACTTATTTTCAGTAAGCAGACAGTTTGGGTACCTTAACTAACACTTTACCATCTTAGCAAGTTATTTTATTTCTCTCACATGTATAATGTAGACAATATTAGAGATAGTATTACACTGTTTATAAATAAAAGCTTCTTTATAAGAGTGCCTTCTGTTAATGTATGCTTAGCAGTGATAGTCAGTTTGACAGCATCTAAAATCACCTAGGAGACAAACGTCTGGGCATATCTGTGAAGAAAGCTCTGGATTGGTTTAAATGAAGCAGGGAGACTCATCCTACATGTGTGGTCCCAGGATAGGTAAAAAGGGTGATGTGAGCTTAACACTGGCATCCACTCCTCCCTGCTTCCAGACTGCACTGCAATGTGACCAATCGCCTCAAGTTTCCACTGCTATGCCCCAATAAACTCTCTTCAATCAAATTGTCACAGAAACAAAAGGAGTAACTAAAACAGAATATTGGTACTGAGAATGGGGCCACTGAAGTGACAAACCCAACCATGTGTTCTTAGGTCCTTGAAACTTGTTTATAAGACAAAAGTGGAAGAATTTGGAAGTTGGGGGCTAGAAAAATGCCTTGAATGATGTGAATAGAGTTAATGGACCATTTTAGTGGAAATACGGAAGAACAGGATGCCAAGAGAAGCACCAACATGTAGGCTGGTTGGAGGAAATTTCAAGATAAGCTCATCCCGCTGTGCACTGATACAATAGGGAAGGTACCCTGAAAGACCCTACCCATCAAAGTCTGCATCTTCTGAAAATACACATTCATTTAAGAAGCAAGGGAAGAAAAAATTGATTGGTTGATTGATTGATTGATTGATTGATTGATTGATTGATTGATTGCTGGCAAACTAAGAATATACCTAAAGGTGCTCCATGCTTTCCTGGGGTCATCATGGAAGGCTCACACTCACAGTGCCAGATGCAGCTGTGGTCCATTGAGGCCAGGCTACAGCTCAAGCTGGCATTAAAACTTGGTGGCAGCATCCATATATACTGGTTTGACAGACATGAAGGATGCAAGAGTGAGGTACTCATGAACGTTTGTGCCAAGATTCCAAAAGGCAAATCACTGGCATTGTCTGATAGGGTGAGATTCCCTGCAATGAGGTCCTGAAAGGACATTTCATAAAGCTGGGAAGGGACAACCTAAGGCACAGTGAAGTCCCCCAGGATATCACAGATGCCAGCAGCAAGGTTATCTGCCAAAGAAAGCTACATGCTTGGAGTGGAGTCAACCCAAGAGAAAAACTCCATGTGCTGCAGATAGCAGAGCCAGAGGGGTGGGGCTAACCAAGCTCTTTGGAGCCCAGGTAATTCCATCACAAACTCCAAATGCCCAACATGGAACCACAGGACTTGGTGTTGGGTCTGCTGCATTTCATTTCCTTTCCTCTTTTCCAGTCTTTCCTTGCTATGCTTCCCTCTCTTACCTTTTAAATAGGCATGTTTACTTGGCTCCATTGCATGTTGGAAGTATGAAACTTGGTTTTTGATTGTACATTGGCTCATAATTAAAGAGCTAGCCTGACGGAGACCAGTGATGTAGCTCAGTTGATAGAGGGTTTACCTATCATACACAAAGTCATGGGTTCAACTCCCAGCACTGCACATAGGGTAATGTTTGTCATTTGAAGAGTTACCCTGACTCTCAGAAGAGACTCTGCATTTAAACTTTTCAACAGTGTGGAAGCCGTTAAAGACTATGGGTATTTTCTAGGTTGGGCTGAGTGCATTCTTAATTATGAACCTATAGAGACAAAGGGTGGACAGTGCTGGTTTAAGAGTGGTGTGTTTTGATGCCAAGCTCACAGGGGGTAGATGTGTGATGTTTAATATCTATTGTTAGTTTGACATGATCTAGAATGACCTAGGAGACAAAATTTTGAGCACCTATGTGAGACAGATTCTAGATTGGGTTAATTAGAAATGAGATGATTTACCCACCTAAAATGTGTGTTACCATTCTGCTGGCTGAAGTCCTGACCTGAACAAAAAGAAAGAAAGAAGCTGAGCCCAAGCATACATTACTTTCTGTCTTCTGACTGTGCAATATGGTCAGCTGCTTCAGGGTCCTCTGCCATGGCTTTACTGTCACAATGGACTCTGTCCCCAGACTGTGATTCAGAACAAACCCTTACTTCCATAAGTTGCCTTTTTCAAGCATTTTGTCAGGGAAACAGGGAAAGCACCTGATATAGTTAGCTATTTGAAAGCATCTTGAAGCTTGGACACTGTTGCAGCCAGTGATTGCTACTTTGTGGGGTCTTCTTAGTTCCACCTTCTCCACCCCCTTTCTTTTACCCTTTCAACTCCCAAACACTAGATAAGAAAGAACAAGAGAATAGAGATGAAAGGAAAGAGACCCTTGCCTCTCAAGGTCCTAGTATTTATATAGCCTCTGAAAATTCCCCAGAATTCCAAATGTCACAAAACACAATTGCACAAACTATCTGCAGCTGGAAAAATCATGCCCCCACCAGAGCACAAGGCAAATCACAATCGCCTCTACAGAGCAGCTCCATATCCCCATACATTGAATTAAAACAAAAAACTGTTTTTTATATTTCTGTACTTTTCATTTTTATTTTAATTTATTAATTTATTCAAATTATATTTCTATATTTTTAAAGAAACTAATTTTTCAGAATTCTCACTGTATACTATATAAATATTAACCTTGCATTGATTTATTTCATGACTCATTCACACGTATTTGGTAATTTCCTATTGTATTCCTAGTACCAGTCTTTGTGCAAATAGTTGAGTGAAGATAGAGAAATAGAGAGAGGACAAACTGAACACATGGAAAGTTATGGTGCATCTCAGACTCTTAGTGTTTCTGAGCCTCATCTATATCAGGGACACTAGAGTAATCCTTTCTGATTCAACTCCATTAACCTTCCAAATAGGACTCCCACAGACATTGGCAGAGGATCTTTGGGGTACGTAGTGTTTTGTGAAACTGCAATTTGAAATAGCAGAATCAAGGAACTATTATGGCAGTGTTAGAGGATGAGGGTACAGGCAGAAAAAAATTGTAGATTTCATTATAATTCTAAATGATTTCACTTCTTACCAAATCTGTATATTGCTTTTACAAAAAAATAATAATTAAAAAATCCTAGAATCATATGATTAGTTAATGAATCCCAATAAGAAAACTACACATATATAAACAGGAAAGGCCTAGAACTTACATTAGTCAATGCCTCTTAGGGATTTTCTAGAAGGAAACAAAAAAAACTTGAAAGCCTTTATATCAGCGTTTCTCAACCTGTGGGTCTTAACTCCCTTGGAAAACCTCTATCTCCAAAACTATTTACATTATAGTTCATAACAGAAGCAGAATTACAGTTATGAAGTAGCAATGAAATAATTTTATGGCTGGGATCACCACAACATGAGGAACTGTATTAAAGGTCACAGCGTTAGGAAGGATGAGATCCACTGCTCTATATCATGAATAGTGAGCAGGTAAATGACGAAATGAATGGACAAAATGGAGTCATTTTAAAGATAGATGGTGTCGGTAATGGCTATGGCTAAAACACATATAGTCACACGTTATCTACATCACAATTACGGAAACACTGTTTCTTTGAGAGCACATATACCTGTATTCAGTGGGAGCTTGATGAACAGAGCCTGCCTGAATCTCAGCATCCCCCAGACTTTTAGGCTGTACCTCTTTATCCACTAAAAAGCTTGTCCTGTGGTCCCAGACACTGAGGGATCTGTGGGTAACTGGGCTGACAAGTCCAAGAACCACACCCCACACAGCCGTTTGCCACAAATGGCATAGAAATGGCATGAAGAAACCCCGGTCACAAAGATATGAATCTCTTAGGGGGGTTGACCCCAAGTTCCTGAGGAACATGTGCTTTGCCAAGAAGCACAACAAGAAAGGTCTCTGAGGAACTGATAAAAAAAAAATACCTTTGGCGGTGGGTTAGGTCAGTAGATTTTAACCTCTGCTGGACACGCATTTGACTGGTCCATTTAAATACGCACAGAAACACACTGGGTAAAAGAGTCAGACTACTCCTGCAGGCAGGGAAAGTGTTCAGTATTTATTTTGTTTCTGTTTTACTCTGAATTTGTAAGTCTCTAAGTAGCTTATATTATTTTTATAGAGAAGACAAGTGACTTACTTAATGTTATATTTAGTATTCTTACTTCCTAATTTCTGTATTTTAAAATATTGAAATTAAAATTGTAGTACTTCTGGGTTTTTTAGCACTCAGTGTACTTTTGCTCATTTTGTTTAAAAGTATAAATGTTAAAAGTTGTATAAAAATGTGTCTCTGAAAGAAAAAAAAACTCTGAATTCTATATCCAAAAACAAAAACAAAAACAAAAAAGAGTCTAACTACCTCTTCCCTATGCATCACCACATAATTGAAGTGTAATTTTTTCCAAATTATCTTGCATGCTTCTGGGCTCTCATAGTCCTTTGGCTGACTCTGGTGCAAATCCAAGTTAAGAACTGCAAGGCAAAAGCTAATATTTGAAAACTCAAAAGTCGTTTCTAATCCTTTCTTCCACTCCCTGCCATTCCTCCCCCCAGGAAGGGTTGAAAGAAGACAGGACCACTTCTTTAACCTATAAAACCTCAAAGTTAGAAGTGACTTGATGCCCAGAGTGGGACTAGTGCAGAAAAGTGCTGGATGAAGAGTCAGATGACCTTATTGTCCTTAATTATCCAGGAAGAAGGGATGCAAGGGCCAAGCACACATCCTCTCTCCCAACCTCCTTCTACTTTAAATACCAATGTGTGTCTAAAATGGCACGCTGGTCTGTCTTGGCTCAGCAGAGAAAGACTAACCAACTGGAAATTCAGAGATGTCAACCTTGGCAGTGCAGAGCATCTGAGTCAACTTGAATAATCACCCACTTCTGGCCTTATTATATGTGGTAACTAAATGTCTTTGCTTAAGCTACTTGGATCCAGCATCCTTATGCATGTAGCTGAACTCAATCTTAAATGACAGGAGGAGATCCCATTTTCTGTTTCCCAAGATCCAGTAAAATCCATGTTTGTAAAGGTGACTGGAATTTTACTTACTTAGCTGTGCATCTCTCAGAGAAGAAATTTGAACAGTGGCTTCCTTGAAGGTCTGGCTTCTTAAATTAACAGCACCTGATTCTGTCCTGTTTTTAGAGGTATTTGTGCACTAAGAGGCAGAGGGAGCTTTTTCTGAAAGCTTTTTCCTGGATCCCTTGCCTTGGCACTAGGTACTTGACATATGTCCCAAGTAGTATTTAGCCTCTCGTGTGACTTCAGCCTTACTCCTTAAACCCTGGGTCTTTGGTGGACATGTGTCAGAATCCCTCAGAGAAGTTCAAAGAGCAGATGTCAAGAATCTTTGTACCTGATGACTTATCCAGAAGGCATAGAGGCAGCTGTCTTTGGAAAACAACTCTGAAGATAAATTTCCACCACTTTACCTCATACCAAACATCTTTGATAAATCCTACACTGATCATTCTATGAGATATTTCAGGGCAAGGAATGTCCATATTTGTTCCTAGTTTTCACATGGCTTATTTCATTACCTTGAGTTTGATGAGCATCCAGTCAAGATATTTACATTTTTAAAAAGACATTTAAATTGCTTAGATGCTTGATGTTTGATTGAAAAGTGCAGAGCATGGCCTCTGTTCCTAGTTTGCACACTCTGGCCATTCCTGCTTGCTTCATATTTGGAAATATCTTATGTATTTCCTTATATAAAAGGCGAAGCTGTTACTACTTACTGTCAAAATCAGTAAGTGGTAATATACATCAGGAAGAGAGATGACCTGCCGTGTCCTCTGGAGAACAAAATTAAAGGCACCCTCTCTATTTTAAAGGTCATACTTTAAAAATCCAGTGGCATGTCCAGGACATCAGCAGCAGACAAAGCCAACATCAGTAGAAAGTTGTTCGCTCTTTCAAACTCTATTCTGAAAATCGTTAAATGTTGAAATTGTTTTCGCTGTTACCTTATATAGATATCACTAGCAGGTCACAAAGGCAGAAAACAATTGCAAGTCACTGGGCTCAGTCCTAGTGATTAGAATGATACAGCAGACCAGACAGTACATTTACAAGTCTATCATTGCATGAAATTGTTTATAATTGAGTCAAGGAAGTGGCTTATGATTTGAGGGGCTCTATACCAACTCTAAGCACCCTCACTCCAGAAAGCATTTGAAATATGTTGTGGCTTTGGGGGGAAATTTTTGTGTTTTGTTTTTTTGAGGTAGGGCCTCAAAAACTATTATATATATATATATATATATAATTATTATTACCAAGGTGTCTATATGCACAAGATAGGCCTGTGCCTGTTGCCCACTCACTGGGATGAAACTCCCAGGATCTGAAGGAAACTAGCTTTACATTTCCAAAGAGAAAGAGTGCCCCCAGGTCACACTCAGAAACCACTGGTTTAGCCAGACACACAGATCCTTCACCCCACTTGGGGTGAATCATTTGCTTCCATCCAAGTCAGCATCCACTGCAGGGAACCACTCCTCAGACACTCAGGGTAATGGACCTCCCTCATAACTAACCCTGTGTCCACAGCCAACTTCTCATGGGGCTAGAAGCACACAGATAAAACTAGCCCTTCAAGTGGAAATTGTCTAGTGGGACTGACTTAGAAAAGAAAAAAAAGGAACCCTTGAAAAGCCAGAGAAATAATGATAGAAGAAAGACAAAGACAGACACAGGAAGGAGAAGGGAAAAGGTGGGGAAGGGATGAGGAGAGAAGACAGGAAAGATGAAAACCAGGAGCAGTGGGTCAAGCAGACAAATTGGAGGGAGGATGAGTGCTTGGGTGAAGAGCCCCATCTTCTCTCACCCTCAACATGAGCTCTCTTTGTCCCCAGGCCTTCAAACTCACAGTAAGCTTCACCAACAATGTTGCTGAGTTTCCAGTGTGCCAACAACAAAGCACAGGGTTTCTCAGCCTCCAGAATCATATGTGCCAATTTCTAGAATATCTCTGTTCTGGCAGACATCTCTCCATCTTTCATTAGCTTGGTTTCTCTGGAGAATCCTTGCTCATTCAGGTGATCTCTCCTTGATCTTATAAGAATAACAGCCTGAGCCGAGTGTGGTGGTGCCCTTCTGTAATCCCAGCACACTCGAGGCAGAGACAGGTGATCTCTGTGAGTTCAAAGCCAGCCTGTTCTACAAAGCAAGTCCAGGACACAGAGAAACCCTGTCTCAAAAAAAGGGAGGGGCTGGTTCTCTGCCTGGCTCTAACATACATTAACCTCATGACATCTATCTTGTCCTTTTACCTCCTTAAGCTGGAGTTTCCTACTGATGAAATGAAAGTCGTTGAAGAGCTACTGCTCCTCTAGAAACTAGAAATACACGAATTCTTCTGTGGGGTTATTTTCTTCTGGAAGATGTTAAACGAGATTATGTTCAGCCATAGGGAAGCCTTGTGAGGAAAATGGTGCCTACAGGATGCTCCAAATAATGATGACCTTTCCCATCTTCCATAGAGGCAGTGAGAGTCTTAGACATCTCAGTCTCTGTCCAAATAGAGAAACCTGAACAAAGCATTTCCAAAATGTGGAAAAGTACACCAAGATTACATCTCAATTCTGAATATCTATGTTCCAAATACAAGGGCACCCACATTCATAAAAGAAACATTACTAAACCTCAAATCATACATCAAACCCCATACATTAATAGTGGGAAACTTCAACACCCTACTCCCACCAATAGATAGCTCCTCAAGGCAGAAACTAAATGGAGAAATAATGAAACTAATCGATGCCATGAATCAAATGTACCTGATATATACTGAACTCTTCACCCAAACACAAAAGAATACACCTTCTTCTCAGCACCTCACAGAACCCTCTCCAAAATTGACCATACATTTGGTCACAAAGCAAACCTCAACAGATATAAAAAGATCGAAATAATTCTTTGCATCTTATCAGAACACCATGGACTAAAGCTGGAACTCAACAACAACTGAACAAAAAAGCCTACAAACTTATGGAAACTGAACAAGTTCCTACTTGATGACCTCAGGGTAAGCAATGAAATAAAAAAAGAAATTAAAAGCTTCCTAGAACTCAATGAAACTGAAGGCACAACCTACCCAAACTTATGGGACACAGGGAAAGCAGTGCTAAGAGGAAAGTTCTTATAAAGTGCTTTTAAAAAGAAATTGGAGAGATCCCATATTAGCACCTTAACAATACATCTGAAAGCTCTAGAACAAAAAAAAGCTGACTCACCAAAGAGGAGTAGATGGCTGGAAATCATCAAACTCAATCTACATGTAGATTGTTATAAACAAAGAAAACAATTCAAAAAACCAACAAAACCAAGAGATGGTTCTTTGAAAAAATCAACAAGATAGACAAATCCTTAGCCAAACTAACTAAAAGGCAAAAGGAGAGGATTCAAATCAACAAAATCAGAAATGAAAAAGGAGACATAATGACAGACACTGAGGAAATCCAAAGAACCATTAGGGCCTACTTCAAAAGCCTATATGCTCCAAATTTGAAAATCTAAACAAAATGGACAGTTTTCTCGATAGCTACCAATTACCAAAATTAAATCAGACCAGGTAAACAAACTAAATAGCCCTATATCTCCTAAGGAAAAAGAGGCAGTCACCAAAAGTCTCCCAACCAAAAAAAGCCCAGGACCAGATGGATTCAGCACAGAATTCTAGCAGATCTTCAAAGAAGAAGTAATACCAATTCTCTTCTAACTATTCCACAAAATAGAAACAAAGGGGCATTACCAAACTCATTCTATGAGGCCACCGTCACCTTGACGCCTAAACCAGAGAAAGACTCAACAAAGAAAGAATTTCAAACCAATTTCTCTTATGAACATTGATGTAAAAATACTCAATAAAATACTTGCAAACTGAATCCAAGAACCCATCAAAAATATCATTCACCATGAACAAGTAGGCTGCATCCCAGTCATGCAAGGGTGATTCAATATATGGAAATCTATCAATGTAATCCATCATACAAGCAAAATTGAAAGAATAAAACCACTTGATCATCTCCTTAAATGTGAAAAAAAAAGCATTTGACAAAACCCAATACCCATTCATCCTAAAAGTCTTGAGAAAGCAGGGATACAAGGCACATACCTAAATATAATAAAGGCAATATATAGCCTATAGCTTATAGCCAACATCAAGCAAATGGAAAGAAACTTAAATCAATTCCACTGAAATCAGGGACAAGACAAGGTTGTCCACTCTGTCCATATCACTTCAATATAGTACTTGAAGGTACTAAGCTAAAGCCATAAGACAACTAAAGGAGAACAAGGGGATACAAATTGGAAAGGAAGAAGTCAAACTATTGCTATTCATGGATGACATGATAATATACATAAGTGACCCTAAACATTCTAACAAGGAACTACAGCTTATAAACACCTTCAGCCAAGTGGCTGGATACAAAATCAACTCAAAAAAAAATCAGTAGCCCTCCTGTTTACAAATGACAAACGGGCTAAGAAAGAAATTAGGGAAACTACATCCTTCACAATAGCCACAAATAATATAAAATATCTTGGTGTAACTCTAAGCAAGCAAGTGAAGGACCTGTGTGACAAGAACTTCAAGTCTCTGAAGAGAGAAATTGAAGAAGATATTAGAAGATGGAAAGATCTCCCATGCTCATGGATTGGGAGACTCAACATAGTAAAAATGGCCATCTTACCTAAAGCAATTTACAGATTTAATGAAATTCCCATCAAAATTCCTACACAATTTACAGACCTTGATAGATGAAGTCTCAACTTAATATGAAAAAAAAACAAAACAAACAAACAGAAAACCCAGAATAGCCAAAATAATCCTCTACAAATAAAAGATCTTCCAGAGGAATCTCCATCCCAGATCTCAAGCTGTACTACAGAGCAATAAAAACAGCATGGTGCTGCCATAGAAATAGACTGGTTGATCAATGGAGTTGAAGCGAAGACCCAGAAGTAGAACTATATACCTTTGGACACTTGTTTTTTGACAAAGAAGCCAAATCCATACAATGGAAAAACAATAGCATCTTCAACAAATGGTGCTGGTCTAACTAGCTGTACATCTAAAAAAAAAAAAAAAATAGATCCATAGTTACCACCCTGCAGAAAACTGAAGTCCAAGTGGATTAAAGACCTCAACTTAAAACCTGACACACTAAATCTGTTAGAAGAAAAAGTGGGGAAGAATCTTGAACTCATTGGCACAGGAGACAATTTCCTGAACAGAACACTAATAGCTCAGGCACTAAGATCAACAATTAATAAATGGGACCTCATGAAACTGAAATGCTTCTGTAAAACAAAGGACACTATCAACAGAACAAAATGACAGCCTACAGACTGGGAAAAGATCTTCACCAACCCTACATCTGAGAAAGAACTAATATCCAAAATATATAAAGAACTCAAGAAATTAACCACCAAAACAAATATCCCAATTAAAAAGTGAGGAGCAGAGCTAAACAAAGAATTCTCGACAGAGAAATATCAAAAGGCTGAGAAACACTTAATGAAATGCTCAACATCCTTAGTCATCAGGGAAATGCAAATCAAACAGGTTCTGAGAGTCCATCTTACACCTATCCAAATGGCTAAGATCAAAAACTCAAGTAATAGCACATGCTGGCGAGGATGTGGAGAAAGGGGAATGCTCCTCCACTGCTGGTGGGAGTGAAAACTTGTACAATCACTTTGGGAATCAATCTTGCTCTTTATCAGAAAATAGGGAATGCTACCTAAAGACCCAGATAACCACACCTGGGCATATACCAGAAAGATGCTCCACCATACAACAAGGACATTTGCTCAACTATGTTCACAGCAGCCTTATTCATAATAGCTAGAATCTGGAAACAACCTAGGTATCCCTCAATCGAAGAATGGATAAAGAAACTATGGTGCATTTACACAAAGGAATATTATTCAGCTATCAAAAACAAGGAATTCTTGAAATTGTGCAAGCAAGTGGATGAAACTAGAGACAAGCATCCTGAGTGAGGTAACCTAGACCCAGAAAGACATTCACAGTATATAGTCACTTATAAGTGAATATTAGGCCAACATAGATGTCCTCTGAGAGACTCCACCCAGCAAGAGATCAGGACAGATACTGAGACTCAAAGCCAGACGCTTGGTTAAGAACTGCAAGTTGTATGGAAGAGATGGGGGATGGAAGGTCAGGGGGTATCAGAAGCTCCACAAGGAGACTATCAAAGCTCGGAGATCTGGACCCAGGGGGCCTGCACAAACTGATGCACCAACCAAGGACCCTCTGTTCAGATGTAGCCTATGGACAGCTCATTCTCCATATAGAGAAGGGAAGGGGAGAGTGGGGACTGCCTCTGACATGAACTCTGGTACCCAAGATTTGATCATTGCCCCTTGGCAGAGAGACCCTGTTGGAACACAGAGGAAAGGGGTGCAGGCTATGCAGATGACACCTGATAGGCTATGGTCAGTCAGTGGGGGAGGAGGACCCCACCAGTCAGAAGTCTATGGGAAGGGAATAGGGCAGAAGAGGGAGGGTGGATGGGAACAGGAAGATAAGAGCGAAGGGATTACAATTGAGATGTAAATAAATTATAATAAAAATATGTATAAAAAACTTAGTATACCCTATCTGACTTCCATACTTTCGCCCCCACCTCCCAACCCCACCCTAATAAGCTGGGAGCTTCTGCAGAACGGGTTTGGGTGGGGAGGTTCATTCGATCAACACTGAATGGCTTGTAGAAAGCACCCGTGTCTAGCGATCAACAGAAGGCAAAGACGTAAGATAAAAGGGCATGATTTGGACTGACTTACGTTCCTCAATGATTAGCAAGGAGTGACATCAGAATGCCACCAGGCAGAAAAATGAGCTCCTCACTTCCAAAGCTGAGGAGTCTAGAAAAGCTGACATGAAGGTTTCTACTGCCAATAGAACACTCCTAACCACAAATGCACCTGCTTCTCAGGCAGAGTTCAAAGGGTAAATGGGTCAGATAATTATAATTTCCAGGAAAAAACTAATCAGTGTCTCTTAATGTTTTTTTCTGTTTATATCTTGACTAAATCAAGACTATAGTGTTTAGCATATTTATAAGGTAATGGTTCTCGGCGTCTCTCTCCTTGTATGTAACTCCAAAGGCTTTACCCATGAAACACCAAATCTTGATCTTCTAAGCCATTGGCACACATTCACACCCACAGGTAACAAAGGCAGGGCAATGAGAGAAGGTGAGCTCTGCCTTTTAAAGTCCTTAAGTCCTAAAGATGCCTTAGAATCACTTTGGGAGTCTCCCACAAGACTTAGTGTTAGTTTAGTTCCCCGGGGATTAGCCTAAGTCAATCTTTCTCAAGCTTGGGTGCACATCACCTGTAGAACCTGTGAAAACAGAGACAGCAGCACTCCCACCAAGCTTTGGACTCCACCCACTGGAGGGGTCCAGCATGTCTCTCTGGCAAGTCCCCAGGCAATGCTGATGCCAGTGTGACATCAGTGTGCAGTCGCGTCTCAGGGTCTGAGTTTTGGGGTCAGTAGGGCGGCTTTCATTCAACATATTCGACTCAACTTTTCATACAAGTTGAAGGATGTGACTTCCGTGTGTGTCCTGGAGAAAGCCGAAGCCATCCAGTAAGACTTTCAGTTCAGGAGTTCAGGCATGTGAGCAAGAGCTGGGAAACAGTGCATGGATTTATCTGCCTTTAGCAACCCTAAACTCAAATTTTGAGAACCATAATATTGTTTATATTAGAAATAACACATGGCTTCTTCCTTCCAAAATCATTGAGACAAAAAAAAAAGTTTTAATAAACTAAATTAAATTGACCAAGGAGGAGTTAGAATCCATGTCAAAACTATGGAGTGTTTCCCTCCCAGGAAGAATAGGGACTCATTTTCGAAGTCTCTCCAGAACTTTGGAGGAAGCGTGTAACTTGGGCTTCTATGCCACCATGCCTTTGAGCAGGGCTTTAGGGCCTGCTCGGTACAAAGATAAGTGCAGACAGGAAAGGCAGTGGGAATGGTTCCTCCTGCTGTCAGGAGCACACATCACTCTGATACTTCTGGCCGGATAAACACACATCATTTTGTGTGATTTATGGCCCTAATTAGATCCCAGTGGCAGTATCCCATCCACTAACAATGCACGTCCTAATCACCTTTTCCTCATACAAATGATTTCCTTAACTTTGCATGCATAACTTAACAGCTTTTATTTTAAAAACTCCTGTTAGCAGCTTTCCCGTGGTAACCAGTAGGGGTGCTATGATAAGAATCTAATTTGCTGTAAAAATGACTCATTTGTCAAATACGCATTAAAATAATTGTTCCCCTTTTGACTGTTACCCTGCTGTTTCCAGTCATTTTCTAAAACTAAATTATTTACTCATTTGAAAGTTCAGCTGTGCATATTTTAATTGATATTCCCTCATAGGACTCATATTGTTAATGACAATAATTAACCTGAAAAGGCTGCTAAATAATTATGCTGGAAAGATTTGAAGTATTTGCACAGAAAGTAAAATCAGCATTTGAAAAACTATCAAGATGTAAAACTTTCATATTTTATAGCAAAGCATGGCAATAGCTCATGATCAAATTAAAGAGAGAACGGGGGATGTAGATCATATGATTTGATGCAGAATACTTTATGTTTTCAATATAGAAAAGTCATCTAGCTAACAAGATTACTCTGTCATCTCTGCAAGCTACCAACATTACTGCCCTAGATGGCAGTATAACTTCCTCTCTGGCACTTGACAAGGCCAGGAGCTGGAATGGGATAGCCCTTAGAAAGGCTCCTGTGACATCTTCAGTGCCTCTCTACAGAGTAGACTTCCTCTATGACGGGTGCAGCAAGCTTCACTCAGACCCCACAGAGATGACACCATGCCCAGCAAACTGCACCTGCTTTCCAAGAAGTGCACTTTCAAGAAATGTTCAACTGTTGGGGTGTTCTCAACAGATGTGACAATTCATTCTCTCAAACAATAAGATCAGAATCTTTACAAATGAGCTCTTTTTTTTTCTTTCTTTTTTTTTATATTTATTTATTTTTAATTAATTTATTCTTGTTACATCTCTATGGTTATCCCATCCCTTGTATCCTCCCATTCTCCCCTCCCTCCCATTTTCCCCTTATTCCGCTCCCCTATATCTCCAAAACTTAATAGACAAAAAACTGCCCATGGAGGGTCTTAGACCTATTGGTTTACAGTCTTGATAGCAGCCTGCTAGACTTCTAGTCCATAGAACCCACAGGCAAATAGAAGCCAGGCACACAATTGGAGGCCATGTACACACTGGACATTTGTAGGAGTCTTGAAATGTCATCAGGAGCTATACTCCACTGATGGCTTTGGGACTAGGAGAAAAAGAAGCAACTTTATAAAACACAAAAGTGCTAGAACACTGAGTAAGATCTCCAGGATTACTAATATATGAAGAACAACCAATGCGAATATCCAAATGCCTATGTCTTCACTACATCTTACTTTATTATTACCTTACAGGCAATGCCACTGAGAACATAAGAAGAAGAAAATGATGACATCACTTTGTATTTGTAACATTCTATTTAGTTTTTTGCTCATGGGTGCAAAGACTAATGCTACTGGCAAGCAGAAGAATGTCTTGTAAACAAATGGCATAACCTACATCTACAAATATCTCCAATAAGCACTGACTACATGCAATATATGATACATGCCATAAGTGACATGGCTCTAGTTGTGCTTGTCATAAGACTGCCGTACAAATGCAACCCTTGACTTTGACATTCAGATTGCATTTCTTCTATAGTCATTCTTTAGAAAAACGTTGATTGATTTAACAGCTAGAATAGGAGTGCCATGGGCAAAACCCTTCCTCAAGGCATCCTCCATCCACTCATGAGAAGCTATGTGGGAGTTCCCAATGAGCACTCTCCCCATGGCATCCTAGTGGAAGAAAAGCCTCTGGGGATACTCATTTAAAAAAGATGAAAGTTTGTTGCCATTTGCAAGAAGGAGCCAAGATATGAAACGGTGAAGGCGCTGATCTCAGGTTCTCTTAGGATGGCTCTAGCGCAACCCAAGCATGAAGGAGGCATCCTCACTCCAGTCCTGTACAAATGCAAGTGGAGCGGGGCCTTCTAGCTCCAACCTATCTCTACCTCCCATCTTTGTCTTGGAATGGCAGTATGGAACACAGAACAGAGGTAGCAAACAGGAACTTGAACATCACAGAGTCAGCTGAGGCCAGCTGTGCAACGTCTCCATGACCACACTCAAAGCTCCCTTGAAATGAGAACCTGTAGCTGCAATAGCTCAGGTTGAGCACAGCAACTGCATAATGCTTGTTGAGGTGCGATGAGCTGAACAAAGCGATAAGACCTTACATGCTGACCAGCGGACACTTACAGATAAGATCAGAAGAAATTCTACAAGGCAATTCGATGTGAAGCGCATCTTTCCCGAATTCTCTCTACCAGGTATAAGCAGCAAAATTGTCTCTCTGACTTCACATGTGAGTTCAGAACTCAAATGACTGGCTCTTAGCTCTACAACTACTGGAGGAGGGACTAGAACTCTCCAAACCTAAGCGGCTTTTGTCACAACATACTGTGGGTGGTAGGAAGCTTCTCAGTCAGTGGGTGTGATATGATGGCCATAGCCTTGCTATAACTATTCATAGAGGAGTAACAATAATCTACTGATAACAGGAGTAACACGCCCCTCTCTGTGCCAGGCTTTACTTTTACAGAGCAACAGAAAACCCTGTAGGAAGCCTGGACTTAGTTCACTTTATACCAGAATTTTAAGAATCAGAGACATGAATTAACTTGCCCAAAAGCACAGAGTGAGAGCCATGCTGTTGCTTCAAACTCAAGTCAGAATCCCCCCTTCCATTCTGTTTGGCTTTGAAGATCAGTTGCTCCAGGCTTTTGGCCAAATACTCAACCTTAAATGTTCTGAAACTCATGGCCAGAAAGAATTTGGACAATTTTGTGATGTGAATGCTGAGAGTCAACCGCATTTCCTAACCACTCTTTTCTATTACTTGAGTGATAAACAAGGAAGTAAACAGACAAGAAAGGAGGGAAGGAGGAGCAGGAGGAGGAGCAGCAACATGAGGAAGAGGAGCAGCAGGAGGAGGAAGAGCAGCAGGAGGAGCAGCAGCAGAAGGAGCAACATCAGGAGGAGGAGCAGCAGGAGGAGGAGCAGCAACATGAGGAAGAGGAGCAGCAGGAGGAGGAGGAGCAGCAGCAGGAGGAGGAGCAGCAGCAGGAGGCACAACAAGAGGAGGAGGGGCAGCAGCAGGAGGAGGAGCAGCAGCAGGAGGAGGAGCAGCAGCAGGAGGAGGAGCAGCAGCAGGAGGCGCAACAAGAGGAGGAGGAGCAGCAGCAGGAGGAGGACCAGCAGCAGGAGGCACAACAGGAGGAGGAGGGGCAGCAGCAGGAGGAGGAGCAGCAGCAGGAGGAGGAGCAGCAGCAGGAGGAAGAGCAGCAGCAGGAGGAGGAACAGCAGCAGGAGAAGGAGCAGCAGGAGGAGGAGGAGCAGGAGGAGGAGGAGCAGCAGGAGGAGGAACAGCAGGAGGAGCAGCAACATGAGAAGGAAGGAGCAGCAGCAAGAGGAGGAGCATCAGGGGAGGAGGAGCAGCAGCAGGAGGAGTAACATGAGGAGGAGGAGCAGCAGGAGAAGCAGAAGGGGGAGGAGTAGATAGTGGTGCTGGTATTCATTCTCTTAACATTTAGAGTGTTCACCATGAGCTGGCCACTATTCTAGACACCCAGAATAGGAGTGAAATAGGGTTTTCTGACTCTCACATTCTATCGTGTCCCACTAGTTGCTATACTCGGTGGTCTGTAATAGCACCACAGAAGTCATTCCCACCTCTGCAAAGGACATTCAGACCCCAGAGTCCTGAGGAGAAAGGCAAATCACCTTGTAATACAGTTCATACAAAAAGATGTACAGAGACTTGGTTTTATAAGAACTTAGAAAACTATGCCCCGGTGGCTGGCTGAGAGAAGTCACAGCCATCTTTTCCACCGGTTAGAGGATGAGCAGGGAAGTGAAGAAAGCAGATGGCAAGTTCCAGAACGTCATGGCTGCACCACACACGCTGGGAAGGTGCACGGCTCTGCCAGACCTCAGCTTAATATGGGCCATGTGTGGAATCCATGGGCTGCTGCGTTGAGATGGTGCATTTGCATCCAGTCACCACAGAGGGTTATTTCCTTTTAAAGGGCTTTTGCAGTGCTGCCTGCCCCTCCTCCCAGGGCAGAGTGCCTTGCTGCCAAGCCTATTTTTATGGTTTGTCTCCAAAACAAGTGCAAAATAGTGTTGGCTTTAGTGGAATTCTCCCTCTGGCCACTGAAACACCATCTGCAAGTTGAGGGGAAACAGTAAACACTACAGGTTAAGTCACTCATTACTAATATTTTCCTTAAGCTCTGAAACTTTTTAAACAAACAACAACAACAATTGTGTCATAATAACCTTCCAGAGGTTAACAGCCAGCAGGTGGTCCGGCTCAGCTGAAATGCAACCCAGACAGCTGTTTGATTATAAACTGTTGGTTCTTATGGCGATCTGGGGAAAATGTCTTGCCGAAAAGGGGTCTTCTCTTAAAAATCCCTAATGAAACAACACATAAATGTCAAAATGACAAAAATAAGGAAGTGTGTCATAGACTAAGCATTTTAATGTCCTTTCTGGCTTCCTCCAGAGTGTACTCTGGACCTCGCCACATTTAATGGCACAGATTCTGAAAGAGGCGGTACACAGCATGAATTTTTATGACCCAAATAAAACTTGAAGAGAGTCACTTTCTCTGCCACAGTCAGTGTCCTCAGCAGATGTGTGGGAGGCTCAGGTTTCAAATCAGCCACCCAAGCCAACATTTTACCTGGACCCAGAGGCATACAGAGTACAATGCCCGGATGTAAAGAAACCCAGAGCTACGGAGCATTATCCTGTCTATCCCTGAGCGTTAAAACATGGCGAGAATTCCCCCCTGGGAAGCCTCTGCAAAGCTAGCAAAAATTCTGAGAGCTGATAAAAATGAATGGTGAAGAATGGAGGATGAAAAGTTCCTAATCAGAACCTTACATTAACACCACGCGGCCCCACAGAGTGATGTCTGTGGCTGTTTTCTTCCCTGAATGATGAAGTGAGACAAAAGAAAAATCACTCCCTAAGTCAGTAGTTAATTATGGGTATATTATATTACAATCAAAAACATTTCAGAAAGTTCATAAAACAAAACTAAGGGAAAAAAACTTGAACCTTTTTATATGGAAACCAAGTGCTAAAATACAAAAGGCATGGGATTCCCAGGGGGAAAAGTCACAATGGCAGTCACCTATGTTTTAAAAAGAACCAAACAATAACGAAAGGGTAAAAAAGAATGTCACTGAGCCTAGTTTAGTTAGAATAAATCAGTAGGGAAGTGAGATTGCAGAATATAAAAAAAGACAGTTTGGGGGGTTTTGGTACATTTTTGATGGGATCTTCTGACCCAACCGTACAAGCAAGAATTAACAACCAGGTAAATCCCCAGAGACAGGATGGACAGGAGAAGAAAAGGAAAGGACCTCCATGCTCCTCCTAGGGTCACAGAAAAACCAGAGCTGAACATCAAAGTGATTAAAATTGGTTTTATTTTCTTTTTCCAGAAAATAAAAAGTATTGCACTAGGAGAAAGGAGACCTTGGTGTAGAATCGGGCTCACCTCCAAACTGGAGGAAAAGCGGAAATGCGTGGCTCAGGAGTAGATGGAGGGAGGAGCTACAGATGGAAAAGTACAGAGAGGAGACATCTCAGGTGAGCCACACTCCAGCTAAGCAAGCTTAACAAGAGCGCTGATGAGCCAGGCCAAGGTGATCAACAACACTCGAGGGGTGCTGGGGCCATGAAGGACTCGACCAATCACCGAAGACAGTCAACTATCAAGTACAGAGGAGTCTGGGCAAACAAAGTTAGCGGAATCTTTGCAAGAACTGGAAACAGCGGATGAGCATGAAGCCAAGAAGCCAATACAGAAGGGCCTGACTAAACCATGGCTCAGGAGAGAGTCTCCATCACTGTTTTATAGAAAGTGAATGGCAGAGCCATCAGAGCAGCAAGCATGAGTTAATTTCGATAAAATTTAGGCAGTCACGATCTTTTGAGGGACTTTTATGCCATGCCAGACCTAGACCCTGGACCATGCCGTTTCTTAATATGGGGATCGTTGTTATAACTTAAATGGGAAAGATTCCCCTACTGGTCACATTTTGAATGTATGGTCCCTACCTGGTGGTGCTATGGTGAGAAAAGGTGAAAACTTAGGTTCTCTAGTGGTATGCCTTTGAAGGTTTTGCCTTCTGTCTCTGCACCCCTCTATCTCCCTACTTTCTCCCCTCTCTTCCCTGCCTCATCCCCCTCCCCTTCCCTCCAGGGAATAAGACACAGCCTGATTACAAGCACATGCTCTGAACTCATCCGTAAATGTTGTTTTTATTTCCACAAATGAGGGGATGAGAAGAGAGCTGTACCCAAGCTTTACTAATACATGGCTTGGTCTGAGTCCTAGACCTAGGCCTGGAAGCTGCCAGACTTCATACCATCTAACCTTCTCCAAGCCTGGACCTTGAGAGTTTCAGCTTCCAGCCTCCACCTGCTAACCTAGACCTAGAATGTTTTCAGCCTCCAAGACTTATTGCTGAATAAACTCACCCTTCCTAGTTCTTTCTGAACTCTGACTGGCTGGTTCTACTCAGCAGTCCTGCCTCAAAACTCCTCTCTAAGCTGACTGATTCAAAATGGCTTCTTTCCTGCTTCTCACTGAATTGCTCTACTTGGAAAAGCTGCCTCTTAACTCCATAAACTGAACTGCACTCAATAGAACTGCACCAAACTTCACTGAACTGTACTGTACTCCTGAACTCTCTTGCTCTCTTTCTTGTCTGTTCTCATGAGAGTTGGGAGTATCCTGTCTCTGGCTCATTCTGTTAAATCTTTCTCTGATTCATCACTTTGTCTGTCCCTCCATTGGCTGTCATTGTTTGAGATTTATAGGTGTGTACTAAAGGTGTATCTGTATTCCAGCCAGAGAGATTAAAGGTGAGTATTCTAGCCAGAGAGATTAAAGACGTATATTAAGGGCGTGTCTGTATTCCAGACGGATCACAGGGACCTAGGTCTTTGGAAGTGATCCCTTCCCAGAGTAGCCATGCTGCTGGATTAAAATCCCTCTACACTATTCATCAGCCATGTAGCATGGAATCTCCCTCTTGCTCTGAAGCCTGTAAGAAGAGTCCTCCCACCACCCACCCTGGGGCCTTGAACTCTCCTAAGAGCCTCTGCCGTGCTGTCTTTCCATGGCATTAAAAAAAAATCACCTCATAAAACTCCTACCTAAAACGACAATCTGCCTCAGTGTCCTTCTTGAGTCCTAGACCAAAATGTATCTGCACAGGCATACATAAACAGACACCTATGAGGGGTTATCATTATTTTTACACCTTTTTGAAATTAGAATTTTAAAACATGATTTTTTTAATAAAAAAAAATAACAAATATGAATTTACATGTATGCTTCTATTTAAATGTCTTTGGAACTACAATGTTTTCTCTTTAGCTTATTTATGTTTCATTATTATTCTTCCCTTTTAAAATGTATCTTTTTCATACATGTGTGCCCACTCCTCTGTATGAGGAGGCCAGAAGAAGGCATCTGATTCCTAGGAGCTGGAGTTACAGATGTCTGTAGGATGATGCTTGTTAATGGATGTTGGTACCTGACTCTAGTCCTCATGGTTTTGTTCTCTTAACCACTGAGCTATCTCTCCAACCCATCCATTACTATTTCCAAGTAGTCAGAATAAATACTTGGAACTATCTTATTCATACACAGGAACAGACTTTATATACTTGAATGAAATGTCCTCATGAAACCTGCTACTGTGTACAGTAAATATATGCCAGCTTAAAAATAGAACCAGTTACAAACTAAGCTAATATTTTTGATGTGACAGGACATGTTGATATGACTGTTTCAAAAACAAACAAATTGTTGAAGCGTTGTTTTCACTACTATGGAATATTTGCAACAGAAATCATAATTCCAGTCAGTCTCTGAGCCATACACCAGATGAGGCAATGGGTGAGGCTCAGAAAGTGGGTGCATCCATGTACACATTAAATCTTTTATTAGGAGGAAAAGTTGTTCACAAACTGAAAATCACCCTGAAAGGAGTAATAAAGCCATTACTATGAACTTACTATTTAGCATTATGGGGTCTCATAGGTTTATAAGAATAGGAGTTTGGAGTCACTTCCTAACCAAGAGAAGAGGAGTCAAAGAGAGTGAATGAGCAGATGAGCAGAGCTTGTCACTGGTTGGCCTAACAGACAGAAAGCTCACGGAGGCCAGCAGTACCTTGAGCCACTTTGGAGGGTCGTGGCTTCTCTCCTCTGCAGTGTGCTTTTGCTCGTCTCTCCACCCTTTTTTGCTCTTTCCCTGCAGTGTGCCAAATCAGGTGTCCACAAACCATGGCTAAACCAACTGCCATTTTCTAAGCATCAAGTTCTACGGGAGAGCAGCCAAGCCGTTCAGTGGCTTCTGCATTGTCCGTGCTCACTGCTGCACTCTGACAGCAAACAGGCTTGAGTAGCACAGAAAGCGCCTGGAATCACAATGTCTACGGTACTTATTGCCTGACTTCCCAGAAAAGGTTTGCTGACATCTACTGTAAGCTATGAGCTGAGTCTAGTTTTGCCTTCGCAAAGAACAACTTAGCTTTTCTGAACTTGAAGGACAGTCCTTAACTTAGCCTTAACCATGAGTATACACTCACCATATAAACAGAACAGAATGTGTGTTCCAAAAATGTGCCAAACTCAAGTTCAAGATCATGTCTGAAATCATAGAGGCAGTGGGCAATTTTTATGGCCCCCAACAACAAATGGAAGAAACCGAAGATAATTAAGAAAAATAAGCCACCTCCTGAAAGACAAATAGTGCATGTTTTCTTTCATATATGAGATCTAGACTATATGATATGCACAGATATGAAATATATAGATATACATAGATACATAGATATGGCATATAAGGGAAAATGTGCACACACACACACACACACACACACACACACATCTTAGTTAAGGTTACTATTGCTACAATGAAACAATATGACAAATTCAACCTGTGAAGAGAAGAGTTTATTTGGCTCACACTTCCCACATCACAATACATTATCAAAGAAAGCTAGGATATGAACTCAAATAGGGAAGGAATCTGTGGGCAGGAGCTGACGCAGAGGCCATGGAGGGGTGCTGCTTACTGGCTTTCTCTTTGTGGTTATTGGAAAATAGGAGACTTTTCAGGAAAAGGGAGGGAATGAATGAGAGTAGGAAATAAAATTAAAGTGGAGGGTGACAGGATACATTTGGACGAAAAGCTTTTAGTGAAGCCATCACCTGAAGCCAAGTATAGTAGCTCGCACCTATAATCACAGAATGCAAAGGACCCAAACAGGAGACTTGCCACCCATGTGAAGCCAGTCTTAGTACATAGTAACTTTGAGGGCGGACTGAATGGAACACAGAGTGAGACCCTGTCTGTCTCAAAACCCGAGAGATCAAGAATGAGAGGCAGGGGTGGGGGTGGGGGAAGTAGTGGGGAGGAAGCAATAATAAAAATTTATATCATAAACCCAATACTTTTTAAAAAATAGACAATAGTTTTAGAAGATAATAAAATAATGTGGACTTCCCAAGAGAAAATAATGAAAGTTAGAAATGGGAAATAGAAAATATACCAGAGGTCCAGAGACTGAATCTGATGGCCCCAATATCTAAACTGTAATGACTGAACTTTGAACAGTGAGATGGGAGTTATTAGGCAAGGGATATAATAATGTTTATGAAGTAAAATTATGAATCTTCTGGTGCTGCCCCTTATTTAGCACCCCAGGCAAACAGGATGATAAGCAAAAGTGACTGAAACAATGTGAATGGTATGCTCACTTTGACAGCTGGTACACACTAAAGATGCACAGTAGACTCATCGTTGTAAAAAGTAACATGGAGCTAGAATGAAAATTCCCTGTATGTCTGCACGTGTGTGTGTGTGTGTGTGTGTGTGTGTGTGTGTGTGTGTGTTCATGCACATGTATACATGCATATGGAAACCAGATGTTGACATCAGGTGTCTTCTTCAGACGCTCTCTAGCTTATTCCTTGAGACTGGCTCAATCACTGAACCTGTAGCTCATAAATGCAGCTAGGCTGGTTGGCTAGTGGGTTCCAGGGATCCACCTATTTTTGCATCACTACCACTAGGATTACAAATGTGCCTGCCACTACGAATGGCTTTTACATGGGTTGTGGAAACCTACAATCAGGTCCTTATGCTTGTAAGTATTTTACCAATGGAGCCATCATCCCCCACACACTCTAAAGTGAAAAAAATCCCTTGGAGATTTCAGTGAGGTCCCAGTCGTGTGCCAAGGTGCACTAATTGCTGGGTCACCCTGGATTCATGACTTCAAAATCTTGGAGAGCAGTGACTTTCACCCGGGAATTCTTGGCCCAGCCAAATTGAAAACAAAATGGAAACTGAGTAAGGAAAGACAGCAATGCAGCCGTAGCTCCCTAAACTCTGTCTTGAGAAGCTCATGTGATGAATCATATGGATGAAAACAAGCCACAGATGAAAAGTGCTCGGGGAAAGAGCTGCCAGGCAGGGAATCTAACCCAAAGCAAAGGAAAATGCCTTGGTGGTAGCTCTGTGCTTGTTATGAAGGAGGGGGATCCCAAGGCTTTCTGTTCATTTTAAAGTGGATTTAACTAAATAATAAAAGCAAACCTTTGGGGTAGGGCGGAATTGAGAATTATATCTGACAAATCAATTAGGGAAAATTAAGAAAAAGTTCAACAGTAATCTGGAATGCTTTGTTGTTGTTGTTGGTGGTGGTGGTGGTGGTGGTGGTGGTGGTGGTGGTGTTTGGTTTTGGTTTTGATTTTGGCACATGGTAGAATCGCTGTTCAGAAGGTACCCTATAAATGGAAGAGGCATTTCCACAGTTACATGCAAGGAATTGTAAGCAAAGACACCAATGTTCATATCGCTTCTGGGCCAGGGCATCCCAGGGCTGGTTCAGTGCTGCCCTGGTGCATGGAGATCAACTAGTCTCAAAAAATAATGGCTGTTCTATTACTCAGGATCCTAGGTGACCATAATAAGTAGTCCCTTCCTCACCTCTGACTATTAAGCCTGAGTAGACACAGGGCTCAAGCAGGACACAAACCTCTGTAATTTTAAGATACTGCTTTATTACTCAGCAACTGGACAAGTCCACAGAAACCCATGCCCAAGGAACAGAACAACACTTAGAAAACACTGCAATGTGCTACTGATGGTCTACTGAGAATGTGTGTAACATTGTAAGAGGGAAGAGTGACTATAATGCTTAATTGGAAAGATTGATGTGACTATGCTGAGAAAACGGAGGGAGATAAGATGGTGGTGATTTAGGAGAGTTTTAAAAGAGCATCCAAAAAATACCATCTGAAAGGGATTTTTAAAGCGTAGTAGCTAAAGCATGTTATTTTATCAACATGGAGATGAACATTGGAGAAAAAAGTTTTGAGTGTTAAAAGAGGGCTTTCTCTGGGTGATGGAAGTAGGTGGGGATGAGAATTGGACTGATTTGCATTCCCACCAGCAATGAAGGAGTGTTCCTCTTTCTCCACAGCCTCGCCAGCATGTGGTGTCACTTGAATTTTTGATTTTAGCCATTCTGATGGGTGTAAGATGGAATCTCAGTGTCATTTTTATTTTCATTTCCCTGATTACTAAGGAGGTTGAGCATTTCTTTAAGTGTTTCTCAGCCATTTGATATTCCTCTGTTGAGAATTCTTTGTTTAGTTCTGAGCCCCATTTCTCAGTTGGGTTATTTGGTTTGATGGTGTTTAATTTCTTGAGTTCTTTATATATTTTAGGTATTAGACCTTTGTCAGATGTAGGGTTGGTGAAGCTCTTTTCCCAGTCTGTAGGCTGTCGCTTTGTTCTCTTGACAGTGTCTCCTGCCTTACAGAAGCTTCTCAGCCTCATGAGGTCCCATTTATTAATTGTTGACCTTAAGGCCTGAGCCGTTGGTGTTTTGTTCAGGAAGTTGTCTCCAGTGACAATGTGTTCCAGGCTTTTCCTCACTTTTTCCTCTAACCGATTTAATGTCTCTGGTTTTATGTTGAGGTCTTTAATCCACTTGGACCTGAGTTTTGTACATGGTGACAAATATGAGTCTAATTGCATTTTTCTACATCTAGACATCTGGTGCTTTCTCAGAAAAATGGAAATAGGGCTTCCTCAAGACCCAGCTATTCCACTCCTTGGAATATACCCAGAAAATGTTCCACCACACAAGAGGGACATATGCTCAACCATGTTCATAGCTGCCTTATTCATAATAGCCAGAACATGGAAATAGCCTCAGTGTCCCTCAGTAGAAGAATGGATAAAGAAACTGTGGTACATTTACACTATGGAATACTACTCAGCTATTAAAAACAAGGAATTCCTGAAATTTGTGGACAAATGGGTTGAACTAGAAATTATCATAATGAATGAGTTTACCCAGAAGCAAAAATACTCACTTATATCGAGACACTAGCCCAAGGGACATGCCCCATGAAAGTCTTCATGTGCCAGGAAAGTGGGTCAGAGGAGAGGATATCCTATTGAGACTTTAGGTGAGAGAAGCATGGGAGAATGGGGAAATAGAAGGATCCAGAGGGTCCTAGAAACCTGCAAGAAGAACATTATGATGCGCAGATCTGGGTCCAGGGGTCCTGCTCAAACTATGGCACCAGCCAAGGACAATATAGGCAGTAAACTTCAAACCCCTACCCAGATCTAGCTGATGGATAGGACATTCTTCACCGATGAGTGGAGAGTGGGGTCTGATTTTCATGCAAACTCTGGTGCCCCATTTCTGACCACGTCCCCTTGATGGGGAGGCCTGGTGGCACTCAGAGGAAGAATAGCAGGCTACCAAGAAGAGACTTGATACCCTATGAGCATATACAGGGGGAGGAGGTCCCCCTCAGTCATAGACATAGGGGAGGGGAGTAGGGGGAAAGTGGGGGGGAGAGGAATGGGAGGATACAAGGGATGGGATAACAATTGAGATGTGATAATAAATAATAATAATTATTATTATATAATAAATAATAAATAAAGTTAATAAAATATTTTTTTAAAAAGAGAATTGAACTGAGAGCTGCTGTCTCTGCATATGCCACTTTAAGTATTTTTAACTATTACAACAAAATGAATCACAATTGTAATTCTAGAGACTAGCTTTAATGACCATTTTGGTTTTCAAGAGAACGGCATTGTTGGGTTTTCTGGCTGTCTTGTTGAATTCATGACATCAAAGGTAAAAGTGTGTACACTCTTGCCTACTCTGTATCTCGAAGCTTCTCCTTGACTGCCTTAGTAGCCTCAAGTGAGGGGAGTGGGGCTCAAGACTGAGCATATAGCATCCAGGCTCTCCCAGGAAAGCAACAGTGTGGCCATGATCACATCGGACTCACTAAAAAAAACAAACCCTTTGCAGAGCCAAGCCCAGCATTCCTGCTGAGGAGAGAGGAGAAGGCAGAGGAAATCATGCACATTTATGCATGCGTTCTTACACCCAGGGACAAGTTTTCGAAATTAACCTCTAGTCCAAAGAGTTTCCACTTTGTTTTTACGTTTCCAATACTTCAATAAAAGGGTAATCAAGTTAGGGTTTCAAAAGGGTGCATCTTTTCACTGCCTTGCCTGGGTAGAGCGGTTCACCTCTTTAGATATGCACAGCCCAGTGTAGTGTGCAAGGCTATAAGAGCATTCTGCCTTCCCAAGCTGCCCCTGCTTACAGAGTATTTACCCAATGTGTCTGGCAAGGCTCAATGCGTCATCCAAACAAAGGAGTGGAGACACTCGGAGAACTATAGATCACTGGGAGGAGTGTTGATTGGTCTTCAGTAATAACCAAAAATAGAACTAATCACCTTCCTGTGTGCTAGAATTATCCTCATTCCTTTATGTTCTTCATGTGGTTGGTTTTCCATTTCACAAATAGGAAACTGAGGCGATAAGAGGTTAAGAACCCGACCCACATTTGCAGAAGCCGTCTGTGAGGACAGAGGGACAACTTGAAGGCAAGTTGTCTGGCTGGTCTTGGAGACTCTGGTGAGTCAGGCTGTGGTATCGGAGGTAAGAATCTTTTTCTCAAACTCCACACGAGCATTCCACGGCAGACAGAAATCTCTGCTTTACAAAGACGCAGTTGCTCCTGACAATTCACAAAGCGCGACTGTGTGGGAAACAATCATTCCCAGGCTGCATAGGTCTCCTATTTATATGAAGCCATTTAACTTAATTACAAATAATTTAGGCTACAGATGGGAGCAGAGCAGCATTAAGGATCTTGATTTTGAAACCGTTCTAAAATAGCTTTTAAAAATCTAGGAGGCAAATTGTCTTTCCAAATGGAAATGAATGTGCAAGGCAGCGAAGTCTTAAAGTTATTAGCATCTTTTGCTGAGCCCTCGTCTATTTCCATTGTCATTTAGGCAACGCACAGTCTTTAATTTTGGCTCTGTGATCAGAGATGAAGCTCAAGATTCTTGCTTGCCGCCCCACTCGATGGCTGTTCCTGGCATGAGGAATGGTGGCCCCTCACCTACAACAAAAGAACATCACACTCCCTATGACAAATGTGGACCAGGTACTAAGGGAAGAGTCTGAGCATGCACACACACACACACACACACACACACACTAACACACACAAACACACACACACTAACACACACAAACACACACACACACACACACACACACACACACACACACATGAATGTGCACATGGTTCAAAAGAGAGAGAGGCACAGCAGCTTCAGCCATGCCCATACCACGGTACCTGTGAGGCTCCATTACTGAAGGCAGAGCCAGGAAACATGTTTTTAGGAATTCAGAGTATCGTGTTTCATAATTTGATTTAAATCAATTATCCCATCCTTCCCTGGAACAGGCACAAGCTCCGAAAATACAGAGTGTAAATGGAACCAGCTGCAGCCTTTGGCCAGGATGGATTTCAGTCGGAGCAATCAGTCTCCTTTCGAAGTACATTATTGTTGAGGCCCGGAGATCGCGTGAAACACTTCTAGTGCCCTGAAAGGGACTACAAAGGTACCAGGTTATAAAAGAGGCGCAATAGAAGCAGCTAATCCTTTCTGCCCTGACTTGTTTTGCCCTAAACTCTTAACATAATTTGTCATTCCTCCGGGGAAGACCGGGACACTCCCGTCTATTATTGGCAGCCTTCAAACATGGCCTTTAATATATGGATATTTACTAAACCACATAATCACCCTGCGTTATCCCATTACAGGGCTCAACCTCGCTGAGTTCTGCAGCCCTGGGTGTGAAGATCGGTTGTGAGAGGTTTGCATGTATTTAGGAAGGAAGGCATGAGCACACTCAGCAATCATGCATGTCATTTAGGCCCCGACACGCTGCCCAACAAATGGATCCCATGCGCGGGACTTGGCATCCTTCCACTGAGATCCTTCCCCTTAATTGATTTAAAATGATAATTCAATTAAAATAATTATTCTAATCAAACTTTGTATCTTTTTGGCAGGTTCCATGGGGCCCTCTGCCCTCAGTGTTATTTTAGTATTTTCTTTGTTTGTTTTCTCACCCAGCTGACTTTGGCTCTCTCAATCTTTGGAAAAGTTTATGTCATTGTGTGATCACTGCACCTTTCTGGAGTTTTCCACTCAGGGATAGGGAACGAGAAAAGTAAAACATCCTGGAGGGATAGCATGCTTTGAATCGTGGCCAGAGCAAATGTAGAAGTAACTGGGCATGGTGAGCAGTGAGCATCACCCACCCACTCACCATCAGTGCAGCCCTCAAGGTGGCCAGCTGGGCTTAAAGCTATAAGAAAAGGACCAGTGATTTCTCTCCTCCTCCCTCCTACTCTCATCTCCCCCCCCCCCCCCCCCCCCCCCCCCGTTTTCTTTCCATGGTTATTGTATTCTTGACAGGCATAAGATCCATGTCAGAGGTGAAGAATTTACAAATAACTTCTAATAATAAGGACCCCACTCTCCTATGCAAGTGTGTTGGCAGGCATGTCAGACAGACAGACAGGTGGGCAGATGTTAAAGAGGAGCATAAGGCAGCTGGGCCAATGGGCAGTTGGATGGCTGGAGCAGCACTGTCAACGTCATCTAACTGAGATACTATATGACAAATGTGAAGCGTTAAGAAATGAATGGCTTCTGTGTCATAATTTTTAGCACATCTGAAAATTGTAAAGACTTGTAAAGACACTAGCTCAGTATGGTTTATATAATGGCCGAGTTTAGCTATTTAAAAAAAATGTATCTGTCTGGTGCGGGGAGATAAAAACCCCAGGTGTCTGTCTCCCTGATGGACACTAGCTCACCTCAACTTCTGGTGCCTGGGACCTGAGATGCGAATGTGCTCACCCCTAGCTGTGTGCACAAGTATGCCAGAACGACTTGGGGCAGACGAGGTGGGGCCCTTTCTGGAGCTGCTCTGGGGTGTGTAGTGGACCAGGATCCTGGACACATAATTCGACAGCCCTGATGCTGATTAGCTGTAAGACTTTAGAAAAAAAATCCTTTTTATCTTTCTGGGATTCAGTGTGACCACCAGACCATATGAGCTATAAAATTAAATTCAGATTCTTGTGTCTACTTTTAGCCACAAGAACTCAAGATTTTGTGACTGCAATATTAATCCCATTTGAATTTTGTCTCTAAAAGGAAGGGAAAAAAGTGGGCTTCAGCAAGGCAACAGGCCAGGCTTAATTATACCTTCCTGGCAGAAATTCCAACTTCTTGATGCAAGGGGATGCCTGTTTATCAGCATATTTCTTAGTGTAGGTCAAAAAAGATGCAGTGCTACTGACGATGCTTTGATAGGGTATGTCCATTGTACGGATGGAAAAATGCAGACCAGGACACATGTCATGTGGAGCTGCTCACACACCTGGCTATGCAGGCACATGATGCAAGGGAGGACAGGAGGAAGCCACACCTGGCTATTAGCCACAGACTGTTTGCTGCTCTAGGTAGGGCATATCTTGGGACTTACACTGAGAAGGGCTCATGGGATGAGATGGCTCAGTAGGAAAAGACACTGAGCACCAAGCGGGAGTATCTGAATTTCAGCCCCAGGACCCATGTGATCAAGAAGAGAAAAAGTTCTCACAAGTTGTCTTACCTCCACATCTCTCTCTCTCTCTCTCTCTCTCTCTCTCTCTCTCTCTCTCTCTCTCTCTCTCTCTGTCTCTCTCTCTGTCTCTCTCTCTCTGTCTCTCTCTCTGTCTCTCTCTCTGTCTTTCTCTGTCTCTGTCTCTCTCTCTGTCTCTCTGTCTGTCTGTCTGTCTGTCTGTCTCTCTCTCTCTCTCTCTCTCTCTCTCTCTCTCTCACACACACACACACACACACACACACACACACACACACACACACCAAAGACGTTATTTGAAAAACTTTTTGTGGGGAAAAACCGGAGGATCTGTGGGAAAGAATGGTCATTTCACTTCATTCAAAAGGAAACTAGGTTAACAGAAAGATTCTTCCCAAATCTGTCCTTGGCTTCTACTCAAAGTTGTGCACCCCCAGGGAGCCCGCTACCACACTGCATCCACTGAAACAATTTGAATGCCTAGGAGAACAAGTGTCATGTGCGTACATAGAAAGAAACTGATGCCTTTCAAAATCGTCCCATCACTTTCTTGTATTGCTTTTAAACATTGTTCTACGCATCCAGAAAAGTGAAAAAAATAACAGAAAAAAGAGAGAGACGTGTCTCATAAAAGATTAACCAAAACCTTTTTTTATGGGAAAGGTCCACCTAGTAAACTGCTCCTGGGATAGGGAGACATTTGACCAGTTGGGCCCCAACATCCATGGGTGCAAGTATCACCCACAGGCATGCAGAATGAACAGCGTCTCCCACAGGTGTTCTGACTCAGCTCTTCTGAGTGAGGGAGTAAACGTTTAAATATGAGCCCGTGCCACACCAACCACGCTGTATGTGTTGCCCATAGAAGTCAAGATAGTACAGACATGCATCTCCCTCCAGAAGCCCCTCCCCCTCCCAGTGACCATGGCTGACAAGGTTCCCTGAGCGGACACCTCTGAGTTCTTGTAACTCTTTCTACTCCCCCTAATACAGTGAGTCTGGGGATGTCTGATGAAAGGGAGCTCACTATGGTCCAGACTGAGAAAGTAACTGGAAAATAGACTTCTTTCCTGGGTCAATCAAAGCCAATAGGGATAAGAGTTCTGTGAGAAAAACTCTGGAAGGTGATTAAGGTCCATAACCAAATGTGCTTTGATCAAACAACAGAATAGGTGAGTTTCAGTACTTGCAGGACCCACTCAAGGCCTGTCAGTCTGCCTATCAGCCTGAGATAGTCCACCGTGCATATAATCTGATTTAGAAACTGTGGTAACACCTTCGGGTCAGATATAATTTTTACAATTAAAGAGCTTCAGTACTGTCACAATTAATCCTATTTTTCCCCTAGGAAGAATAGCCTAAGCTGTAATGAGCTGGTCACCATTCAGTTCCAGGTTAGCCATCTAGATATCAGCAAGCCCCTACAAGCAAGAGACCCAGGGCAGGCAAGATTTTCTGTGGGAAAGCAGAATCAAGAGACTGCAGAGTTTTTCCCAAGATATACACACTGAGCAGCCTGAACAGTAATAATAGGGCATGGGGGCTCACAGTGATTGGGAGAAGGGTAACTTAGGGTACCCCCAAAATGCTTTAAGTTCACCATGGTATGTTTGAAATGTATACACTATCTCTTACATGGGTTTGCACATCCAGTTCCTTAAGGGTCAAATCTATCTTTTCAAAGAGCGTAGATGACAATAGGGAAGGACAAAGTCACATCGAACCACCAGTAGGGTGCGGTGGGACAAACAATCTCTCCTAGCCCACCACAGAGAATTCAAAGACAGACTTGGCTTACCACTTAGCATTTCTGAATCAAAGAGAACTAGATGAAAGCCCTTTCCTAGTAAAACATAAAATAGTTGGCATCTAGGGCCAGGCACAGTACCACTCTCCTTTAATCACAGTGGTCAAGAGGGAGATAGGCACTATGTATGTATGTATGTATGTATGTATGTATATATATATATGTACACATATATATACATATATATATCACATGGAACTGTACATAAATCCTTTGCATAGTCCTCCAAGACTCTCTCTTGAATCTATCAGTTATTCATAGCGCCTCTAGGATTGCCAGGCACAAGGATTATGCCTGTGTGGCTATGTGAAAAATTGTGTTGGGCTTGTTTATTTTAATATGCCTTCAGATATTTTTTAAAGGTTTTCTCTTACTTCCATGTTGGGGGTCTTTCTTCCAGTTTGGAAAAAATGTCCCCTTGCTCAAGTCCCCAAACACATCAGATAGACTTGAAAGTGTAGGCATTTTCTATGCAGCCCTCTGTTCCTGTTAGTTCAGGGAGCCGGCGCAGAGGAGGATGAGAATGCTCTCAGAGTGTCGTTTACACCCCCAGAGGCTGTACCACCCACAGTCTTCCCTCCTGGCCCCTCAAACACATCAGAGCAACACGAACTATGAAAACTCACCCAGACTCCCAGTTTCTCTAGGCCTTCAGTCCAGCCTTCGCCACCTGTGAGGAGCCGAGCACAGCCGAGCTCTGGGAATATAAAATTAGTTGCCATTGGTGCCTTGTCAATCAACATCCAATCCCACGCAAAGGCAGACTATGTAGCCATGTGCCTGCCACATGTAGAAATGTTACTCAGCCACCTTGGAGAGGAGGGGACATTCCTCCAGGGAACTTGTTACAGGCCAGACTTCTGACTTGGGGATCCAGGTGGCGGAAGCAGCATTGAGGGGGGGGAATACATCCTCTAACGGTGGCGATGTCCAAGCAGTGGTCTTAAGGTGATGGTGACAATGACATGGCATCGTGGTTGATAAAACAAATAAACCATCAACAACAAAACCAAGCCATGGGTCAAGGGCATTGTGAGGACAAGAGGCGTGAAAAGGCAAGAACAGGAAACTGGGGGAATAGAACGGCTTTTCTAGCTGTGAACAATACCACATGGCAGCCACACTCTTCCAAGAGGAAACCGGGTTTAATCAAACGCCCGGAGATGGTGGAGTTAAGGAAGAACACAGAAAGACGATCATCTGAGCTTTTCAGCTCATCTCAGCCCTCGGGGAGTTTTATGTTCAGCTAAGAAGACAAATCGTACTCACTGTGTTAACAGCAAAAACACCGGCATGAATGTACACCTGCCTTCCAGTGACTACAGTGGAGAAATCACACTGACATGCCACCTCACCCCTGCCCATGGCCCGTGCGTGGATATCAACTGATAAAACCTCACAGAAGGATGGCACCTACCCTAGATCCTAGCTTCCCATGACAATCCCCTTCTAATTACATTTGTTCCCATCTACAGAGTATTCAGGCACTACTGACTCATTAAAGACACCACTGGAAGGCTCTTCAAGCTGACCCCATTGTCAGAGCCACCCCTCTGAGATTTTAAGTCGAGGAAGAATAAGTCAGGGTTCCTAATCAAAAGAGATATTTTTCTTCCCCAACAAAAAAAAAAACAAAGCTTAAATAGCAATCATTTCTTCCACAGGCACAGACATTCATATAGCTACTAGAACTCACGGCTGTGTTAACCACATTTGATTCTCACCAGCCCTGAAGCCTTGAAGTGTGGTGTGCATTTACAGTCAACAACAAGAAAGAAAGAAAAAAAGACCAAGCTGCTGTAAGTGGAGCACATGGGGTACTTAGCTACATCCTTTCTTTGTACTCCTTCCCTATACTCCAATAGGCCTGGTCAAATGAGGCCCACAAATGTCAGAAGAGATTTTTTTGTTTTGCAGCCCCTTTGGCACGCCCTTTCCAGCTGTGTCGCCAAGCTCCTTCCTTTCCTCGGGATTCACAGAGCATTCCCACAGAAGCACCTTGGTGCTGGACTTAATCCCGTTGACTTCAAAACGAAATCACCTATTTTTGCAGCGTCCTTTCAAGTTTTTAAGTCGCACACATTGGGCTTCATCCCTCGATCTCCCGCCGGTGGATTTCCAAGCTGAAAGAGAGCTATGAAAGCCAACTGACTCACTTAAATGATAAGCGAACAGGGAACTGAATGCAGGCGCCTCTTCGATCTTCCTAGCAGATGTGATATCCGTCCTAGCCACATCTCCCATCTGCCTTCTGTATCAAACGACTGTCACCTGTTACCCAAGTATATTTTAGATTTACTCAAGTTCCAAATGGAACTCACCTTACTGAGCCCTTCTCTCACCCCTAAACCTGCTGCTCTCCCTGGTGACGATACCCAATGTCATCCTTGATTTGGGTGCCCTTGATCTCTTCTTGTTCACCTCCATCCATCTCTTCCCTTGGTCTTCACTCTCCCTGACCTGGTTCAAGCCACCAAGAGCTCTTCCTGAATTCCCAGAACAGCATGCAGAGTGGCCACCCCAATTCTCCTCTCCCCCACCTCCAACTAAAATCACATCTCCTTGCAGCAAGGCAGTTTAGTGAAACAAAAACTTGATCATTTTGCTGTCCCAAATGAAGCCATCAGTGAGTCCTCTTGTTGGAAGGCAAGAGCCCAGATTCTGAGCCCGGGGACTTCTGGGACTTTGCGTGCTTTGTTTCTTGCTCTATCCCATATCCATCTGAACTTGTGGTCTTCAGAAGTACCTCGCTGCTTCCTGTTACTTCGGATCACTCCCCTGCTTGAAGCTAAAAGGCCCCTGTCTCTCAAACCCCTCTGAAATTCTGCATCAAGGTCAAGGTCAAGAGAAAGCAACCTACAGGCATGTGACATAAACGCAATCGAGCCACAACACAACAGATTGCTAATGTGCCTGCCAAAAGAGGATATAGCTCAGGATGCTTGACGGAACAAAGTTATCATGATGGAAGCTGGGAGGGTATGTATGGGGTTGGATCGTAAGGGGCTAGAGCTTGTGTCAATCGAAGGAGCCTCAGTGTGGGAACAGGAAGATTTTCAAAGGCCAGGGAAGTTGGTATGCTAAAGTGAATCTGCTACATAGTGCAAGTTCTTTTGAAAACAATGTCCTGATGTAGGGCCCAGAAGACACCCATATACCAAGTCAATAAGTAGAAATGGGGAGCGGGCTAACTGGTGAACAGCTGCACAAAGCAGCCTTCACAGGAGATGCTACTGCGTTGACCAGTGTCTTAGTGGTGAAGATGGAGTTGATGTCTGTAGTGATAATGCTTCATTGTCAGAGGCAAGGAGGGCACAACCTGCCCCGGTGGGCTCTCATTTCAAAAATGGCATTGGCTGGCTGACTCAAACAACAAACCACTAATAGAGGTTAGAATCCAAGACCATGGTACCAAAGGAGACCGCGTCTGGCAAGGGCCCACTGCCTGGTTCGTAGGCAAACTTCGTCTCCTTGTAACCACAGGTGATAGATAGAGCACCAATCTCAGTCCTGGGAGATCCACCTTGACAACATAGCTGCTTCCAAAAAACCTAATCTCTAGTTCCTATCTCATTAAGCATTTGAGTTTCAAGGTGTGAATTTTAAGGGAAACGCAAACATATGTTCTACTGTAAGCCCAATGACTGTAATTAATTGCAAAATTAGGCAACAAGGCATGCCCAACTGATGAAGAGACAGATGTTTAGCAAAGCATGGCAGGCTAAGGGCACAATAGACAGGCAACCAATCAATGAGGGTATCACCTAAACCTAAGTTATGGGTGCATGATCAGGAAGCTGAGGGCAGAATTCCCAACAAAAGGCACAGTTCCTGTGTCTAGTTTCTGAATTTAAGACACTTTTGTCTTTAATTCAGAAGCCACTTATAGAAAGGTTGAAACTCAGAAGGCTGGGCCCCATAACACCAACATGGATTGATATATGTAATCATAATTGGGCTAACCTCTTTCCAGAAAGATTTGTGGCCCCTTACTCTGGTGATACAGAACAAAGCGTGTAAGTCATCTTTTCTAGAACTCATGAGCACAGGGTCTAACTTGCTGTGTGGGCACACATGTTAAGAGCAGTGTGAGAGACAGAATGTGAAGGGACAAACAACACTAAAAATGTTTTTTAACTTTTTGTTGATTCTTTGTGAATTTCACATTATGCACCCCAATCCCACTCGTCACTTTGTCCCTTCATATCTGCTTCCTACCCCTGAAACCTCCTCCCCCACAAAAAGAAAATAAAAAACAAACAAACAAAATCTCACCGTAGAAGCTGTAGCCTATCACTGGGTGTCCCATTGTTCCTACAGATTTACTTGCAGATGTTCATTGCACTAACTCATTGGTCTGGCTCACGGCCTCCGGCTTCCGCTACACCATCAATACTGGATCCTCACCAGGACTCCTCTCAGCTATCTTGTTGTTCCCCTGTGTCATGGACATCCTGCAGCTTTGGGTCTGCAGGACCTGCTTCTTCACAGGCTCCCATAGATCACAGATGGGGGAGATGTTGTGGTGGGCCAACTCAAAGCCCTGCACCTGAGCTGGTGAGCCTGCCAGCTCTCCTGCACCCACACCACCAGGGCAAGCTCTCCAGCACTGGCCCCCTGACTAGTTCACCCAATGTCACAGCCTACAAGAGACAGAGTCAGCTCTCCAGAGCTCATGCCCTCAGGGCTGGCTCACCTGCACCTACTGTGCTGCCCAGGTGAGGGATGGGGCAAGCTCTCTTGAGTGCTGTAGCTGGTAAGGGAGGCAGTGCTAGCTCTTCCACTCTCATGCCTTTGGGGCCACAATACCCAAGTGAGGGGTAGGGCCTGCTCTGCACAGCCCTTAGACATCAACATGGCCCTAGACAGCAATCCAGACCAGGGACAGCTGCATGGGACAGACCCCCACTGCTACAGAGCCGTGGGCCCAGACATGGCTTTCAACAACAACAAAGGCCAGGACCTCACCATGGCCTCAGGTGGCATCTCTGGCTACTCACATCAGGTTGTTCCTCACTACCCTTGAGGCTTCAGTTCTGTTTCTTTTCATTGTGCACACACCTTTGTGCTTCTCTTTCTCTTCCATCTCTCCCTTGTTCATCTTAGTGGCACCTGGGGGCCTCTGAATGTCTTGAGTCATCTCATGAGTTCTGTGCCCCCTGGGCCTTGTGACAGTGCAGGTTATCTCAGGCTTGCTCTGCCAGCCCATGTGATGCTGGGTGGGGGTCATCTCAGGCTCAGTCTCCACTTAGAACTTTTTTTTTTGAGACAAGGTTTTGTAGACCAGGCTGGCCTCAAACTCACAGAGATCTGCCAGCCTCTGCCTTCCCGAGTGCTGAGATTACAGGCATGTGCTACTATGTCCCACTCATTTCTAAATGCTGTATAAAACCTGTTTTATAAACACCTTAACACAAGATACACACACACACACACAAACACACACACACACACACACACACATTATAAGTAGCATTATTCAACATGAGAAATAATGCTTTCTCCAGAAGCTACAGGCTGTTGTGCTGTCTAGTATTTTATCAACCTAACACAAGCTAGAGTCATTTGGGAAGAAAAAAAAAAAAACATCAGTTGAAAAATGTACCCACTGGATTGGCATTTTCTTCATTGATGATTGATATGGAAGGGTCGAGAAGCCCCCGCCCCCGTATGAGATGCTGTGCCTAGGCAGGTGTACAGGGTGTGTAGACACCGTAGTGCATCTCTATGTGTCCCTTTGTTCATAACATCTTTACTTGCAGATGTTTATTGCATTAAGTCGTGGGTCTGGGTTGAGGCCTCTGGCTTCTGCTACTGGACTCTTACCAGGACTCTTCTTGGATATCCTGTTGTTGCTCTGTGTTGTGGAGATCCTGCCACTTTGGACCTGCTTCCTCACATGCTCCAGTAGATCATAGGTGGGGTACACGTTGGGGTGGGCCAACTCAAAGGCCTGGATCTGGGCATGGGTGGTAGGGGAGCCGGTCAGCCTACCAGCCGTCCCACACTCACACCACCTGGGAAAAAGCAAACTGAGCAAGCCAGGAGGACCAAGGCAACAGTCACTCCTCTGTGTTAGTTCCCACCCCCAGGTTCTTGCCTTGAGTCCCTATCCTGACTCCCATGAACGATGAACTATATGCTTAAGATGAAAGAACCATTTTCTCCCAAGTTGCTTTTGGTCATGGTGCTTATCATAGCAATTGAAGCCCTAAGTTACCAAACAAAAGGCCCAGTGTGGTATATCTCTCCTCCTTGAATTGGTGCTTGGTGGGTCCCAGAGCCCCCCAAAATAATGAAGATTATTGACACTGCTCTTGGGTACCCACCACAACTTGATGATAGAACTCTACTCCTGAAGACATCATAGGCCTTGGAGAAATCAAGCTGGTACTGTGTAACTTAGAAACATCTTCCCTGCTGGCTGGCTTTCACACTACTGGAAGATGCTATGAAGGCTGCTAGAGAAAAAAATAAATAAATAAACAAGTCTTACCCTCATGTGAATACTGTAAACTACAATAACAATAGATCTGACAAGATATGCTTATGGGTACAATGATAGCATGAGTATTATGGATGTAACCAATTGCCTTCTGCCTGGATTTAAGGGGCATCCACAGGAGGAAATTTATGCTTGGTACTCTAAGTCTGATCATGGTGAAACATCTTCAGGACATGACAGGCCCACTGACTGCACAAGACCTGAACAAGATTAAGCCAATCAACGACCCAGTATGGGCAGGGGAAGGGCACAGGTGCTCCACTCCCAGCTAAAGTGCTGTAGATGGCTGATGGCTGCTAGAGGAAGGAGACATAGGTTGACCATGCTCCAGCCAACAGCCCCATACCCACATATATGGACAGCATTCACTGGACACGGTAGATGATAAAACACAAAGAGGATGTGAAGTTGGGAGGGAACATGGAGGCTATGGGAGGACCTAGGAAGAGTCGGAGAGAGGGAGTGATAGATGAATATGTTTGAAATATGAATGCATGAAATTCTCAAAGAATAAAATTTAAAATACTATATATTTTTAAAATAACAGCATGGATGGGGAAGGGACTCATACGCTCCACCACTAGTTGAGGAGCTATTGGCTATTGATAGCCTCTGGGAGAGGGAAAGTCAATTTTCTTTAAGAATGTGGAGTCAGGTACACAGCCCGGGCCCCAGCAGATAGCCCTATGCCTGTCCACATAGTAGCAACACTGATTGGTCTTGGGGGATTACAAAAAGAGAACATGAAATTGGGAGGGAGAAATGGCAGGTGGGTGGATTTGAAAGGAGAGCGCAAGGGGGATATTATTAAAATACATTTCATACATATATTTTCACAGAATAGATAATACACTTTTAAAAGATTAGTAACTTTTAAAGGGATCCACTAATAAACAGCATCCTAAACTCCATTTTGCTCACAACAGGCACAGATACATGAGTGATCCGCTAACCTATCTAGTCTCATGGGAGCCGTCATAGGTGTAATTGTAAAGGACACAGTCCTTGTTTTGAGTCTTTCTTTGTTTGTTTGTTTGTTTGTTTGTTTGTTTTTCAAGACAGGGTTTCTCTGTGTAGCCTTGGCTGTCCTGGATTCACAGGGATCCACCTGCCTCTGCCTTCTGTGTGCTGGGATTAAAGGCGTCCTTTGTAGTAAGAGCCACTGTCTCAATGAGACTCAAGGAGATGCCTCAGACACTGTGCCTTCCCAGCTAGGCTTTACAAATAAAACACACTACTGTGCCTTAGGGAAAGTGACAGAGATTAAAGCCACCTTTAGAGACCTCATGTGGTAGCACCTGCCTGTAAGTCCAGCACTCTAGAGGTGGAAGCAAGGAAAATAAAGAATTTAAGGTCAGTCCTATTTGTGTAACAAGTTTGAGGCCAGCCTAGGATGCGTGAGACCTCCTCTCAAAAATACAATAACTGAAAAAAAAGTAAGACTTCTTCGTGACCTAGGTTTTAGACCTAGTTTATTTTGTTTCCATTTAATCCACAAGTCCCACTCCTCCAAAATTCAGACATCTCCCAGAGGGTGTTGTAGCTCCTCTGCCAAGGGTGGTACTTTATCTGGAGTAAATCAACATGGTTTTGATTGTTTTGCACATGAGCTGGTGAAGGTAATGTTTTGCACCCCTATTAGTGGCAGAAATGGCTCTTTTTTCACTTTCAAACAGGAAGCACACTGACCATCACACTGAGTGGTGTTAACTCTTCTAAGCTCTGCCCTACAATTGTAAGGAGATGGAATCTACTGCAGTCTTTCTAAATGCCCATTATATTGGTGACATCACGATTATTGGACACTGTATTGTCTTTCCCTCTGAAGCCATTTTTGCCTAAAGAAGAATATGCAGGATTCAGACGCACTCTTCCCTGAGGTCTGTTTGCCTGTTGTGACCTCCCTTCTCAGGAACAGCACTGTTTTCCTTTTCTTCTCCTGATACCTCAGAGTAACACGCTTTACACGCGTGCTTCTGCTTTTGTCTTCTTCCCACGCACCTCAAGGCCTTCCAATTCTGTGCCCTGCCACAACGTCAAGTCACTTCATCCCCACAGACCCAGTGTGAATGACAATGAGCAACTCTCTTATTGCCACGACAAATGGCAGATGAGAAAATTTCAGGCCTACAGCTAAGTGTCTGCCTGTTTTATTCCTCTATTAGAAGAACAAGCTGAGTCCAGCCCAAGCCCCCGCCGGGAGACAGCTGCCAGGAATTTAGTGCAGGCCACCATGGTTTATCCAAAGACGGTGGTTCCTGGGAGGAGTCTTCAGATATAAGCCTACAACCACAGCTAGATGTCCAGACTATAGCACAGAACAGAGCCAGTGGCCATGGAATCTGCACTAGGATGGGAGAAATCTGGACAAAGCTAGACAGAAAGGATACTGGCTCCACCATGCTTTCCTTGTTGATAAATGAGAATGTGGCGCATGTTAAGTGGCGGGTTAGCTTAAGCAAGTCCCTATAGTGTCTTGCTAATACGTGTGTGTGTGTGTGTGTGTGTGTGTGTGTGTGTGTGTGTGTGTGTATGTGTACTATATAACTACACACCGCTTCCCCCAGTGCCCTGAATGCTCTTAAACTTTCTTTATATACTACTGAGAGTCTCAGCAGTTTCTACTCACAGACTTGGAGGTTTCCTTGACTGGTAATCTAGTCAGCTTCATCCACCATTGCCTATGTGCTGCTTTATACAAAGAAGGTGCTCGCTCGGTGATATTCTGGTTAGACAAATGGATTACTTTTTTGTGTTTGAGAAGGGTCATCCTATCCCATGAATATTGGGATAAAGAAAACAAATGGAAACCAAGGATCTGGGATAAAAGGCCAAAGTAGGTGATGGCAGGTGACAGAGATGAGACAGGTGGAGTTTTTTAGGGTCAGGATGTGGATACATAATTAGACTTGGAAGGAACACCGATAGGCAAGTAGGTATGATGCCAACCATGTATAAGTAGCCATTATACACATGGATAAAATAAGGTAAGATAGGCTCAATCTTTGTATCTGGAGAGGTCACTGAAATCATGCAGGCTGAGAACTGCTAAGCCCAGACAAGACTCTGAAGAGAATTAGATGAAAAACCAAAGAACACGGGGTCAGAGCTCTGATAGGAGGAGAGATTTCCCTTTTTAGGTGATGTATGATATAAAACATTTTTATTTCAATTCATAAATTGTCAGCATGAAATGGCCCCAAATATTCATTACAGGTACATATTGGAGAAATAATAAATTTTATAAGAGACCGTTCTGACCTTCAAGGACTGTGAGCCATTCAGAGGTATGCACGTCAACAGGCATAATATACAGCATCTTATTTCCCACCAACAGTGAATAATGACCATGGATTGATTACAAATTATCTCACTTGATGGAAGAAATGAACAATGCTGGCTGTGAATTTGCATAGCTATTTTATCCTTTTAGCCTTTAAGTATGTGTAGCTCTAACCCTTAGACAAGGTATGAGGTCGGAGGAGGTATTACCTCCTTGAAAGCGTCCACTGTACCATGGCCAGGACCCAGTAAACTATTTACCAAAGGAGCAAAAAGAAAGAAAACTGGAACATCAGTCTTAATTGTGGTCAAAGATGTACAAATTGTCCCAGTTAGAGCAGCAATGTCAGGCCAGAAGGCCAGAGTGATGCTTGAAGCAAAGCCACCAACAGAAAAGCCACTGTCTGGTCACACATTTAGAAACCAGGAAAAGGACCGATGGGTGGGGAAGCAGAATATTTACATAGTGACCAGCACAAGGTTTTCAGAGGGAAAGCAGAAGAGGCCAAGGTGAAGGTAATGTGATGACAGAGTCAAGGCTTAGGGATGTGCCCAAGGGCTTAAAGACCTGCAGCTTCAGATCCAAGGACCAGAAACATAGCTGCATCTGCCATTACAGATACAGAAAGATTCCAGGAAAGGAGCCAGGCAAGTAACTCTTCTAGGAGTCCTGTCTCTATTCCCAACCCCCACTGCTGAGGGACTCATTAGCCTGGGGGTGTTACTGAGTAGGCCCAGGGTGGCCTGTTTCTTTTTGTCTCTTAGGCTATAACCACTGTCAAGGAATAGGTGTGGGTGACATATTTGTAAGCATCTAATAGGATGTTAAGTGGTAGGCATTCCTCAATATAATTAGATAAGTAAACAAGAGAATAAACTAATGCTGTGCTAGCTGAAAACCAAGGTCATTTAGAAGTGTTTCTGGTTAAAGGGGAAAGTATAGAAGACTCTCCTTTTTCTTTTCATTTACCTTTAATTTTTTTCTCATTGCAGGTTAAAGCTGACTCCACATCCTAAGGGACCAACACAAGCCATCAACTTAAATGATGTCCTGATAGCTCTGTGGATCAATAGGTATATAGGCCTATTCCTCATCTAAGCTCTGTCAGGGCCCAAATTATACACTGTACATGAAAACCACCTCCTGGATTTACTGCCCTTGCACCCCCAGACATGGCAGGTGGCTTATTGCTCTGCTTGTATTTCTTTTATGCCTTAACTAAGCCTTTGCTACTGACTTCTCAACATTTCCAAAGGGGCAGAATGGCAATTAGCCAAGGTAGTCTCCCTTTCAGTAGGCAGCAATGATTTCCTAGACTTCTAAAGGAATTCTTTAATTCCTGTTTTCTCTCTAAGAAATCTTTGTGTGAAAAGACACATAATTGGCAGAGATTTTAATGGCATGGAGGATCAGACAAGAACGGGGCGTGTATAGTGCTGTGTTTTGGATGCTATGAGGGTAATCCAACAGAACCAGAGCCATCAGCATTTGTGGGAAAGTAGCTGGCAAGGGAACCGCTCTGGTGCTGAGCACCAGGCACTGGGTGGTAGCCTCACCTCTCCGTGCCTGGTCCATCCTCTCTGAAATGGGATTCTTCCACTGTGTTGCATTAGCTAATGGAGAGAATATTAACCTAAATCAAACTGAGCACATGCAAACATTTCATACTCCTGGGAGATGAAGGCGTCCTATAAATTCTAGGTTCTATTATTATTTCACTTTTCCATAGCTCAGATTGATCTGGTCTCATCAATCACTTTATAACAAAGTGAACATGGGCTCCGCTGAGCTCTTTTTGAGCTCCCCAATCTCCCAATTGTGTCAGGTGTCGAGAATTATGGCCCCTGAATGAACATATGAAGCAGAGCTGTAAGCTATGGAAGCCAAGGCGTCTCTGTGCTGAAGAGACAGCATCACGTAGTTTCCTAACAGGGTCCAGGACGAAGAGGTACAAGGCGGTGAGCTCAGTGGCCAGATTGGCAATTGACATACTTCCATGAATTATAATTTTTAAATTTGTCAAAACCCAACCCATCTTGCTTATCTTCCTGCATATAATGTGCCCTTGAGACATTTCTGTTTGTTCAACCACAATAATAACTACTGCTTTAATCATTTGAAATTAATAAATGAGACATTACATGAGGTGCAAATCAGGTTTCAGCACACAGATTCCCCATGCCTCTTGCTGTTATAAATACCATTCTATCTAATGCTCCATTACTACCCAACCCAGATAAAACCTGTCCTATATAGAATTGGCTATAGACACTAATAAAAAGTGACACACACATCAATGTCAAACATAATCCTGATTACCTACTGTTATTGACCCAACTTTTCCCACACCACACTATTGTCAGATTTTACACTTCTCTGTGGCCCATCGTCATTCTTAGCTCAACTTCCCCAACATGTATTTACCTAATTGTGAACATTTTTATACCTTCTCTAAACCTAACTCAGCTTTAAAATTGTGAGGAAATAGTCAGTCATGTTTTTCTATGTCCAGACCCAGTCTTGTTTTCGTGAGCACAGGTCCATTTCTAAATGTTTGGATTTAATCAGCACTCCATTTCACAATCTCTACAAAGGGACAAATTGCAGCATTTCACTGACTCACCTGCCTAGGAGACAAAAGGAACCTTGCCACTGCAACTCATGGACAGTCTGCACAGCTGTTTTCCCAGAACTCTTGAAATGACCTAGAGGCCTTGGACTCTATGGTGGCCCATTTGACCTCTTCTGTACTTCCCAAAGAGTTCCAGCATATTTTGGGGCATATTTGGCAGCTTCATTTGTTAAAAATACTCCTCTTTCTTGAACCTCTCTGAATCATTGTGTGGTTCAAATGAACAGAGTAAGTAATAAGCATACATAGAATTTACCATGCCTGTAGTATAAGTACCCTGAAACTTTAAGTCTATTGTTAATAAAAATAATATTAATGTAATGTTTTATTCCATTTTATTTCATTTCATATCTGAATGACCAGCTCTTCTGTAACACTAGTATTTAAGCATCTCCCATTTGCCCTCTACATGCAAAACGTTTCAATTTCCTGACCATGGTTCAGCCATCAGCATGGAATATCATTTATCATTTGGATACTCGTGTGGTCATTGATAACCCAGACCAATCGAATGTCATCTCTAAGTTTCTTATTCTGCTCAATAGCTACAGCACTGTGCTTTAGACGCTAGAGGATGCTCAGAGTCACTCATGCACACAATATGGCTTATGAAGTAATCTTGGTCCCGAGGTCTGGTCTTAAAGCAAAGTAAGTACTGCTTAGTGTTGACCTTTATGGATTCAGTCTACAAGAAGAATTATAATAGACCAAAAGGGTGTCCCTGAAACACCCAGGGCTTTAGCACACAGCCTTTAATTTGAAGGTGCTTTCCCCAGTTGAAAGCTGTAATCATGGTTCATCCCACTTGGCAACAAAACAAAGACATAGAAGATTTGTAAATTGCTGGATCCTTTAATAAGTATAAGAGACCAAATTTGCATTCTTTATGTGACTGGGTGTCACATGCCATCACCTATTCTGACTTTGAAGTCTTATTAACAGCCAATTTGAAATTGGCCTGATGACCCAAATAGCTCATAACTGTGATAGGAAATGCTCTACGGGACAACAGCCAGTACCAGGACAGACAGATGAGGTGAGTTGGGAAAGCAACCCTGACCTGGAAATGCATCCTCTTAATTTCCAAAGGTTGATCCGGCTGGTTTGACAAACTGGGGTTATGTGACCTTTCTCATGGCTCTGAAAACATCCCTCTATAGCAACTTGCTTAGCTTCCTGGAATAGGGAGGAAAAACATGCATTGAACAGAAACAAAAACCTTGCCAGTGATGTGAGTTCCAAAAGGAATACATTGAAGTCCCATTAGATATCCTGTGATTTGTAGACATGACTTCAATCCCTATGTTAGTAAGGAGAGAGATGTATAACAAAGTAATTCCTCATGTCAGGGACCCCTCAGAGGCAGTATGCAGATGAAATATGAAAGTTATCCATCATATTTCTAAGTTAAGAGAGAACTATGATTGCTAAGAATTCTTTCTCCTTTGTTCTTCTCTTCTTTGGACCACAGCGATGTTATAGTCTTAGAAGAAGGCATATCCTTAAGAAATGTCAATCACCAAGGTCAAGAATGGGTGTGAGGGCTTATAGCATGTCCTCAGGCTGCATGTGTGGTCGTTAGAGCCAATCATTCTGTTTCCATCTGGTTCTGAATTTTATTCTGGCAAGGGATAGCCTGCTGCTTAGCAGACTATCAGATAGCCATAGAGGCAAAGATGAGAGTAACTTTTGTGAAGAATATATCCCAGAGTGCTTTAGTGTGAAATAATAAACTCAAGAGGACACTTTAAGGTAGCTTCTCTAGCTGTGTGACTGGCTTCAAAGAATAAATCAACGACCATGTTCTTCTCATGGTCTGCTTCTATTATTGTCAATGTGCAACTTCCAAAGCTATCACAGCAGTCAACGCCATTCTAGGACGTGAACAGGAGAAGGTGCAGGCAGGAGGATTTCATGAGTTGGGGCTAGACACTGTACCCACTATAACATGACCTGCGTGTTCAGGAAGAAGAGTGAGTGGGGTGAGTGAGAAGCCAGCAGTCTCTGCTACTGTGGCAGTCTCGGAAGAACCAACCCACTGGGATGGAGATCCCTCAAGAATGAAGACGTGAGAGTCCTCCAAATGATTGACTCCACATAGCAAATGCTGTTATTAAGCAACTCATGAAATGGTCCAGAGACTTGCTCAAAGCAGACCTTGGGATTTGGGTCCTTTGCTACAGTCACGGTCTTTGGGCTAGCAAATCACTTCAGGGCCATGCCAGCAGCACTAGCATCACAAGGTCCTTGAAGTTCAGCCTTCTTCTGAGACTCAGCTCTGTAGAGCAATTTTAATTCAGAACATGGCTGCTCTGGCAAGACATCCAAAGTCCTTCTAGGTCTGTGTGATCCGGCTGGAATGCAGACACACTGGGTGATGGTGGTAGACGCCTTTAATCCCAAACAATGATGGTAAAGTGAGTTTGTAAAAAGAAGCACCCATGTTTGAAAGTGATGTCTAACTGAGTGGCAGAAAAGGTGACTGATCAGAGAAAAGACTTGACAGAGGAGGATATGCCCAACTCTCATGAGAAGAAAGGGGAAAGGGAAGCTACTTAAGGAAGCAGCACAGAAAATGAAGGAGATAGGAGGCAGTTTTACAGAGAGAGAGATTGAAGAAAGAACAACCTAGACACAGGTGAAGACAGAAGGAGCCAGAGGATTAGTCAGTATGAGGCCAAGCTGAACAATTCAGTCAAGCTGAGAGAACCCAGCTTAAATTACTTAGCTCGGAGAGGAATTTGAGCCAGAACAGCTGAGTTGAACCAGCAAGCCAGAGCTCAGAAAGAACTAGAAAGGGTGAGCTCATTCAGCAGTCAGTCTCAGAGGCTGAAAACATTCTAGGCCTAGGTTTGATTTGTATCGAGGCTGGAAGTTTCTAGGACGAGGCTTATGGGAACCAGGCAAATAGAAGACACAGCTCAGTCCCACTTTGATGTTCCCAGCCGCTCTCTCTACTGCCTTGGCCACAACGTTACCTAATGCTTGCTTACCTTGGCACTCACTCCTGAGCCTAAAGCTGGGGCCATGAAAGCTAACAACTCAGATTGCTTACAACCTGCCTCTCTAGCTGCAGCCTGGTGGCAGCCCACATGCCAGCATGGACTTCTATGTTTTGACAGAATGAACTGCATGGCAAGTGCAGTGACTCGCAAACTACCCACCCGGCCAGATTATGAATTGTAGCTAACCCCCAAAAGCTGTTCTACATGTGCCTTCTGATTTCAATCTCAGCTCAACCTTAGAACACAAATGTGTTAGCACTGTTTTAAAGATGAAAGAAGTAGGACTTGGTGAAGCACAGAACCCGGGGAATGTGGCATTGAAGGGCATAGTTAGCTGACACCTACAGTTAAATGGAGGGGAAAGTACGGTGAGAATGAGCAAGAGTCAGGGTGCAAATGGAAGTGCGTTCACTTGAGTTTCAGGGTGATATCTATGGGTATCATTCAAGCTTTTTACTAAAGAAGAACCCCTCAAGAGCCCTGTGATAGGCCAAGGACATCCAGGCCCCATCACAGGAGAGTAACTACAGCCATCGTCCCAAATGGCTTTGATCATCAGCTTGTCAGTCATTAGCCCAATGGAGGATCTACTTGCTATGGTCTTGTCCAAATTGTAACAACCTTTCCGTTTATTAATTGTGACCTGAGTTTCCTGACAATGGGTGGTAATCCCAGCCCCCATGTCTGCCAGTAATTTGGAGAGAGTGAGTAAGTCTACTGCCAAGTTCTATGTAATGGAATCTGAAATTTCACTGTCTATCCGTCAAAACAAGCAGCTGTTTCCACATGTCACAAGCCAGCTTTTCTGCCTGGCTGATGTGGTGAATGCAAGGAGCATCCTTTAGTACCTCCGTGTGTTACCAGGGCCTTTGTAGGCTGGCACGCTTGCCAGTCAGAAGCTATGCTTTCTCCTAGCATGCCAGTGGATTTCTTCCATGCCCTTCCTCTTCAGCTAGGACAGTGGGTGACTACCCAATGGTTCATTTGTCCCTTTGGGTCGTATTGTAACCGCAGTGCCACACCCCTTAGACATTACAAGGTTTGCAAACATTTGCCAGCAATTCAGTCACACATCTTATTTGAACAATGCTCTCAGGGAGAGCTAATTGGTGCCAAATTTGAGAACATTTTGTTTGGTTTTCCTGGAATGACTTATCTTAATTTTTTTAATCCTAAAGTTTCTTCTATTTCAGTAATGCTTTGAGTGATGGTTTAATTTTGTGGGCACTTGTCAACTAGTCCCATCAACTTATCTTCACTAAGTCACTCAGTGTAAGATAGTAATTAGTTGAGTGAGTGTACTGTTTAGTCTGTAAGATCTGTGATTATTTTTATACCACATAAGCTTTCCCAGGCTTTCCATGGCTTTGCCAAATGTCTGTCCTTTGTTTTACTACACTTCACCCTACTCACCCATTCACTACTCTGATGCACATAGTCATTTTTTCTATTGCTAGAATAACCCAATAGTAAATGCTTTATGAGCAATATCTTAGACATGACATGTCATTGGCTACTGAGGTAACGCATATTATTGCAATAGTCTAATTATTATGGAGTAGCAGATTTGGAGAATGGGTCAGAGAATGGAAAAACTCAAGACCACAATGCGTGTAATTCTTCTGATCAGTGTCATGATTTCTAATATCTGTTAGCTTTTTAAATCTTTCCTTCCTTTTTTTTCTCAAGCAGAACAAAGCTCTCCACCTTTTCCCATGTTTCCAGTCATTGCACCTACATATGAGCTCTCACAGTTGATGGCATATCCCTTTCCAGTTCAATAACTAGTTTCTCTTTGCCATGACCAGACTCAGAGTCACCACATTTTACTTCACTTAACCTGGCTAAGTTAGAGCAAGATATTTTGGCATAAAATATGGCTCCCAGTAGTTCCTTGGAATGTTACCTGAGCTTATGAATAGAGAGGTGCACTTCCTGAGTGTGTTTGCCTAATGTCCTCTCAGCAGTCCAGCTGCAGTAGATGACCAAGTATGTCATCCAGTACACTTTGTACGGTCACAGCTCACTGGGCTCCAGTGCCCCTTATATCTCTGGTTCCAGACCATCGGGCCCAGCCAGCCACTTGCAACTCTTGTCAGCATGTGTAACCATTCCTGTGTGAAAGGCCATCAGTCTGCCCATGGCCTCACCTCTACCTCTCCTTTCCCTGGCTCAGTGACTACTGGCCGGAGAATGACCTTCTGGGACCTTTACGGGGCATTGGAGCCTTCCGAAGCAGCTTGGTTACAGCTTACCTCTCCTGCGCAAGGACACTGAACTGGGTTTGGAGACGCTTGTAATTAGTATAATTACCTCATTTTGATTGCTGAGGTTAACAACATGGGCAGTACCCAAGTATATTATCATCATCAATTGATGAGTTAGAGTTTTAAAAATCTGATTATATGACATGTGTTCAGTCATATCACCCTCTCTATTGCTGTTAGGGAATAACTAATGTCTTTAGTGCTCAGCATGCTTAAAACATTTTCCCTTGATACTCAGCCAGGTATGAATAAACCTTAAGACAAGCTTCCCAAGTGCTTTACTGCACCTGAATGTTTGCGGGAGTGCTTGTTTTAATAATGCCATCCAAGGCGACCCAAAGCTCATCTTTCAGTTGATCAGGAGTGTGTCAGCAGAGTTCAAAACAGCCTTGGAAAGCAGACTGCCCTAGGTGAGGTCAAATCCCAGGGAGCACCAATAAACAAGTAGCTCCCAGCCGGGGCTCTTTGTCAAAGTCAAATTGCAGCCAAAGTTTGAAGTGTTTTTGGCTGTCCCAACTCCGGGGTAGATAAACAATGGTTAAAGATCCGAGCTGCCTCTGAACAACCTGCTGACAACGTCCAAGCCCTGTGAAGAATTCTTTGATGCAAAAGGTTGGTAGTGGCAAGGTTGAGAGCCCCCCGGGTGTGAAGGTTAGTGGTAATTGTCAATTAGAGAGGATCTGAGATCACTGGGAAATGGGCCTCTGGCAGGGGTATGAGGGAGTGTCTTGATTGTATTAATGTGAGAAGATCCATCTTAACTATGGCAGTGGATGAGACCAAGAAAAGCACAAAGAACATTATTCAAAGAGGTCAAGCTTAAGCAGCTCACCCATTCAAAAATACTCAACAAAGATTTCAAACTTTTCAAAATAATGCTTTACCTATTGGAACATGCTAAAAATTTCAAGTCACCTTGTCTTTCTTTTTTTTTTTTTTTCAAGACAGGGTTTCTCCACGTAGCCTTGGCTATCCTTGACTCACTTTGTAGACTAGGCTGGCCTTGAACTCTCAGAGATCCACCTACCTCTGCCTCCCCAGTGCTGGGATTAAAGGTGTGCGCCACCACACTTGGCTTACCTTGCTTTTTCAACTAAACTTAGCTATGTTTACTGAAACTTCTGTAATATTAGGGTTGAAGACTCAAATTATCTGACCTTAGAGGTGTTGCAGGTGTGGCTGCTGTTGTCACGTGTGTATCAGTAGGTGCAAAAGAAGAGAGAGGATACATCTAAACTCAATGGTCTGACCTGTAACCATCCAAATTATTAGTAGCCTAACATTCCCAAAAAAAAAA
>OU015747.1:35563249-35593169 GCA_907169655.1 Acomys percivali | reverse complement strand
GTGTGTGTGTGTGTGTGTGTGTGTGTGTGTGTGTGTGTGTGTGTGTGCGTGCGCGCGCGCCTGTCTGTCTGTCTGTCTGTCTGTCCTCCTGGGGCATCCCTCCCTCTTGCTTATCTCCTCTCTCCCTTTCTACAGCAAATCTCTCCATATCAGTTCTGTTGTATCTCTAATCCTATTTGTTTTTATATCCTAACATTAGAATGCCACTACAAGGAGCAAGTAAGTTGTAGAGAAAGAGAAACAGAAAGATGTGGGGGCAAATGAAGGGAGGCAGAACTAGAGCCTCAAGGGTAGTGAGGAACAGCCTGATGTGAGAAGCCAGTGATGCCACCTGGGACCACAATAGGGTCCTGACCTGTGTTGGCACTGAGGGTCATGTCTGGGTCACTGGCCCTGTAGCAGCAGGAGTCTGTTACCACCAAAGTCCAGGCACATGTCTCTGGTCTAGGCTGCTGCATGGGGACATGTTGATATCTGAGGGCTGTGCAGAACTGGCCCCACCCCTCACCTGAATTTATAGGAGAGCTGGCCCTGGGGCCATTAGAGTAAGAGAACTGACCCTGCCCCTAGTCAGCTGTAGTACTCTGTAGAGCAGGCCCACACACTGTGGGAACTTCAGGTGAGCTGGCCCCAGGATATGAGCGTGTGAGAACTGGCCCTACCACTCATCTCCCATGTAGTGGCATGGATAAGAAAAGGATATTCTCCTTACCTCTCATCCCTCACCACCTGTGGCAGGTAGGGGACCTGGCCCTGGAATCATAAGAGCAGGAGAGCTGTTCCTGCCCCTCACCAGCTGTAGAACTCAGAAGAGCAAGTTCTGCACCTCGCCCAGCAGACACGGGAAAGACACTCTCTATCCTTCCCTTGTCTCTTACCACCTCTGGTAGAGCTGTGGCCTCAAGGTAATGAAAGTGGGAGAACTGGCCATGTCTCTCACTGGCGGCAACACTCAAGAGAGCAGGCCTGAACCTTGCCTAAGTAACAGGGTAGACCTGCCTGACCTTTGTTGCAGGGGTTGTTGGTGAACCAGCCCTGAGGGCCTGAGAGAAGGCGAGCTGGCAGGCTGACCAGCTCAGACACCTCTCAGACCTAGACCCAGAGCTGTGAATTGCCCCACCCCCGACATGTACCCCACTGATGAACTGCTGAGGTACATGAAGGAGCGGTCCTACAAATCCAAAGCTATAGGATCTCCATGGCACAGGGCAACAGCAGGATATCCAAGAGGAGTCCCAGTGAAATTCTAGTATTGATGAAACATCAGAAGCCAGAGGCCTCATACCAGATCAACAAGTCATTGCAATGAACATTTGCAAGCAAAGATGTGTAGATGAAAAAGTACATTGTGATACACTGCAACTTCCACAATAAAGGTTTTTTTTTCTCTTTGTTTGGGAGAACTTGCAAGGGTAAAGGGTAGATATGAGGGGAGGGAGAGATGAGTAGGATTAAGATGCAAATTTTTTTTTTAAAAGACCGAAATTAACACTGTACACTCCCCCCTCATATCTACTTTTCCGTCATTAAAAAAAAAAGATAAGGTGATGAATTTTCCAATTTTAAATTTTTGAATAAAAAGTTATTGCAAATAAAAATAAATAAATAAATATGAAATAGTCATGGTAGACTGTAACTGTAACCTCAGCCCTTAGAAGGTAAAAGCAAGAAGAATATAAATTTGATGTCAGTCTGGTCTGCATCGCAAGTTCCAGAATATCTTGGGCTATATTGCAAGATGCCATCTCCAAAAACAAAAATACCCACCCAAATAAAGCAAACAGGCCAAACGGAGATACAGCATAACCACCAGGAGGCACCATGAGAGCTTAAGACATGCCCAAAAGAGGATCTCAGAGTTAGGAGATACACACTAAGTGGCTGTGAGAGAGCTGAAGACAGATCTTCACAGTCCTGCTTAGCCTAGCCCTGATGGCTAAAGGTCTTTCTGCATCAATAACTTTTTCCAAGCTTGAGATGCTGGGAATGACACCTCACATAACCAGCTTTCTTTCAGAGATGCTCACCCACACCCAAACACCAAAAATCATGCACTGGCTGTTTGAGTTCTTGCCTTCGCTAATTGAAGTGGTGCCGTGTTGAACTCTCTCTCCTTCTATGCAAATCAGAGGTTTCTGGGACCATCCGAAGTTAATTCAGAAGACAACAGCCTTTGTGGACTTATGGCCAAAGCTTCAGGAAGTAAAACTGGCTGCCAGAGATAGTTAGCTTGTACAGGTTGACAGCTTCTGAAAACTTTCAGAGCTGTTCCTTGAGATTAACGGTACAATGATATGCAGGTTACTCCATTGTGTAGGGTAAGGGCAGAGGGGCATCCACGTTCACTCAACTTTCATAAACCCTTAGTTTAGAGTTTCGTTAGGAGAGTAGCTCAGGAAGAGGCTTGTGAGAAGTCACTCTGTACGAAGACACAGAAGCAACCATGTGCCTGCTCATCAAAGAAATAACCTCAGCCTTCATCAGCCCTTCAAACTATGGTCAATCCTGGAGATGTCTACAGGTCTGAAGATGTATGTTAGTGGCTCCAACTGAACACTGCAGCTGGCCAGTAGTCTATGTAAGATATGCCTGCTCAGCAGAACCAGTCTACACATTTTCAAAGCTGCTGACCCCTTGTCCCTGCGTCTGGCCCTTCTATCCCATCACACATGCTCTTCTCTCCCCTTTTGTGAGTCCTGGCTTCCCTGGATTGCTGATCTGACAACAGCAGCCGAGCCTTAGCTTCTTGACTCTTCACTGTTTTACAGCCTCCAGCCATCACTATTTTGACTGAATGGCTCACACTTGGCCTCCCTCCTAAGTCTTATATAAGGATAGAACACCATTTGGGGTCTTCATATCTATAATGGACCAAGCACTCTCCAGAGAGAAGTTCTATATTTAAGACAACACAGCCCTTCACAGGCTTGGAAGCAGGTGACAGTGTACAGCAACCTGAAATATTTCCATCAAGTTTCTCCACACTTAACTTAAAGAACCCCGGCTCTCAAGGCAAAGGCAAGCCTTGGCAAGTGTTCCCTGTCCCATGTTCCTCCCCTTCTATAGGAAGTAAGTCTTAGAGGAAGCATTTCTGGTGTGTTCATCATTTTATTTAAACTTGTCTCCAAATAGGCATTTTTTTCCAAACAAGAAAGTAGCTTTGAAATGTGATAGACTGTGGTTGGGGATTCAGTCTTCCGAACTTCTTCCTTAAACTATTTCCCAAACTTGGAAATTAGGATTATGTGTTTGTTTTTTGCTGGATTATAGGTGATCTCAGAATTTCAGTGTCAAAAAACATTATTCTCTTGTGCTCAGATCATCTAGTAGTTACAGCCCCGTACAAGCCCCAGACAAGCTGGGGTCAGTGGTGTTTGATCCAGACTGCGGGTTGGCTGCATGTCTTTTCTTAGTCTCCTTGCACTCACAGCAATCCATGGAGCACAGGAACAAACCGAACACACACACACACACACACACACACACACACACACACACACACACACCAAAAGGACTCCTTGTGTATCCTAATATCCCATTGGCCAAAAGTCAGATTACCAAGTCCTCTCTCTCTCTCTCTCTCTCTCTCTCTCTCTCTCTCTCTCTCTTACACACACACACACACACACACACACACACACACACCACTAACCTTGTAAGCCACAGAGGATATGAAGAACAAAGGTCCAACTTGCCATAATCAAAAAAAACACTATTTCATAAGGATTAAACAAGATGAAAATATATAAAACCCAGTAGAGCAGGAACCAAAAACATGGAGGTGATTCATATGAGGTTAACAAATACTTTCCTGACATCAACGCCTATCTGCATTGAAGACTTTTTTAATTGAGATGATGGACATTATTATCCCTTAGTGTGTTTTATTAACAGAATTACTAAGGTGCAGCCTTGGCCTTATGCTTCGTATCTCTGTGCAGCTATGAATGAAAGTAAGTCGTGAAGAAGTCTGCAGCTCGGGGGACTTCCTCCTAGGTCCCCAGATCTCCAAAGGTTCTAGTATTATTTAATACATCAAAGGTCTCTGAAGAACCCTATGTGCCTACCTTAATTAAAAGTCATTAGTGACTCTGGAAAAGTGAGGTCATCTTCCCTGTCTGCCCATGGAAGGCTAGTGTGAGGTCAGGTAGAGTATGTGATGGCTGGTGTGCATCTTCTGTTCATTCACGTCGCTTTTTTCTCCCCCTTCCATTTCCTGTAGGGAGAACTGTTCAGTGGGTTGTAGAGAACGGTGTTTTCATCCCTAGTGGTGATTTAGAGGGACCCTTCTGCTGAGCCCACAGCCATGCCTTCTGCCCTAATTAACTTACACACTCCTCTACCCTCTATGCATGTGCCACAAGGAACCTAAAACCTCACTCTCTAAACCACAGGGCAGGGTAGAGCTTTCATGCTGGCAGGGACCTGAGATTCTCAAGCACCATCTGAATTGAGTCTCTGTACCTAGAATGATATTCTTCAACTCTGTCCATTCTTCCTCTCACCTGGACCCATCATCCGCTCTGGTCTCCTCCTTAGGAATCCTAAGATGGGATTAAAACCACTTGGTTTTATAATTGAGTTTATGGATACAGTAAAGTGCTATTGCAGCCTGTTTAGGATAAATAAGTTATAAAAGTTAGTTGTTAGTTGATAAAATCACAGTCATGTCAATTACTAGTCTAATTTTATTACAAGAATATACATCTTAGGGGCGGCAGATATTCTATAGAAAGATAAGGTAGGATAGTTAGATAAGGTCTTCAAAAACCTCTGAGACATGCAGAATATGCCATTTAAAAATGTTTTTATTATTTTAAAGATTCACTGACAATGAGACAGGCAACACCCAGCCCACTTCAAAGAGGATGATGAGCATCAAAGAATCTCCTTATGGAGATGGCTTCACATGTGGCAAACAAGCCACTGGACAAAATGTCCTCATTTATACCACAGATAGAATTATGCCTTTAAAAAGGGTAAACTTGGATGCAGGTAGAGTCAACAGCCAAACTCTGCCAAGACATGGTAAGCAAGTCCTCAATAGTTCCTACCTCACAAATATGTCTGTCAGATATATTGGGCCAGAAGGCTGAAGAAGATGCTCCAACATAATAGTGTTTTGGGTGGCTATTCGGACAGCAAACTGTCTCTGTCATCCTCTCATTTGGAAAGCTACTACCTGCACTCCCAGCATACTCAGGTAATCAAGTTTATTCCTTCTCAAGTCTCTGCTGGGGTTGAAGACCAGGTAACTTAGTTTTACAATGAAGCTTAATTGTTTAGGGGTTAAGATGTTTTTAGGTCTAGATAGGTGTTTTAAGTTGATAATGTTGAGATGTAATATGAATAAATTAATAAAATATATTTTTTAAAGTTGATAATGACAAGATGTGATGGAGATTGATTTACATTCAGAATTTTAGATGCACCAAGATAGGAAAGATGTTTTCTTCAAGGCTGTCAAACACAAATAGCCAAAACAGTAAGAATGTAACATTTTTCTAATTCCTGATTGTGTCACGGTTCTTCTTTCTGTAGGCAGTTTATTGTATATAGGTGTAATAATATAAATGTATATGTAAAAAAAATAATAAATGTTTAATTCATTAAAAAATAAAATAAATACCTCAAAAGAAAAAGAAAAACGCCTGGTTTGAAACCTAACTGAGAGGATCAGATGAGCTCGTTTGCTTCAGGGAAGATATTTATTGAAGGATTGTGGATGCCAGGCACTGCAGATGGAAGGCGAGGCCTCTGTCTCCAGGGATTACAGGGTGGTCCCAGACAAAGAGTGGGAGCTCCATAAAAGATTACCGATGTCATCATTTACATTGACCTGACAGTAATGTGTGTGATGTTTGACAAGAGGTATAGCCTAAGAGCTCATCTGCAGAAACAGCCCCCAGAGCTGTGGCAGCAGCCAGAGGCTACCCACAGTGCTGCATCATGGGACATCCCAGGTTCCTATAGGGAACTAAAAGGGATGGTGGCTGGCCACACAGAAAACTTGAGACAACAGATATTTACTTTTCAATACAGAAGTACTTCCGCATATTACTGACAGATGTGATGTCACCCAGTGATGAGATTGTAATAAGAATCCTAAGAACACACTTATTTCAAGTCACAGAACACACTGTCACTGGTGTTTTGTTTTTCTACGTAAATGCTACTATGAAGGAAGAACACTGTCTAATGCATGTGCTTCCTGCTGACTTGTGACACAGGAAACTTTGCCTGACTGAAGCCAACATTCTTGCTCTAGCTTTGAAGTGCGCATCCAGCAAATCATCTCTGGCCACCTCACAAGGAGAATTAAATGACTCCAGAGTCATAGCTGGCTGTAGTCAGGTTTGAAGAATAGCCTGCCTGTTGGTTTGGGTACTCCATCAACCAGAAGCCTGCTGAGGACTCATTTCCTTAGAGACGCCTGAGATCTCCCTGAATCCTCTGTAGATACATGACCAAGTAGGGGACGGGGAATGGAGTGGGTACAAGCTCTCAAGTGTGGGACAAACACAAAGAATTAAACAGCAAGGAAGAGCCTGCATGGCACCCATTCCAATCACAGAGAGACCATGGTTAGAGACCCAGGCAGCCTTGACCAAGTACCCTACTTTTCCCCAACAGTCTGCCTCTCTTTCTCTGAAGACTGAGAATTGAGCTATAATAGGTGACATATTTCAGCAAATGAAGAACAGTATTGTCAACGAGAGGATGACAATCAGAAAACGTGCATAGTGGGGAGGATGCTTAGAGGAATCACAGCAAATAACAGCATGTCCTTGCCCACTTCTGGTTTAGGATTGTCACAATTCAGATCGTATGAAAAGCACTGTTAGACCAGTCAGTGCAGAAAACTGAAAACCAGAGGCCCAGTGCCCTGCACCAGCTGAGGACTCCTGCTTCTTATCCTAGAGGCAGGTTGCATCATGCGCCCTTTCTGTCTCCCACCTGTGGAAAACAAACACACAGACAACCCAAGGAAGACGCGAAGCAATAAGCAAGGCATCAAGAGACAGGCACTTCTTGGAAAAGATTCGCGATAAAATATTCTCCAAAGAATATACAAACAGAGACATTGAAGACTATTATTCTAGTTGCCAAGACAACAAAGGAACAAAATCAGAGAAAGGGGGAGAAAAAACACAAAAGGAAGAAATCTTTCTAAAAATTATATAACCAAAACACATCAGCACTTAAGGGTGAGGTTCCTCTCACCTGAGGGTTTTCAAGTCAGGGAAAGCACCTGGGGCCATGTCAGATTTCTCTGGTCCCTGGCACCTGGCTGCCCACAGCCATAGAAGGCACTGCAGAGGAAAGCAAGCATTCCATAACAGTGCGTCGCTGGCCAGCATGATCTGAGCTCTAATTCCACTCACATGTGCCTAGGAGATTTGTTTAGGGGGAAGCAATCCAGAGGCCAACTGCAGAGTTCATTTTAATAGCACTGAGGTCTGTGTGCATGTCTAATCATGAGATCAGCAAATTACATGCCTGCTCCGTGGACCATATGACCTTTGTGGGATTGTGGAACAATTGAGTGCATTTGGGAGAAACACTCAGAACAGAACATTTTGCTGAGCAGAAAAGCCAAGTTATGAGACTCTTGCTCAGGGCAGAGGAGCATCCATCGGTAATGAAGGCTGCACTGCTGAGCTTCTCCTAAGCCTGCGGCACCGTGCTAGGCACTGGGGGAGAATTAATCCCCTGCCCCTGCCAAGGCACCGCGGAGGAAACTGCACTAACTCCTTTAATGAATGGGCAGCCCTCAGCGGGGACTGGAGATGCTGCCGTCAAAGGCAAGCCAGAGTTTGCCAGAGGGAAGAAGATTGGCAAAGGATCTTTCACCCTTGCCTGGCTATGCCACCTGCAGATCCTCAGTACTCATAGAATAAAAAGACACAGAGGATCTTGGTCATTTAAGGGCCCAGTTAATACCTAGTATCAATTACTTTATACCAATTACTTAAACAAGCAGAGTGTCAAGAAGATCAATTGAAAAACGGGAAGAGCAAAGCAGCAAACCTTGTTCTCCCTTCCTGATGTCCACACCTTTCCAATAACGATGATCTTCCCACGTGAATGTGTTCAGAACACACACACACACACACACACACACACACACACACACACACACACACACACACACACACACACACGAGAACTGCCAATCTGTGGAAGCAGGGGGCTTTGGCAAAGTCCTAAAAGAGTGGTTAACAGGCTATTCTGGAAAATATTGGCCATGCGGGAAGTAAATAAGAGTGCTGTCTGGACAAAGTTTGTCCTCGGTTAGAGAAAAGAAATGCTAGGAGATCTTCTCTCACAAAGATTCCCTGGGACCTAAAACGTATTCCGCAACACAGGGAGCTTCTCTACCCTTTCTTAGTGCTTCCTGAGGATACAATCTTTGCTAAGAATTCCTTTTGAAGCATCTAAGAGGCAGGGCTATGGTTCACTCTGAGACTGAGAGCTTCGAAGGCATGGCTCATTTCTAGCATCTTTCTCCATTAGCTTGACACTCACAATAGTTCTTCCTGGATGTCTGCTTTTGTGGAAGGCCTACCCATGCCACACACCCACGTTCACACAGAGGCATCCAGCTCCACAGTGCACACTTCCCTCTCCTACCTGAGCTCAGACAGAGCTCCGGTAAAATCCCTCTTACCACTGACAAGAAGCCGGTGATGAGGCGCAATGTGTTTGACTCCCTGACGGGAGTGAGCCTCAGAGTTGTGACAGGGTGCTGGAGCTCACCTATCGCATACCTGGACCACCTACCCATCAATTCAAGATACTTAAATACAGGTGCCTGTGGTCTTTGGAAATAGGCTTCTATTTTTGGACTACTTGTGACTAAATTTTGGTTCCAAGATCACCTGCCATGCACTAGACAGTTTTATCAATATGATGTAGAAGATGCTAAGTATGACCTCTAAAACAGAACAGCCTAATGGAGTTGCTGTAAAAAACCTATAGCAAAGGAGAACTAGAGAGACAGAGTAGAGCATAGGGCTATTTGGTGAGCAGAAAAGTGACTGAAGGCCTGGGTTTGCAGAGAAGGAAACACTTACTTTGGCCAGTTAGATATGAATCTTGGTCAGAGTGTGTCTGCAGAGAAAGAGGACCTTGCCACAGTGGTACAGACCCTGCAGATCAGAAAAGGGAAGAAGAGAAAGAGAACCCAGCATGGCAGTGGGCCTCTGCAGCCATCACTGTGTGCACAGTACTCTCAGCAGCTCTTTTGTTTTGAACTTCCATCTCTGTAGTGAGCTGCTCAATAGCCAAACCTTCTCCCCTTATGAGGAAGTCTCTGCCCTCTGACCAGATAAGCTACACAGCATCAGGCAGGCTTTATGCGCAGAGCAAGTTACAGCATGAGAACGGATCCATCAGTCCTACAATAGCATACATAGGACTGCCGTGAGGTGATGCATCATGGGTTCAGCCCAAGAGGAATGTCCCTTTGGTTCAACGTAGCTAAGTTTCCAGTTGCCCTGTTTTCCCCAACCTCTGCCTTTTCCTAAACTCTACCACTTACCTGATGTCCTTTCAATGGATTCCTTTCTCCTTAAGTTACTGGAAGTCACTTGAAGTACTAGCCAGATGCCACAAGCTGAAACCATGGACTGGTCATGATTTGCTACGTGTTCTGCACATGTAGCTACACATGTAGCTAGAGATACAGCTGGTGAGTGAGAGGTGTTTTCCCTGAAGGTTTAGCAAAAAGGGTGTGTACTGGTGAAGTGCTGGTGTGGGGGGATCTCTTCACCAGAGGACTGGAAATCCCCAAGAACCCCCACACCCCACTCCCACACCCCCGCTCACCTCCGGTGCTCTGCTCCCACTTATGTGAAAGTCACTCTCTGGAGTGCATTCCACTGTGGTGGCCTTCTTCAGGATAAATTCCATGCCTACAGATTCAATAGAAAGGGGCTGAGGGTATCTTCCCCAGAAGTCTGTATGAAAGCCTTGGACTTGAGTATCTCTAAACCAGTGGCTCTAAAACTGTGGGTCACAGCCCCTTTGGGGGCTTCAAACAACCATTTCACAAGGGTTTCACATCAAATATCCTGCATATCAGGTATTTAACATTACAATTCCTAACAGTAGCAAAATTACAGTTATGAAGCAACAGTGAAAATGATTTTATGATTGGGGGGTCACTACAACATGAGAAACTTTATTAAAAGGTCTCAGTGTTAGGAAGGTTGAGAACCACTGCTCTAAACCATCCCTCAATGGGCAGGGATAGAGTATGTTCCTGCCCATGTGTGTTGCACATGTGTGGCGGAATCAACTCCACCCGTGCTTTCTAGATGGAAGTTGGTAGTGTAATGATTTTCAAGGAGAGACCCAGATAATCCTTACCTGAAGCATTTACGTGGTTATTGGGTCACGAAACCAACCAATGTCCCCCAGCAAATGTCTCCTGCCTCTGCAATGTCAGTACAACTTCTCTAGTGCCTTCACACTGCAGCACAGCTTTTCTCCAAATCTGAATCCTCCTTCTCACCCACCCACCAGACACTAAGGCTCTCTATTTCTTGACCCAATGTTTTTTGTGTCTGTGCACATGCTAGAAACCCAAAATCCCCCACCCACCCAGTCTATGAGCCTGTGCATTTTATATCAAGATAACAGCTGTTTCTAGGATGACAGTGACAACTCTATTAAGAGAAGAAATTCAGAGAGTATGGCTGTGGCTCGTTGTGGCCCTCCCATGGACTCATAGGATTGGCCAGCCACCCAGAGTCCAAGTCTATAGGTACCTTGTGACAGACAGGAACTTAGACATGGCCACCAGAGCACAAAACGGAGTGGTTAAGTACGTTTAAGGAGAGCACCGAGGGTCAGAACCAGAACGTCAGAACTTTATAGGGAACGAAGGCCTTGGAGAAGGCTTAGAGGTCTGGAAGGTGCAGGCAGGCAATTAAAGATAGGCAGCTGTGCTTGCCAGTTCTGTCAGCTTTATCTCTGGGAAGATGGACTCTCAGTAGAGAAAACGCCCTCTCCAGATTGGCCTGTAGATGACAAGTGTGTGGGATATATTCTTGATTAATGATTGGTGTGGGCGGACACAGTTCACTTTGGGTAGTGCCACCCCTGAGCAGGTAGTCCTGGGTCCTAAGGAAGCCGGCTGAGCAAGCCGTGGACAGCAAGGTAATGAGTATTCCTAGAATGGTTTCTACTCCAGTTCTTACCTCAGCTTTCCTTGATGGCAGACTGCAGCCTGTAAGCCAAATCAACCCTTGAGTCGAGTCATCATGGTCATGGAGTTTATCACAGCAACAGAAGCCAAACTAAGACAACGGGGAATATTGGGTTTCAGTGAGGCAGAGCCTAGGCTAAAGCTGGAGATGACAAGGGATTAAGGAAGAATGTCAGTGTTGCCTGTGGCACGCAGTGGGGCCAGCTGGCTCGACAGAGAAGCCAGATCAGTCAGACTTTGACCTCCAGGGAAGGCCAGCTCGAGAGGCCCCTCACATGTGGCTGCTCACCTCTAGACTTATCATTATGGTCTGCATCTGCAACATCCAACACAAGCTCACGTTTGAGTACTTGGGTACCCAGCTGATGGTGCTCATTTGAGAGGCTCAGATATGTGAGATGGGCAAAGCTAGAGTGAGTTGAAGGAGACTCGGGGCACACTAGAGACTTAGTATTCTGGTTTCTTCCTACCATTGTTTCCTGGACCACCATGATGTGAACTGAGCTGTTTCCCCAAGATGAAGGACTGAGTCCTCTGAAACTAGGATTCAAAACAGGCCTTCCCTCCTCTAGGTTGTTTCTGTTAGATAGTGTGGCCACAGCAGCGGAAGAGGAACACTCACACCTTTCCTCTCCCAGACCCAAGAGTATTCCCAGAATGGAACTTGTTGCTCGCAGCCACTGATGATTGTCTCAAATTATAAAACTTGAACATTTACTAAACAACTAAGAAGTAGAGAAGCCCTCAGCAAGATGTGATGCGTTACACAGGTAGAGAGGATAGAATTTTCATTGTGTGGCAAAACTCAGTGAGAAGTAGCTATGCTTTAAAAAAATAAAAAATAAAAAAAAAGAGGATTGTGAAATATTAATTCTGTAATACCGATGTTTACAAGGTTACCATAGGAACTCAGAAGAAGAGCAATTAACCCAGGTGGCCCTCGAGGTTGTAGGAGTGAACCATGGGTAATGAGGTATAAAGGGAGGTTGAACCTGCTTCTCCATGTAATGGGACACAAGGGGAAAGGAGAAACTAAAGACATGAAGGAGTGTATAAAAAAAGAAAAAACAGCCTATACAGTCCTCCTGAGTTCTTCGGAAGAACATGAGTCATGATTCTGAAACCCTGGAGCTCGGCATGGGGTCTTCTACCTAGCGGAGGCTCTGTCCCTTCCTGTGGGCTGAACAAATGAACTTGACTTTGCATTTGGAACGGAACGTGGACCACGGAGTCCAAAGGACACTGCTTCCTATAATATTATCATAGCCTTTAACTTCTCATTATGACTCTCTAGGCAGCTTAATTAATAATTGCTGTGGAAAGAGAGCAAAGTGATAATTAATAGTTACTGGCCAGAGCTATTGCTGAATTAAGAATCCAAATGAGAAATGAGCAAAGTGAATGGGGCATGAGTTCCCACAGCAAGGAGCCTTAGGAACCGGGAACTCTGGGCAGAGGCAGAGGACATCTTTCCTAACCTGAACAGACTTCCCATGTGGAGAACACCTTCCCAGCTTGAGTCTTTGATAAGAATTGATTCCTCCCTGATAATCCACACTTCCTTGAACAGTGGTTCTCAGCCTTCTTACTGCTGAAACCCTGCAGTTCCCCGTGTTGTGGTGACCCCCAGCCATAGATTTATTTCATTGCTGCTTCATAACCATAACTTTGCTACTGCTATGAATGGCAATGCAAATCTCTGCTATGCAGGACATCTGATATGTGACCCACCACGGGTTGGGAACCATTTCCCCGAGAAGGATAAAAAATGACACTAGCCTCCTTATTACCCAGACTAGCAACACAAGAGGTCAAGAGAGACGGATGAGAAGCAAAGACAAGAGCCTCCTATCCAGAGTTCCACAAGTCAACGTGCAGCATCTCCCAGTGCTTCTGAAATTCATGAATCCCCAAGGATGGCAACTCTTCTAGTCCTGCTAATCAACACAGCTAAATCCTGTTGTCAGAAAGATGACGACTACAGGAGTGTTGGTTGGTATAGAAGCTCAGACCCATTTGCAGAGGTGGCTGGGTATTTGGTGATGCCATTGATCTCTGGGCTAACCTGGTATATCAGTTAGAAAAATCATCATTATGGCAAAATGCCTGAGAACATAATGGAGAAAAGACCCGAGCTCACAGTTTTGGTAAGCTTAGGCTCTGGTCACTTGGCTCCATATTTCTGGGCCTATGGGCAGCAAAATATCATGGTGGTGGGAATATGTGGAGGAGAGGGTTTGTCAATTCATGATAGACACGAAGTAGAAGAGAGGAAAAGGCCAGGACCATCCATAATCTTCAAAGTCATGCTCCTTCCACCAGTGCCCTCCCAGGCATGATCTGCGTGCTCCAAGTAGGCCCCAATACCAAAACCAGTACCAGCATCTGGGGACCAGATATTCATAAAGTAGTTCACTATTTAAGCCAAACACCTGTGTAGCTGTCAGCTGCCTTCACTCCAAGAGTCAACACATACCTACAACTCAGGTCTTCAATATCTAGTCTTTAGAATGTCATCACACCCAAACCACCAACACACAGCTGGTGCTTATTCATTATTTTCTGAAAGATTTAAAAAGAAAAATAGTAGCATTTTAGCGCAGTGGGTTGTGTGGTTAATACAGGGATTCATAACTGCTCTGAGTGCTTAGAATATGCCACTGTGAATGACCAGCCCTAGATGGAGCGGATGCCTATGTCATGCCTGCACGCGCCCCATCCCAGAGCTCCATCATACAGCTATGGTGACTTGTTCCCTCCAGATAGGTCACATATCCTAAATGTTTCTAGAACCTCCCAAAATGGCTCCAGCAGCTGGGAAAGAGTTTTTAACACATGAGCCTCTTAGCCTTCAAATCCAAAACATGGCATACACTGCCCGATGTGGTGATACAGTATTACAAGCAAGCCTGGGTCCAGAAGAGCTTCCTCAGGCACCAGCTATGTTTTTTCCAAGAAGATAGTATCTGCCTTGCAGTAGAATCATTCTCACTCATTGTTACCACCCACTGCATAGCACATGATATTGCATAGACTGGGAGAAGACAGCCTGCTACATGCAGCCTCACACCCCCACACACAGATTAAATGAAGAACAAATTGCTTATCTCAACCAGCAGACCTCTTTCACTACACCCAAGGAATGCCTTTGGCCCGAGAGAACAGGTGACTTCTCAGACAACTTCAAATGACAGGTGGACAGGTCACTGAGACACGTTTCATGTACATCCACTCACAAATTGGCGCACTACTCAACAGTACTGTTTTAGGATGAAGTAGCCACTGGCAAGATGTAAACAAAGTAGTGTGACTGTGTTCCAATAAAACTTTATTTATAAAGGCAGGCAGAGAACAAATGAGCTTAGTTTGCCACCCATCACTACCAAACTTGAGTCCTCTCTAGAAAAGAAGAAAGCTTTTGTTGAATCAGGGGTTTCTACAGAGGCCACTTACTTGGTGCTTTTCTTCACATTCACGGGGTCTTTTTCATCAATGAAAAATGTCTTCAGATGTAGGAAACAGAGTAACTCACTGACTTGAACAAAAGGAATTTGTGTGTGTGTGTGTGTGTGTGTGTGTGTGTGTGTGTGTGTGTGTGTGTGTGTGTGTAACAAGTCATACAGCTAGGCAGTTGCTGCAGCTGCTCAGTGTGTGCTCCCTCGCTGCTTTCCTAGGCCGGGGTCCTTTCCTGCATCATCATCCACAAGGCAGCCGCTGTTCCACCAGGGATGGCTGGCACTGAGGGTAAGATGAAGAAAAGGAACAGAACAAAAGGTTGGGCCCAAGACAATTTTGCCCCCCTCCTTTTTTTTTACACCAGTAAAGCATAAATGATCCCAGACCTTTCCCCACCCCAACACATAGGTGAATGCCCATTATCGAATGGTTCACTTTTAGTGTCTGGAGCAGAGCAAAAGAAGGGGTGATTGAATGTGAAACCCAGAAGGAAGCCACACCCCTCTGTGCAGGCTGGAGACGGGCATGGTCCTGGTGATAAGAAACACGCCCTGAGGCAGATGTTCAAGCATGTGCTGACAGGAAGCTGCAATAGCAAGGCCTGCCAGAGAGGCTGTACACACTGCCTGTTAAGGAAAACCTCAACAGCAATTGGAGTGGTATTTCTGTTTTGTTGTTGTTGTTGTTTTGTGGTTGTTTTGTTTTGTTTCCCTGTGTAGCCTTGACTGTCCTAGACTCACTTTGTAGACCATGCTGGCCTCGAACTCACAGCGATCCGCCTGCCTCTGCCTCCCGAGTGCTGGGGTTAAAGGCGTGCACCACCACGCCCAGCTGGACTGGTATTTCTAATAAGCTTCACTGAGGTTGGTATTTAACTTCTACCATGATGCTTGGGCACCCATATACCTTTTTCCTATTGTTGTATCTACCAAAATCTATGACTTCCCCCTTCCCCCCAGAGACAACATAACAAGGGTTTGACTACAATATCAAAATAGGCCACAAAGGCAAGCACTTTGCCATCATGAATTGCAGCCATCACAGAAAGCTGAAGGCTGAGCGTAAAATGCTAATGAAGATAACTGAGGCCCCAGGGGAAGAGCTACTTCCAACACTAGAAGGCACCTGTCTCCGGATTGGGATCCTGTGGGAACATCAGAGTAACCTTACCGATTACAGTTTTAACAAATATAAAAACTGCACCTCTCAGTCTCGTCCTGAGGGTGGGAAGACACAGAGCTGCAAGCCATCCTGTCACAGGCTTACTCGTTTTCATCTTCAGGCATTGCAGCCTTCTAGTTCAGCCTCCAGGAGCAGCCTCTAAAACAGTGAAGGGCTCTCTCCATGCATGAGAGACAACGGAATGAAATCAATCAAGAGTAAGAGAGTTTTCTGGGGGACCCGCGGAAGAGAGGATGTGTTTTTATTCTCAGGGCTCTGAAAATGCACTTGTGGTCATGAGATTTTGGGGTGATAATTGTATAAGCCCTATTGTAGTACTGAGATCGCTCCGTGGAATACTGAGATGACCCAGATCACAAGACCACCAAAAAGACCACCAGGACTCAATACCGATGCAACATACACAGGCTCAGAGCTTCGGATCACAGTCCTTCCTGATGCGGTGGGATAGGAGAGTGACCCTGAGCTTCAAGAGCAATAGGCTTATAAAGGGAAGCGGGGATTGTGGCTCCCAGGAATGTTGATCTTTGGGCAGGTTGGGTGGAGGCTGAGTCTGGAGGGGAAGTCTTTTTATCTCAGAGGAACATTGGAAGCTAATTGTATGTAATCGCTCCAGTGGAGTTTCTGGGGACTGCTGGCAGGTGTCATTCCCAGAACACAGGGAGAAGGGTCACCTAGGGGACAAGTTCTCATACAGACCATCGTTAATTGTTGAATATACATTACATATAGAATATGGCATTAATTTTTTCCTTACACTATTTCATTTTTATTTATTTATTTTATTTTTCAAAGCAAGCTTAGTAGTTCCATGTTATTTCATTTTCGTGCTGGTGCTGAATGGTAGGCTTCCTTGTTCCTGTTAAAGAGGACTCCCACACAAGTTTTCCTGAGATTTGACAGATTCCTCCTGTGTCTTTGAACCCTATGCCAATGGAGTCTGTTCTTTTCTTGATAAATACCGAAAATTGACTAATCTTTTTCCTCAGGATCTCGTCTCCATATCAATTTTGTACCGTTTTATGTAGGCTTTGGGGGGTGTTCATCAAGTGCTGGAATTGTTATCTGAAACCCACACACCTGTTTTCCTTTCCATAGTGTACATCAATGAAAGCCTGGGCAGGTTCCACAAACTCTAAAATACCTCAGCCCGGGCCCCAGGACAATAGCGCACTGGCACACACAAAGAGAAACAGGTTAAATGGTTCCCACTCTAGGTTCCAACCCCCTCAGACTAGATAAAGTCACCCCACTCTTTGGAAGGAATGCCATGCCTCCATGTGACAGCTTAGTGGAGAAATACAAAGAAGGAGAGAGCAACCCCAATAGGTAAGGAGAGTAGGTGAGGAGGTTTCGGATCTGCGCCACACCCCAAAGGGCAGCTAGCTTAGCTCATCGGTCTCCTTTCTAGAGACACATTCAGAGGGTCAGAGGGAGCAGCTCCTCTGACTCCTGCTCCAGAGACTCCCAGCACACTTCCATCCCGTCTGAGTGCTTTTGCTGGGCCTGAGCACATCTGAGGCCCTGTCCTTTTGTTTTCATGTGTCTTGCCGTCCATCCTGCTGATTAAATCCCCCTCTTTGCATACTAAAACTTATTTTGTTTAAGGACAAACAGTTGGAGACCTGCTTGGGGAGGGGGTGGTGGCGGCTGCGAAGTGACAGATCACAAGAGAAGCAGTCGGGCCTTGGGGGGGGATGCCAATTTGGCAAGTCCCTGTCACCGAAGAGATGCACATGAGCCTCTGGCTGTCAGGATTCCAAAAGACATTACCCTGAGCTCCAGGGTGGAGCTGTTTACCAAAGCCGTGATCTCTCCCCAGATGCAGTCGCTACTGCAGCTAATTAAGAGAACAATTAAGAAGATGGCAATCAGTCAAGCACACAGACCTCAGTCATCCTCCCAGCGCTCGGATGCGGCGCTGCTCCCAGAGGGCCGAGCAGTACTCAGTCATTCAGAAAATGACAGGAAGGAGCTATTAAATATCCGAAAACCATAAAAACGCAATCATAGTGTGCTTTAGCTGAGCCATCCACCAGAGACTGATGCCCGGCAACTTCAGAAACTTGGCAGGCAGGAATTCACCCACTCACAAACAAGATTAATCAAAAGCGTCTCAGATCAAAATTTAATTATGAGGTGGGGATGGGCAAGGTTGTACTATCCATTCCTCTTTTGTTTTGTTTATGATTGATCAATAGCCCCCAGTATCACCAGATGCACGGCGAGGTCCACGAGGCGTCCTTAGGAAGGAAGTAACAGATTAAATATTGAACTAAACAATTTAATCTTCTCCAGGAAGAATTCTCAGATATTCATAAAGGTAAGTCCTACTGGGGAAGCAGGTTTCACATGCGAGATTACAGGGGCTCACCAGGGAAACGGTCATAAAGCACATATACAAACCACTATGGCAAAATTTCTTCACCCAGCACAGCAAATGGAGCCCCCCAAAAAAAGTACCCTTAAAAAGAAAGCTGTAGAGATGTGCAATTTTTGTCATTCTCTTTAGTCATTAATTTAGTAAACACACTGAAGAATCCTTCGGGGTTTCTCTTGTGAGGTGCTGGGACCGCATCGATGGTTCTCGATCTGAACCCTCTCGTGTGAAAAATGGAATGAGGCTGAACATCTCAAAAGCATCATCAGAACAGTTTTCCTAAACACCAACTAAGAATGGCCCTTGTGAAGGATGGAGATCAAAAAACAAAGACTGAGTTGAGTTATCCAAGCATGAACTTTGGAGTCAGGCCTGGGTTTGAATTCTAATTCTCCACACACTAGCTCTATGACCTCAGGTGAGACACTGAATCACTCACTGTGTTACCTGCTCTGTTGCACCGGGGCCGTGGGACCAAGGGGCCGATGCTCTGCTTAGCCCCAGGAGGCTGCTGTAGCTTTAGAGAAATGACCTTTGTAAAACACGAAGAGCAGACCTCTACACACCTGGAGCATTCAGTGAAATGGTGGTAGCGGTAGCCGTAGCAGTGATGATGGAGATGATGTTGGTGACTATCATTAGCATTGTCATTTCACAAAGAATCCAAAACTAAGAGTCAAGGCCTCTCATAAAACTAACTGAAAGTGCCAAGTAACCTGGGGTTTTAGTTTCCGGGGGGGGGGGGGAGGGACTCCAAATGAGACAACATCAGAAATAGAAATAAGTTTTCTAGACACGAAAAACTTAGCCCCGTTCTCTGGTTACCATCCCAGAAGTACACATCTTTTAGTGTGCTCTGAGTTCTGTAAGATGTAAAGTCATCTTATAATTAGCAAGATCATATTACATTGTATTAAGTATTTTTAAATGTCCATTTAAGTGTTTAAAACATAACATATTATGCCGGGATTGACCAATTTTTGCTTTTATTTTTTTGTGATCAATCACAGTCCTCCAAAAGATGTCCTAACTTTTCTATTTATGTGATGTTATTACCCAGTGGCTGCCTCTGAATGCAGAGTCTGAGTGCCATCACAGGAGCTTCTACAGGTAGGCATCAGAGCCCCAAGGAACAGCAAGAACACTGGCCATGGGGAAACAGTCAGTTAACTAGGAAGAGGTAAGCTTGAGGCAGTTATTGTGTTTTTATGGCATTTAGTTATAAATGTATACAATTTAATTTTCAATGTTTGTGGTTAGCAACTATCTTACATAGATAGATAGATAGATAGATAGATAGATAGATAGATAGATAGATAGACAGATAGATAGATATCCTCTCAGTGGGCCCCTATGGATGAATAGGCAATCCTAGTGCATCACAGATCCCACCAAAGATTCCCCATGTGTGCAAATATGAACATTTCAGCAAGCATATGTATATACTGGTATACCAATAATGTCAAAGTACTTCATAGCTACATATGCTCAGAGCCTTCTGTCCAGGAGAGTTTGCTGACATATCTAAGAATAGGTGTCTCAGACCCTACCCAAGTGGGTTCTCCGTGGAAAATGCTCTTTTAACCTCCACAGAATGCCAGTCATGTGTACAAACTCTTGTTCTGTCCAATAAATACCACTGTTGGGAGTGGGGGGAAATGACAACTGCTCACATCTACATGTAACTGGCCAGGCTTCTCCCTGTTAGCTCTTGACAGCACAGTTCACTGTCAGGAATGAGCTGGTGAGCCGTATGCAGGCGAGCAAGGAAAGCCATCTCCTTCTCCTTCAAATGCTTCACCTAACATTACTTAATAAAGCTTGTCTAGCATGCAAAGACTGAGCGACCAACACCACTCAGATCAGGGGTTTGTTTCAGGGCTGCTTTTTTGACACTACTATGTTCTCTCTCTGCCTCTGTCTCTGTCTCTGTCTCTGTCTGTGTCTCTTTCTCTCTGTCTCTTCTCTCTCTCTCTCTCTCTCTCTCTCTCTCTCTCTCTCTCTCTCTCTCTCTCTCTCCCCCTCTCTCTCGTGCTTCAAGATACCTTTAAGCCAGAGACAATTCCACACTTTTGGCATGTGTAAGACCTGCAGGATGATGTGCTGCCGTCATTTCCTAATCTAAAATGAGAGCCAGCAAGTGTGTTCTGTTAAGAACTAAGCGGCATGGCAGGCTGAACTGCTGCTGCGATGCTTTAGTGCACCCATGTTACTATTAAAATTTTTGAAACTACCACTTCAGATACCCTTCCAGCCAAACTACTATGCTTGAAAGGAATTTGTCCAATTATTATTGCTGTTCCTTTCCTTGGAGATGAGAAAAACAACCAATCCAAAATCAATTTCTCAGCTTCCCACTGTGGTGAGGGGAAGCAGGTTCAAGCCTTTTCATTAGTACTCCAAATCTGTGAAATGTCCACAATGGGCAAAAAACTGCAAGGAGTGGGGGTGGGGAGACAGAAGGCAATCGTTTCAGGCTCTAGATGTTGCCTGAGTAATTCAAAATGATTTTATAATGAATTTTTCCAGGCCATTAGTCCAAAATGTTGTCTGATACCTATGACTATTTTGAAAAGGAAAAAGAAATTAAGCAGGAAACAGCCACTGAATTCAGAGAGATAGTTGTGCCTTTGTGCAGCGGCCTTTTCATCATCCACCTGCATTGTACATAGATTCTTTTTAACATCAGAAGAACCACTGGTTCCGAGTTTGAAGGTGCAATCTTCATAGAAAGGATTTTCATACAAAAAAGAAAATCAATCTCTCGATTCAAATAGGATCAACTGGCCACCAAAGTTCTTTAAGAATCGTCTCTACCTACTATTCAAAGAAATGTTGAATAAAAAGTGCAAAAGGAAAAGAGTATCTTCCCCCACAAAGGAAAGCATTTTATAGTGGAGAGAGATACACCCCTCTCTACAGTGTGGCAGAACTTGTTGTGTTATATTTTTCAATGGGCTTTTCAGAAACCAGGCAGAGATGTCAAAAGATGCTAACGTGGTAAGCCTCCGCATGGATGGGAATGTTCTAACAATTCCTGAGTTGCAGAGAGAAAGAAATATTTCTTTTATTTATCTCCCCCTCTCTGCAGCAAATGCACAGAAGCACCCAGCTATCAGATGCCATGTTTTCAAAAATTGTGATTCCAGGCTTCAAGCCTCACATACCTTGCCTCGGAGCTGGACAACGCAAATTCTATGTGTGTAGGCCAGCGACTTGCTGTTCAGGCAAAGCACTAGCTGTTTCTCTATTAGACTATAAAGTATTTAAAACCACCCAACTGCTCTGAAAAGAGCTGTCTTCCTTTAGGGGCATTTAGAAGCCAAAGAATTTGGAAATACTTGTAAGTTTTGCAAAACAGGAATTCACTTTGGAGAAGACCTCCTGGACATTGTTGAAAATGTGATGTGATATAAAATTTGTTTTAATTGACTCCAAAGTTCAATCCATGCAAGTTTCTAGGACAGAAAAGAAGGAGGAATGAAGGGAGAGAGGGAAGGGATGGAAGGAGGGAGGGAGAAGGGATGGAAGGAGGGAGGGAGGGGGTAAATCTTTAAGAGGAACAGCTGGTCATTGTCAGTTCTGGTTTTAGAGTATGAGTAAAAACTGGGTATCAGCATAGTCAATGTTCACTTTCTTTCCGTTTAGTAGGCCCATTCGTTCTGTGTGTTTTCTAAGCATAATAAAGAAATAGTAAAGATGGGAGTGTGTAGTGACGTGTGTGCTGTTTCTCTGGGTTTCAGCCTCCCACGGTGGTCAACTAACAGTGGGCCCAGGCACTCAAAGATGGGTCAGGCACTGGGTTACTTTTCGATTCACCCCTAGGTTACATCAGGAGTAACCACAAAACTGCATTTGTGAAAGTTACTTTTATCAAGAATTGGCTTTCTCTCCCTAGCAATCTTCCTGTCAGGGTCAGTGTAAGGATCTCTTTTTCATCTTGGTGAAATGAAAATGTGGACTTTTCCCAGGAAACTTCTCTCTCCACCACGCTCTCACCTGGCCCCCCACAGCTTAGAGTCACCTGTGTGAGTCAGCTCTCCCAGCCCTTCCTCAGCATCCACTCATTATCTGTGTGGTCGCGAATGCGGTAACAGACACATCCTCCTGTATGGTACCACCGTGTTTAAACCAAACCCTAAAGCCCTGTTGCCCTCAAGCATTCCTTCTGGTAGTACCTATCAAGGCCTTATCTCAAGATCCCTCTCCTGATTTTATGTCACTCCCAGCTTCTAGAGGCCTGAGTAGATGTCTCCCAGGACCCCCCATTTTCCTTCAGCAATGCCCGTTTACTCAAGGAAGGGCCGATCTCTCCACCTCCCTGACAACTAAGTGGTCTCCTGAAATGGAACAAAGGCAGCATGAGTCACACTCTCGGAAAGAAGGAGGCGGACTTACCCTGCCTCTATTGTCCTGTACATTGTCTGCAATGATGCTCCCGCTGGGGCGGCCTTATCGGACACAGAAGTGGAAGCCCAGATGGAGAGCAACAGAGGCTTTCTCTCAACATGATGCCTCCAGATGACCAACCGGGAACAAACATACATTTTATCTCATCCATCACAGACTTGTGGCTGTGTGACTGCGGTCCAACGCACATGCTGACTTCTCAGCACCAGCACAAATAATCTCCTCAGTTGTGGGATAGTGCTCACAGGAACTTATTTTTCTGGACCATATAAATGATGGTAGAGAGTAGAGGGAAATTACCTGTTTTGTTCTGGTTTTACTCAAGTTCGCATTCAATTTTCTTGCAGAACTTAATACATAAAAATAATGTGGCGGGCTGGAGAGATGGCTCAGTGGTTAAGAGCCTGCTCTTCCAGAGGTCCTGAATTCAATTCCCAGCAACCACATGGTGGCTCACAACCACCTAATGTAATCTGATACCATTTTCTGCAGATAAAGCACTCATATGCAATAAATAAAATAAATAAATCTTTTTAAAAACATAATGCGGCAATAGTCTCATCATTCTAAACCATTTTATTAGATCTCTAAAATAATAACATTTTATTGTAAATACATTGCTTTTCACAGAGTCACTCGCCATTACATTCTGTCTTGGTCAGTGGCTGAAGGATATGCCACTAGTTCTGGGGTACAGGTGGGGTACTCAGCAGAGAGTTCTACAAGTACAAATTGGTTTAGAACTCGTGCGTGAGAAGCCCTAAACTCACTGTGGAAACATAAGGATGCGGCAGCTAGCAAGCAGACAGATGTTCCTGGTACCACAGCATTGTCTTTACTAACATGGATATGCTCTATTCTCCTATCTAAGATACTTTGTCACCGGATACCACGGGACAACCAGGGTGGACCAGAACATCCGGCATCATTGACCCTCCCTGTCTCCATTATTGTGTGATCAGTTTCATGGGCACTGCCAATTTCAAGAAGTTACTTATTTACAGACAGTTTTTGTTTCAATTTCCAAACCCCCAGGGACACAGCTTCAAAGCCTTCCTTTCTGCCTCTAGTTTTCCTTAAGCCCGAAATACCAAGTTCTTGATGAACATATGTGGGGGCAACACATTTTTCTTATAAGCCGTACTAGTCTAGCTATTTTTTTCCCATCAAATCCACTGAAGAGGTTTGGAGTAAATATTATCATCCCATGCTTTTAATCAGTCTCACCTTAGAGGAAGTACAACAGAAACACTCAGTTTAATTATATAGGCCAATGAGTTTTGACATCTGTACACCAAATAAATACAATCAAAATCAAGGCACACAGCATGTTCACCCTTCGAGAGCATCCTTGTCCTCCGCATCCCAGGCATCCTTAGCCTCCCCTGGCTGGGATCCATGACCTCAGACAACCCCTGACAGATCCTCCCCCAGAAACCATCAGTTTGCCTCGGTGGTTGTTTGTGAGATTCATCCAGGCTGAGGCATGTATGCATGATTCCTTCCACTCAGTGGCTGAGTGGCTTTCTATGCCATGGCTACATCAGGATTGGTTTGTAGTTTTTTCTTAGTTAAAAGGCATTGGGTTAGTTATTAGCTTGAGCTTAGTACAAATAAAAAACACTATGAAGCATTACAAATACTTTACCAAGTGAGAGATTTCCTCAGACCCTGGCTTTTTGTCTTTTGCTGTTTTAGGAAAAGAAGTTAGGCGTGGTAGTAAGGGCATGTAAACCCAACACTGGGAGCGGAGGCAGGAGGATCACCACAAATACAGCCAGCCTGCTCTTCATAAAGAGTGCAGACCAACCAGGTTTACAAAGTGAGGCCCTATCTCAACAATCAAGAACAAAAAGAGGTTAAACACACATCAGATACCCGAATAAAGAGATAATGGTTACCAATGTGGGATGACGTAGAAAAAATAAGAAGATGGAGTCAAAAGCAGCAGCATAGCAGGTATGTAGGTTGAACAAGTTTAGGGAGCTTGCGGTACAACCTCAAGACCAGAGTCAATAAAACTGTATTGGGGATTTATTATTAAATACCCAGACTTTAGCTATTTTTGTCATACACAAAAAAGTAACAACATGATAAGTATATTAATCTACTTCATTATAGTAACCATTTTACTCTATATATGGATCCTATAACTATGCCATATGCCTCAAATATAAACAATAAATTTATATACTGGCATTAAACATACAGCAAGGTGAGAATTCCTCTCCAGCAGAGGACTTGCCTAGCATGTGTGAAGCTCTAGGTTCAATCTCCAGTATCACAAAATAATAAACACAAAACTTCCATGTCACAAGTCAGGCACAATCCAGCCAGCAAAACTGATGCCATTATCACTGCTATCTCACCTGCAAACTGCAGACAGTGGATACGGCAGGTTGGTTACATGGGTGAGGTAAACAATCAGTGCCACTGAGAAAGCCAGGCATTGTCAACACCAGGGAGCCACTAACAGCCCAGATCTGCAAAGGGGGCTACAAGAAATCTGAGCAATGGGGAAAATGCCCACGCCGCAGAAGCCAGAGGGAAAAGACCCTGGATTCCTTCCTCAGCTGGTCTGTGATTGGCAGCTGTCACTCACTGGTCAAATTGATGTGACAGCCAAAGAGCAGGGGAGTCTGGGAAAGGTCATTTCTGCACTGCAGAACACGGGCAGGGATGGCATGGGATGGCGCTGACAGCAGGCAAGAGCTACACTCCGTGTTTGACACCATTCTGCATATACAAGATGGAGACTCAGAGACAAGATGCAGACACCACCATCTTATTCACTCAGTCCCAGAGGCCTGGGGAGATGGCTCACTTGGTAAAGTATTTGTAATGGTGGCATGGAGTCACGAGTTCAATTCCAAGTCCCATGTAAAAGTGCCAGGAGCAGGAACATACACACATAACCCCAAAGGCAGGGAGTAAAGACAGAAGGGTCCCTGGGGCTTGCCGACCTGGCCAGCCCAGCTGGATTTCTTTTCTATAAATTTCCTCTTATAAGAAAACAAGAGAGGCAGTGGTAAAGTGCACCTGCCTGCCTAACTGCAACTGCAACAGCTAATCTTTCCCCTCTGTCCCGTCCTCTACTCTGCTCACTACATATAGCCAAGTTGCTCCCAGTGTGTTAGTTACTTTGGAAGTCATAACTTTGGAAGTAATCTTGGGAGCATCATTTATCTCGGAAGTCCTAAGCTCTGAACACAGCCGTCCTCAGGACCCAGCACCCGAACAGCTGGAGTATCTTACTCCTTGTCAGTCTTGGGCACCTGGGCACTCTCACAAGGCCCAGCCAGCACACACACCGTGGAGCAGCATCTGCTCATGGGTGGTTTACCTTCTTAGATTTGCAAGGCCACACATCTCTATAAGCTAAGAAACTGGCCCAACAGCTGACACAGTGCCAGTGCTTCGTAAGTGCCTGAAAGGGAAAACGAATACGGAATACAGCTGACAATATGCTGTGGCCCAGAAGCCAGAATCGTCTAAATTAAAACTGCTAGTTAATCCTTAATTCCCTGAGGACCAGAAGCTGCAGCAGTTCAAGGGTTAAAGCCCTTGGGCAGAAGAATGTTTGTTTCCTGACTTCTAGCACCTTAGCTTTGGTGCCCCAGGTAATAATCACTCATGTGCATAGTGGCTGAAATCTTTCCTTTTCTGCTTCTTCCTGTGTGGGTGAGAAAGCTGAGCACAAGTGAACAGCTGCCCAGACTGAGAATCCATTCAGACACTGTTATAAAGATAATTGGACAACACAGCCTGGTCTTAGCACGTTCTGTATTGGCAATACACAAGGTGCATCCGCAGGCTGCAACCAGTTCAAAAGCATAGGCCTGGGGAACGGGACCATGCCATCACAACATCTCACTAGAGATATAACTTAATTACCATTGTCACCCCTCCAACACATTTCACAAAGTAATGCTCAAAGGCTTTACAAGAAAGAATTTTAGCTTAGAAGCAATAACATGCATCCGCATAAACACCAGAAAGTCCAGGTTACAAAATTCATGTTAGAACTAAATGTCCTATGGGATAGCAATAGGAAATTGGGCACTGGGGAAGTGATCATACCGTGAGGGTTCTACCCTCCATCAGTGGGACTAGTCCTTATAAAAGATGCTTCAAGGAGTCTCAAAGCCCTTTCTTCCACGAGAGGACACAGCAAGAAGCCACCAGCTTTGACAAGGAGAACAAACGCTCATCACACACTGGATCTGCACCTTGGAATTCCCAGCCTCCAGAATGGTGAGCAGTGGATTTCTGTTGTTTGGGGAAGCTAGTCATCTAAGGCATTCAGTTATAGCAAATCAAGTGTACTAGGACAGTGATGAAATGCAATGCACTGACTTCTGCTGGACCCTGCATCACAACACTAGATGTTAACCCAAAAAAGTAAATCATAGCATATAGAGTTAATAGTAAAAATCTCCATTCATTTTCTGATTTTTAAAATTTCTAATGTTTGTATAAAATGCCAGTGAAGAAGCTAAGTAAAGGATACACAGTTGCCCTCCCCGCTCGCTGCAGCTTTGCTATATACAATTACTCAAAAAAATTGATTTAAAAAGTATAAACAAAGAACATCTCAGATAATGAAAATCAAACACTTTCTAATTTCCAACTCACTGAAGAGGAGGATGTAAGCCATCATGCAACATAGACCATAAAGTGGGCAAAATAGTCATTTATAGACAATATGTTCTTTCAGGTCAAAAGGAGAATCCAAAGGCTGGGAGATGGCTCAGTGGCTGAAATGCTTTGAGCATTTGTGAAGACCAGAGTTCAGACTCCAGAACCCCACATGAATGTTGGGTGAGTATGGCAGCCCACCTGCAGGTATAGGCCTGGAAGGTGGAAACAAGATCACAGAGCAACGTGGCTAGCAAGGCTAGATAGATCAGGAGCTCTGCCGTTGATTGAGAGAGTCTGCCTCAGTGAGTCAGGGAAGAGCAAGCAAGGATGAGTCCAGACATCAACCTCAGGCCTCCACCCTGCATGCATGTGTGCACTGATGCACATGCACGTACACACACACACACACACACATGCACGCATGCATGCACACTCACACAAAATAGAAAAAGAAACTTCTAAGAGTATCTGCCACCATTTACTTTTGAATCACGGCTTCAGCTGCCTCCAAGGAATTAGCCAGGCCTGAAGATCTGGTGAACTTCTTTACCAATCAATGCAAACACCAATAATCAAGGCTTTGTCTCAAAATGAGACTAAATATTCATATATATATATATACATATATATATATGTATATATATATATATATTTCATATATATAGGCCCAGCAGTGGCCAAGAGCTGTTACTATCCCTACACTTAAGACACGAGGGCAGGGAGCTGTCACTAGAAACTAGACGCTAAGTGTACTTACAGATCACATGTAGAGCATCCACCAAAACCAGCAGAGTGGATGCCCTGACCTCACTTTGCTCCTGCTAGGGTGGTTAACCTTTACTGTTCACTTGACTGCATTGAGACTAACCTTGAAAATATACTTCTGGGTGTCTCCGTGAAGGCTTTTATAGTTAGGTTTGGTAGGGACGGGGAGACCCATTCTGTAGAAGCAGAGGAATCACTGAGTGAATGAAGTCCTGAATGAGTGTGTGCTGTTGACGTGGGCATGGCCGTGTCGAGGACCCAAGGCCTCGGACCCATGGGAGACTGGTGAAACTTCCCTTGAGAGTCTAAGTGTTTCTGGAGGATTGATCACTGTGTTCAGAGACTAGCAACCACAGCGACGTGTACAGCCTGAGGTGGCTGTTGGACCAACGGAGACTATATCTCCCCCTATGCTGGACCTAACCATGCTGAAGCTCCCAGCTGGAGTTCCAGGTTCCAGAGGATTAGTAAACTCCCACTTGGCCCCAGATCCACTGTACATGTGTCTGTATGTTTTTCCTTTCTTCATTCTTTGCCTGTATGTACTCAGGGCTCAGGACCCACGTTTCATAAGCCACAGCTCTGTTCTAAAATCGGGCGGCACCATGCCGTGGGCTGAGGTCCTGGACTGCGTACAAAGAGAAGAAAGCAAGCTGCGCACAAGCTGCTGCTGATGCAACGTGCCCAACCATTTATTTCAAGCTCCTACTACCATCACCCCATCTAATGATAAAGCCAAAAAGACACCTTCTCCTTTGAATTGCTTTTATCGATATTTTGTCACAACAGCAAGAAAGATATCTGATAGACTCCTGATGGCCAAGTCCAGCTAGGAGCAGCACAGGCAGCCATGGCTGCACCCACACAAGTCAGAACATGGTGGAAAAAGAGATGGAGATTTGGAGTTTGCATTTCCATAGGCAACCACTCACGCCACTGTCTGCCTCATCTCAAAAGCCCATCCCTAGGCATCTGTGTAAGAATAGCTATTATTTCTCCACTGCTTAAAAGCATATATTTTTGGGAATCCATATTTCCAGGTAATGTTGCATTTTTAAGCTCTCTAATAGGGGTCAAGTTACATTCTAACAACATTCTGTCACCTGTGAGAGGAAGGATACTTTTTGTCTTCCAAGCACTGCAGGCCTGCAACAGGCAGAGGCTGCAATATGCTTTCAGCAACAGGGTAGACTTAGGAGGGATTGCACCCAGGGTTTAGAAGTGGCTTTACCTGAGTCTAATAGTAGCTTTGTACTCCCCTTGAATGATGTCCTTTATATTTCTTTCATCAATGAAAACTAAAAGAAAAACAAAAACAAACAAACAAAAAAACCCAGCAGCAAAGACCACTCACCAGAGACAAAAGAGGAAGAGTGGCAGAAAACAATGAAAACAGCATGCAAACACAAGACTCACAGTTGCCAAGAACTGTGAATTTGCCTCACTTAGAGATACCCAAAGGATTTAAATTGTCTTTTCTTCATCACCTTTGGATCTCCAGGTATGCATAATAAAACATTCAGATTTTTAAAATATATATATATTAAAGGGCTTTAGGAGGGAGAGGAGTCCCTTGAACTGAATTTGTCATCTGAAGTTAAGGGCAAAATGGCAGAAGAAGAAAACAACAGGTCAAGTCAAGGGAGAGAAGGCAAAGCAGGAGGCACAGCCACATGTGGCAGAGGGGACAATCAGAGTCTCACCTTTGGAGTACATGAGGCATGGGATGAGATGTCTGATGTTGCTCATGAGATAGGCACTGGGGTTCCAAACACACATGAGGAAGGCCCATGCTGTAAATATGCTTCTTACCAATAGCTAGGAGTGTGTGTGTGTGTGTGTGTGTGTGTGTGTGTGTGTGTGTGTGTGTG
>OU015747.1:35533646-35559753 GCA_907169655.1 Acomys percivali | reverse complement strand
ACAGACAGACAGACAGACAGACAGACAGACAGACAGACAGACAGACACAGAGAGAGACTGAGCAAGAAGAATGCAAAAAGAGAAGAGGAGAAAGGAGAAGACTATGCTCAAGAAGCTGAAAGAAGGCCATTACAGTTGTTCTGCGAAGTCCAGAGGAAGCAGAGCATCAGACAGCGCTCCCAAGGCAGCAGTGCTCCCAAGGCAGCAGTGCTCCCAAGGCAGCAGCACTCCCAAGGCAATAGTACTCCCAAGGCAGCAGTGCTCCCAAGGCAGCAGTGCTCCCAAGGCAAGTGTGAGCATGACCTTCTCAGTTTTGCATATGAAAGAAGAATAGCTTCTTACTCTTAGTGAAACTGGGGAGGTTTTTACAAAGATGTAACACAATTCAGTTTTTGATTAAAGATGTTCTTCTAGCTATATCATTGAGTGTGGGCAAAAGGAAAGCCAAAGGATACTTATAAGGGTAAGGCAGAGCTTCTATGGTGTGTGTGTGTGTATGTGTGTGTGTGTGTGTGTGTGTGTGTGTGTGTGTATGTGTGTCTGTGTGTCTGTCTGTCTGTCTGTCTGTGTGTGTGTGTATGTGTACATTTGGATATGCATATATACATACTGTGATGGCTATTTTATTTTTTAAGATTTATTTATTTATAATGTGCATATATGTTTATGCAAAAGACATACATGCAGGAGCTCACAGAGGTCAGAAGAAGGAAGCCAGATTATTTGGAACTGGAGATGTAAGCCCCTGGGAGCAGCCATGTGGGTCCTGTACATGATCAGGAAGCACTCTTAACACTAAGCTATCTCTCCAGCCCTGGAAGTTCTGCTGGCCTGACACAATCTGAAATAATGTGGGATGGAAGGTCTCCATGAGGAACTGTGTAGATGGGATTGATCTGCAGATGTGTCAGTTATCTTGGCCAGTGGGAGGGCACTTCCACTATTGGTGGCACCTTTCAGTGGACAGGGAATTCTAGACTTTATAGGAGAGGAGAGAGGGAGCTGGGCACTAAGATGCACGCATTCTGAAGTCACTGCTCTCTGCTCTTGGTTATGATGCAATGTGGCCAGGCTCAACAGGAAGAAAAAATGTGGGGGGGGTGTGTGTGTATGTGTGTGTGTGTGTGTGTGTGTGTGTGTGTGTATCTGTCTGTCTGTCTGTCTGTTTCTCTGTTTCTCTGTGGATTAGGCTGGAAGTCTAAACTATCTTCTCCAGGTTCTATTTCCCACCTGTTTCCTGTATGGTTCTGCCAGCAGAAGGTATTTATAGGACATCAGGGACTGAAAGAAAGAGAAAACAGTCCATACTGTGACTCTAGAAATTATCCTTAGCTGCAAGAGGCTGCTCCCATGGCTGGAAGGCCAGGATGGCTATGAATCATAGCAGCCTTGGCAGTTACTTACTCCACTTAGATTTGCTCAATTGCCCACTTCAGGTCACTAGGTGCTATTTAGCATTACTCCATCAAGTAAATATGCATATATAATATTCTTATACATAATATTTAATCTTATTATATATTATATTTTGTAATAATGCTTTATTATATAATGTACCATATTATATTATATATTATATATTAAGGCAATAATATAACATTTTATATTATATATCTCATATATTATACAATTAAATAATGTAATATATTTAATATAATAAGTACCTATTCTGATATAATAGTATGTATACTGTAATAAGCATATATTTTATTATGTGATATATTCTATATAACCATATATTATATATTATTATATATAATATATTATATTATATATGAATATTATATGTCATTTATATATTTATGCATACTTATATGTCACATATAATTATATATAATACATATTATTTATATATTATATGTAAGTGGGATATATACTATTATAATATATTTTACATTATATCCCAGTTTACTAAATGAACATGAGTATCTTGTCTTCTCAGATACCCCTTAACATCCACCAGAAACTTGTAAGTTCCCTATGATTTCGGAATTTCTTATTTCTATTAACTTTGTTTAGCCAGGTGACATTGTATACAGCTGTCCTCTGACTTGGAAAACAGGTCCTGAGGAGCTGGATGGAGCCTGCACTCTAGCCTCCCTCTCATCAGCCCGCCTGTCCTGTCCTACAGAAGCCTAGGGACCTTCTCTAAATTTAATATGAATCTTCTCAACAGCATGCCATCCTCCCGTCCTAGTTCATGATGCTCACAGTGTGACCTGGATGAGGCAGGGGGCTCATGTATCCTAAAGGGAATTCAGGAATAAGAGGGAAGAGGTGGAAGATCATGGGATATGCTGCTGTCTTTAAAAATAAAATAATAATAATAATAAATATTTAAACTCTAAGAACTAGTTGGATAAATTACATAAAGATAGAATTTACTGGGACTCTAGTTAGGACAAAATAGTTTAAATTGAGGTAAGTAGGAAAAGTGTGTTCCTTGCTAGGGCACCAAAAATGGATGGCTAGAATTTCAACAGTGAGTCCATAATAGTTAGAGAATAGAAAACCTGCCGTCACAGTAGAGCAGACCTGTGTAATGTTTAGTACTGTGACTGGCAAGCCTTAAGGCAGGCCTTTGAGAGATTGTGTAGACTAACATTAACTTCTAAAAATGCCTGTGGGGGGCACAGGTGAGCAAGGGAGAGTTGGCCCAGCCACTAGTCGGCTAGATTAGTGGCTTGGAGTTGCCCCTTCTGCTTAAACTAATGTACCATGTTGTAGATGATCTCAAAATGTGCTCCCATAAAACAAGCCCGGACAGATACATCCATGGATTCCGTGGGCAGGACTTCAGACAGAGCCAACAGAGAGAGCTCTGCAGTGTCTGGGCACACTAGGAAGCTCACAGAATGATAGAAAGTCTCATTCATTCATGTTCTGGAGGCTGGTGCTCCTATTGGCTGGTGGACTCCTCAAAGAGGTGAACTCAGGGTCCCTTCCCAGCTGTCCTGCATATCAAAAAAAAAAAAAAAAGTGAATAGGAGAGGGTGGGGAAAAAAGAGGAGGAGGAGGAGAAAACAGAGAGACAGGCAAAGGTGTCTTCCTTTAATGATCTGATACTGGAAGTCACACGCACTGCTTCTGTCACACTTTTTTGTTGTTGTTGGATCTCTCAATCCTCCTATTGTATTTTCTAATCATTTCCCCTTCCTTTTCCTTCCTTTCAACCTTCCCAGATAGCCCTCCTTTTCAAATGGCCGTTTCCCTCTCTCTCTCTCTCTCTCTCTCTCTCTCTCTCTCTCTCTCTCTCTCTCTCTCTCTCTCTCACACACACACACACACACACACACACACATACACACACATCCCTAAGTAGATAAGTATCATCTCAGTGTGTATATTACTTGTATGTGTGTTTTCAGGGCTGACCCTTAGGTGCCGGATAACCAGCTGGTGGGCTCTTCCCTGGGGAGGACAACGTCTCCTGCTCTTAGTATTCCTGAGTTACCCATATTTCTTTGTACAGGGATGAGGCTTCTTCTTGGATTTAGGAAAACTTCACATCTTAGCTGATACAGTTTTTGGCTGCAATGAAAGAAAGCAGGTGGATGGGTAGGTGGATCCGAATCTAGAAGATGCTACTGACCGTACTTTTGGATAACTCAAAGTCACTCAAATAGACGAAATATATGACAATCACAGATAGATATATAGATGGAGCTCAAAATGAATAAGGTAATTGGGTAAACAGAACCAGAGGAGACCTGGTCAGCTTGGCTTTCAGCATATGAGGTCTGTCACTGAACTTCTTTCTGCACACAGAATCCTCCCCTTTAAACCTCAAAGTGTGTGCTGTGGATAACAGTCTCTTAGGACTCTCTAACACAGGAGACCCTGAATCCTAAAAGATATAGACTTATGTCACCCTTAATCTGAAACTTGGAAGTTCCCAACACTCCTCGCATAGCCATCCCTTTTGGAAATTCAGCACTAAGAAACACGTTTGCTATTGTTTATTATATTGTCTCCAACTTCTCAGTCACTCTCTTTTATTTAATAACACTCTTATTCTTTTGACTAACTCACATCCTATGGGCCAGCCTTAAAGACCAGTGCCTCAGCTTCCCTTGGTCACAATGATAAAGGACCAGCCAACTATAACCCAACAACAGCTTGTTAGATGATGGGTGGAAACACATTTAACATATGCTTCACTGAGAACATTTTTTGTTTCAATAAAGGCAAATGTAAAAAATAATTTAAAACAATGAAAACTTTGAGCTATTTCAAAAAGAGTCTAAGGAAGATTTCAGCGGAAGACATAAGCTTCAGGGTTTTTTTGTTTTTTTGTTTTGTTTTGTTTTTGTCACATGAGGCTGGTTATCGCATGTTTTCACACCTATCAAGCCCTAGGCAAGGCTAAGATAGGGAATTTTTTTTTTTACAATGAAAGATGGAAAGAAGCTTATCTCCCGAAGGATGCTGTGCACTGTGAAGTGACCACTGCTTATATACTAAGGGAATTTGAAAGAAAGAGTGGTCCGCATTCCCTGCAATAAGCATCTATTGCTAATAGAGCTTCCCGTAAGCCAGTGTCTCCTGTTGATTTAGGCTTCTCCTGGCTTTAGCTGATAGAATGACAGTGTTCTGGGAAGACAAGCTCATGTCCCTGACTGCTTAGGACGATGGATCGCGGACACAAACAACAACTTTCACAGCAGCAGCTTGCTCTCTTTCACCCATCTCTTTTAACTCTCTCTTGCTTCTCTCCTCTCTGCAAGATCATTGCTCTGGCCTTGCTAGAATATTTTTCCACTTAAACACAGAACCCTTACCAGAACTCCTTAATATCACCCAGCCTGCCATGTATCAAGCTGACATCTCCACTTGATAGCAAAAGCAGGCTCTGGGCTCAAGCTCAGGCTCTGTTATTGGGTTAAAAAAAATAAATGAAATTTCTATCGAACATTACTCTATAGCTGCTGTTGGTCTCTTGGATGATTCTGTCTTGTCTCGGGCTCTCACATGCTTAACTTTGTTCCTCTCACAGCCTGGGCTCTATTCTTGACCTTGGAATTTCTTACTCATTGACAGGCTCATTTCTTCTGCCTCATCCTTTCCTCCAAACCCAATATGAAAAGCAGCATCCCAGGATTAATGCAAGAATCAACCTCCTCTGTGCCCGTCATAGCACAGCTAGAGACTCTGGTTCCCATCACAAAAGGACTAACGGGCAACTTCCAATCCTGACCGTAAGCCTTAGCCAGCCCCCCTTCATTCAGTGACCGACCACATCAAAGTTTTCCCACTATTCTCTGCCACCTAGGAAACATCTCTCACATACCTTGAGTTCCAACAGAGATGGGAACACCATCCAAAGCAACTTCCTGGATCTCCAAATTCCCAATATCTGAAATTCTATGGGATTCTCTTCCTTGCCCACCATAGTCACAGCTCCAAACAAGACAACCCCAAGCCCATCTCTGAGACGGCTCAGGTCTTCCTTTTACGTATGTTTCTCTAATCTTCATGTGCAGGGTCTTTCTTGGGATTCAGATACTTACTTAATGTCTCTTCAGTGAGGTTTCCCCCAAAAGTATTCCATATAAACAACCAGGCAGGCCTTCTGTCAATTCATCCCAAATCTCTTATTTTTGCCTTTTGTATTAGGTGATAGCCACTTGCATAACTTCTGCCTGGTGCTCCATCCCCAGAGGCCACCTTTGAGCCAGACATACATCAACATTTGCCAAATGTGCACTGGTTGAATTAACGAAAGGCTTGGTGGGAGAAGGTAATCACAAATGACTCCTAGAAGAGTAGAACAGATTGCTATCAAGTGTTGGTCTCCCATTCGAGATGTGTCCTTGAAGCCTGAGGCATATCTGTTCTCCCATTTGCTCGTTTGCCGAGTGCAGGGATAGAGCAGATAAATAGTGAAAATATGAGTAGGGCTTGCCAAAACTGTATTACAGAATTAATAGATCAAAGTGTCAAGATCTTTACAATAGACTGTTTCTAGCATTGAGTCACAGAATCCATGTTGGGAAAGAAAGTAAGACATTAGTATGGTAGAAATTTGAAAGGTGACAGGAACAAGTAAGTTTGGATAAAGCGGGGGAAAAAAGTGAGGCAGTGATGCCCGCAGACATCAACAGGCTGAAAGGCAGTTTTTAGATGAGATGTCATCATTGGGGAAAGAAGAAAGGGAAAAGCATGAGGCCGTGTTGCAGACTGACTGTGCGGCACTAATTCGTCATGTGGCTGTGCCCCAGGGCATTGCGTATGCAATCTTGTGCCCAACTTCACCCAGGCGCTGACGTATACTATATAACCAAGGAGTTCTCTTTGTCTCAATGGGGACACATCAGGCAACACCTTGGTGGGGAGCAGATAGGTAGAGAAGGGAGTCCTGCCCTAATAGTTAGCTATTAAGATGAAGATGAAGGCTGTCAGCTTCTCAGGGTACTTCCTCCTGTATCCCTCTCCTCTTCTCTACTGGAGTTAGAAAACATTCCTTGAACCTCACACAGCTTAGGCCATTTCTCAATCGCTGCTGCACTTCTTCAAAACAATGACATATGGGCCTGTTGCCACTCAATGTAGACATAGAGAAATTTGCAGGCAGTATCATGTTCATATCCATTTCTAAGCGCAACGGGGTTAGCATGTAGGAGACAGTCATCAATGTTTGTTGACCAATTAAATGAATAAATAAATCCGTAGATTTTGGCACAGAACCAGGGACTGATACAAATGTTGTAAAACCATTCTCAGGTCGCTAGGTCACTCGCAGGGACCAGATGTCATCATACTGTCTGTTCTAACCCTGCCCCAGAGTGCCACACCCTGCCTATCCCTCAGGGTGTCAGACAGGAATACTCTGGACAAATCTCTCTAACTCAGTTCCTACAACCAAACAAGGACACAGAAGCCACCTCTTAACTACTTGGAGTCCCTTGCTATAATGCATCTATAAAGACAATCTTGTCGATGGGTTGCTATTTGCCTGCTTCTCAAGGTCTTGGTGGACGCACACACTAGGAATACTCAAAGCATAGTTTGGTCCCTGGAAGATCTCTCTATTCACGTCTCTGGGAAATAGGCTCCTGCCCCACTTGAAGTCATACTGCTGGTTGCTATATCATTAGTTCTGTTAGTGAGTGTACATTGTTTAAAAAAAAAAAAAACCAATGAGGCATCTCCAAAAAATTTTTTTACAATTTACTTTCAAACATTCTGATAAATTCTTTCTTGGAATTTACAAACAAGGTCTTGGTGAGAAAAGTTGCCTCCTAGCCTGCCCAGATGGCCAGCCCATCTCTGTGATGACAAAAGAGAGCTAGGGGAAAGTTAACAGCTGTCCTCTGATGGACACCATCTTCCTTCCAAGGCAGAAGGTGTTATCTGGAAGGATGAGGTCAGCAGGAAGTCCCTCATATTAGAGTGCTGGGTTTGCCTCTCTGTCATCAGGAAATGGGGTAAGTTTTCATGCTCCCATAGGATGAGGGTCCAAGGTCAGCTACCAGCTACTGTTGTCAACTGATGGTTCCTTCTATCCCACTTCCCCAGGCTTGCCCCACAGGTTCGGTCATGAAGGCGAGAAAAACCCTCAGCAGAAACCAGAGAAATGTGGTCTACTCCTTCCTATCCTGGTAACATGAATGTCAGTTACATCTGCTGACCTTTTAAAAACCCTCCCAGGGGCTGGAGAGATGGCTCAGAGGTTAAGGGCACTGACTGCTCTTCCAGAGGTCTTGAGTTCAATTCCCAGCAACCATGTGGTGGCTCACAACCATCCATAATGTGATCTGGTGCCCTCTTCTGGCCTGTAGATGTACATGCAGGCAGAGCATTGTATAGATAACAATAAATAAATAAAATTTAAAAAATAAAAAAGAATAAAAACCCTCCCATATGCCTTCCTCTTACCCTGAAACAAGTGAGTGTTCTGCTATGTTCTGTTATATTTAAGATTATTTTACTAAGCCAAATAGGAATATTTTTAAAATATATTAAAGTTGACATTAGACACAAAAATTGCAACTGTTACCAAGACACTGGTCTTATAAGTTAGAGGTTAAAAAAAAGGCTCATAGCCACAAGTCAGATGCATCAGTCAGTTGTGGCAGCTGTGAACCTGAGAATATTATAGAGACTATGTCCGAATGTAACAAGAAAACATGCTGGGATTGATTGTTGATGTCTAGCACAGGTGAGGGAGTGGCCAGTGATGGCACGCACGCCCCGTATAGTCTTTGCCTCAGCACTTAAGTTCTCCTGCAAAGCTCAGGTCTCTGGCTTCTTTCCACAGCAAGTAAAATCATTTCTACAAAGCCAGAATCAGGTCTGGCTCTGCAGTTAATGAACAGTGCATATTTAGGCATACAGTGGTAGAGCTGAAATGACATTAAAAGAGCAAGTCAGACCACGTGCGTCCTAAAAACAGACCCCCAAATGCAAAGCAGAAAGCATCCTTCCAGAGGCAAAGGGAGGGTTTCCTAAGAGGAGCATAGCTAGGATGACAGAGGAAGTGTTAGGAAAATCATGCCTGCCAGTTCACAGTGTTTCCTTCCCATTGCTGAAGGGGAAAGTGAATGGTAACAGCTCTGCTTTGAATGTGTTTGGATGTTTGTTACCAGAGGGAGCTACAGAAAGCCTGCATCCCCTGGCTGAAATGAAAAAGAAAGAAAGAAGGAAAAAAAAGACTGAAAAAGACACATTGTACATTTGCTTACTACCAGTTACTTCCATGCATTTCTTAAACACCTGAGGCATGACTTGCTTGGGTGGATAGTACACACAAAAGCAAATTTCAGCTTTTATTTTTCACATAAACATTGTGTAGAACACCTCAAGACCAGTGATGGACTTGGGCTCTCAGAGGTTTGCTTCATTCTATGAGGTGGCTACATCAGAAGGGATGGTGAGTACCCAAGTGCATCCCCATGTCCTCTGAGGGCTGTGTGCATTTACATCCCTCTGGCATATCTCTTGGGTGCATTGATGCATCTTACTGGCAGATGGGATCCACCAGGGGCGGGGAAAGTACATACTCTCCTCAGAACAAGACCCAGTACTTTACACGCTACCTATGCTACACCTCCACACTCACACCTCTCCCCCACTGTCACACGTGGCAATACGTTTCCCTGTTTTACTCCACATAGTTAACTTTTTTCTTAGTGAAGCGCTTGCTTATTGGAATTTCATTTTGAAGCATCCATCCAATCACGTAAGCTATATTTATTATAGCTACCTTCCCTGCCACATTTCTTTTCCTAATTAACATTTATACAAATGTATCAAAACCTATGGTCTGCTGGCTCCATAGAAACCTTTCTTTGATGATATCCACTCTTGGCCTATGGTTCATCTCATGGAGAAGCACAGGCTTGGGCTGGGACTCTCATTCATAGCCTGTCTCCAACAGTTCAATCGAGGAGCCTTTAGTCAAACTTGCAAGGGTTCTGCTTCTCCATCTGTACAGAAAACACATGGCTGCCTCTCAGTGTAGAGTTCTTCTGAGGTTTAAATGTTATACAACATAAGAGAAAAGTCTGGCACATGCTAGGTGGTTGTTTATACAGTCCTCTGAATTGAAACCTCCCCTCCTGGGAGAGAGGAGAGAGGCTAATAACTCGGGAAGCTAAGGAAACTAGCAAGGCTTAGGAAGCTCACTAAAGTTACAAGACTCCCAAAGCCCCTCCCCAGGGCTGCATAAACCATAAACAATTGTCAGGGAAGAGCTGGCTTTTTGGTGAAAATGACTGGAAGCTAGCCAGGGATGTGACATTTCTGAGTTGCCACTCATGCTGCTGTGGAGATTTTCACTGATGCAGCTGTATGAGACATTCGTGTTCCTGAACTAAGCTAGACTTGCCTTGAGTCTTGGGTCTACCATCATCTGGAGGGATTAAATGTTTGTTCTTGTCTCCCCAGAAAGAGCCACGTGTCACACGCCTTCAAAAATAAGCAGTATTTTCTTTCCTTTCTTTCTTTTCTTTCCTTTCTTTCTTTCTTTCTTACTTTCTTTCTTTCTGTCTGACAGTCTGTCTTTTCCTGTCCTGTGCCTTTAACTCTGGTGAGCTGAGGATGCACACCAGGGGTGACACTAGTGCTGACCTAAGCCCTCCACATCTACAGAACCCCAAACACCCCATCCCTATTCCTCTCCAGCATCTCCTCAGCCATCTCCCATCTCTCGGGGCTGTTGAAATACTGGAAACAACCCCCATACAAGATGTAAGAGCCCTAAAATCCCTTCTCTGAAGTCCCAGATCCTCCACGCACTCCCCCTGTGAAGCCGATCCTGTGTCTTCACTGTGACAGGCCACCATCTGCTCTTATGCTTGGGTTGATTTCTCTTGAGTAACCTTGCCAGCTCCATTCCTTCCACTACCCAGGCAAATCCCAGGCTGAGCATTTCAACTTCTTCCCTTAAGAGCACTCCCGACGGCCCCAACCTCCTAATCTACAGACACATCCTTACCATTCTTCAGGCTCTGAAAACACCATTTAAGCTAGCAGAAACTCTTATTACAGTGTCTTAGGCCATGCTGATTGAATTAGTTCCCTCTGTGTTGTCTCTCTTTGGCTGGTTTGTCGCCATTGGCTCTTCTGAGTGTTTTTCCACCCCAACCCACTAGTTCCCAGCAGTCACATTGACTCCCCTATCACAGACGCCCGAGTTAATATGACAGTGGCATCGCAGCATCTAAGTGGATATGCCCATTTAAGAGTCTCTAATGACTTTCAATAGCCACATCCTCAACTGCTTCCCAGCACTTAGTCTGACTGCTCACCACTTCCTTCATAAAGCCAGCTCTGTCCTTTTCCTGGTTATATAATACTTAATTTTCTTGTCTCTCTCTTTACACAGAATTACAAGAATTCTGAACCCTGACCTTTGTCCCCTTTTCCTCTACCCTCTTATTAATGACATCTGCCTCCATTCTTTTTTTCCAGGGGAGTTCTTCTAAATCCTGTACCTCCTGTTCCACAAAGACTCCAGTAGATTCTATTAGAAGATTCTGTGGACACCTCAACGCAAGACCTTAAAATGTCATCTTTCTCCTTCCTCTCCATGTTTATACCACTATCATTCCCTATCATTCTTGGTCCTTTCCCTACTCTCACCCTTGACAACCCAGTCATACCAAATCACAAGTACATACATCTTTTCTTGAGTCGATCACCACCTCTCTTTCTTCTTTGTACCTCCCTCATTCACGCCCTCAGAACCCTCACACAAAACAAATCAGCCTCACAACAGCTCTTGGGTCTTTCTGAGTCCCAAGATCCCCACTGCTAAATTGCATGGCTAATAATCTCAATCTCAATCACAGTTTAGCTTGGAATTCCAAAGCCTTCATCTGCCCTCATCAAGCTTTCCGGTTCCACTCTTTTTAATGAGCCTCAAGCCAATCTACAGTGTCTGCCAGTTCACTGCCCTAAAGCCGTGCCTCTATTTACTGCCTTTCAGTGACAGTGTTCAGCAGATCACTGTCCCCAAATATAGACTTGTATGTCCTGCCTTTGTGCTTTTGTTCTCAGGAGCCAGATCACTTTATTTTGTTCTTGTTGGATCATTTTCTCAATGTCTGACTGGAAAGGAAAATAGTATACACAATTCAAGGCTCACTCAAATTTGTACACATCTGAAGCCTTCTTTGACCCTCATCAAGCATAGTCTTGCCTGTTCCTCAGCAAGCAGCTCTTTGCTCCTTTCTTAGAGGTTTTCTTTGTTTGTTTTGAAACAAGGGCTCCCCCTGCCCCACGCCAGTATCCCTTGGACTACTAGCCTAAGACTCACTATGTAGCACAGGCTAGCCTTGAACTTATGAACCTCTTGCCCCAGCCTTACAAGTGATTACACACTCTGCCACTTTGTTGCTTTATAGGTTACTAGATTAAAAGCATTATGCATGGCATCCTAATGTCTTTTGCTTATAAACGGTCCTCTGAGCTAAAGGTCCCTGTTCATCTTCCTACCAGGCTTCATGTCCTCTAGAACTTTGCCTCGTGTGCTATAGCTGCTTCCCTCAGCAACATTCCCCTCCTTCCTCTTTTTCCCCTTGCCTTGATCGGCTACTTCTGAAAGCATAAGGTTATTGTGTAATTCAAATGCAGATGCCTGTATTTCCCCACCATAATTTGGTCACAATACTTGTTCTGAGAATCTCCTGTCTCAATGTTGTGTAAACACTGCTCCCCACTTGTTCTCTGGCATGCCAATAAAGCAGCTTACAGCCAATCGCTGAGCAGGGGAAGAAGAGTTAGAGGAAGAAGTGGGGGATTCAGCCATGGCCAGAGGTCCAGGAAACAGAAAGAGAGAGGAGCTGGAGCAGGAAGCCACAAAGTTCAAGTATCTCTGGGATGTATGCTGAGAGGAAACCAAAGTAGCTTAGAGGGTTAAGAATAGATTAATAACTGCTCAGTTCTTGTGCATTGAAGGCTATTGGGGAACAAAAATAAGAGTCTTGGTTATTTGTGTGATATATGGGTTAAGAGAGAAACAGAGAAACAAACACAGTTATATAAAAATAACTTTAACATACGTCTACGCAGACAAAGACCCCAGCTACCACTATCATAATCTTATCCCTGACTATTCTGTCCCTAGTTTTTGAAAAGATGAAAGTATGAAAACACTGATCTTGAATGACCTTTTTGTTCTCAGCTAAAAATGGTATTATAACATTGTCAACTATAGCTTGTCTCTCATCCACAGCCTCTAACAAACTGCTCAGCCTGCATCATATCTGTCTTCCTATTTCCCTTCACAAGTATGTATGCTTATACTCCTCATTTAGGATGAAAGGCTAGAGCCCCTACCTCACTCACAATAAGCCCAAAATGATTTCCCAACTCACGGCAACTTAGAGCCTATTTTGATGCTTACATGCGACTCCTTTTTATTCTTTAATAATCAGGGGCAATTCAATAAAGCAGTTAAATAATTATGTACATATTTTGTGGGATCAAAATTTGAAACCATTAGAGACTTGTAGATGATATCTAAAGTTTGAATTATCCTATTTGTTTTTGTAAGAAACTCTATATTTGGTCCATAAAGGATATCTTAGGCGTGCCAAGTGCAATATGACAACCTAAAGTATGCACAATGTTGGGACTCACAGATGCACTGGCCCAACATTCAGGATCTGGTCCTGACACCATGATAATCCTACCTCATGGTAAGTGGGCAAAGCCAAAGCTCAGAGTCCTGCTTGTGGCAGTTCTGGGTTTGCAGGAAACTGGGAATTAGCATGTAAAATGCTTCCCAGTCCTATTGTCATGACTTCATAAGGAACAGAACTCCTGCTGTCCTGCCTGGGATTGCAATACTATTTTGTAAATGATAAATCAGCAACATGTTATATGATTGCAATGTGTTGGCATCTTGCTTATACAAAAAATTCATTCAAATTTGAAATGACTCCAGATTGCATTTTAAAATATGTTTCACTGTAATTTCCTAGAAGGCAAGGCCCCTTGCTGACTCTTCTTTTTATCATATTTTTAATGTGAATGCTCAAAAGTTCTTACCATAAGCACGATTGGATGAATTAATATAAAAGGAGACCTAAATTGGCCAACAAGAAGTAGCTAAAAATGAAACCACTTGCCCAAAACCTGTTACTATTTCAAACAGATCCTTCTCAAATAAGAAACAGAGAGCCCATAGGTAAGGGAACACCGGCATGCATTTGCATCCTCATCAGATTGCATTTCCTCACATGCAAATCAGCAGCATCAACTGGCATGGAATCTGATGCAAGTCTTTATGCAACAGGAAAGGAAAAGTATTCAGCTTCTTTGGCTCCAGAGCAAACTTACACTGGAGCTGGAAGGGAAGAGCAAAAGGCAGAGAAGCATCCACAGGATGTACACATGCAAAATGTTCTCTCCGGGATGTATATGCCCCTCTTCCTGGGCTTTTCATCCACTCTCTCTCATGAGCCAATAAGAAGGCAGGAAAGCGTTTAACTTGTGCCTTAAAGGGGGGATGCCTGTGCCTACTATTCAAGAAGCCACTTAGCTTGAGATTCTGTAGTTCTACCACATGGAGACTATGCATGTATACACACACACACACACACACACACACACACACACACACACACAATTTAAACCAGAGCTGGCTCTTCTACTGAGAATCTCTTCCGCGGGACAGATATCAATAGAGCAAGGAAATTGTCTCTACCCCTGGGCCTGTTACCAGGGCTCCCTCTTTTCAATGCTTGCCACAGCCATGCTCTGAGAAACATTTCTCTCTGCTCCCCTCTTTGTCCCACTGCACCAGAAACAAGGACCAGCAAAAGAACAGTCATTATTTGTATTTGGCAAGGCAAGCAGCAGTAAGAGCCAAGAGGGGGTGGGTATGTAAATGTCAGCGTGAGGATGTGAAGGAGGTAGGGACAGGAAGAAGGAAGCAGTGAATCAGTAGAGGGGCGTCTCAATCACAAAGACAAGTCGTTGATATCAAGAGCAAGGGAAAGGGGACATTCATTACACCTAAAAGCAAAACACAAATAAATAAAACAAACCTCAACTTCAAATGCTGCTCCTACCTTTTATAGCTTACAGACTAAGGTCCACAGAGATTGCAGAATTGAATGTCAACAGTTCAGACTCTAACTTTGACACATGCCATTTAGGATTTATACAGATTAACTCCTGACTGGAACTGTGTCTTGGTCTCCTCATCAATAAAGCAATGAGGATGAGCATGGTTAATAGAGCTGTGGTGGGGCTCAAAGGAGCCCATGTTTAGAATGGGAGCTGGGCAGAGGGTAGAATAGTTTGACATGCATGCTGGGTGCAAAAACTTCTATGTTTCTGATGATGGTCTGGTAAGAGTCACTTCCAAGGGGCTAGAGAGATGGCTCAAGAGTTAAGAGCACTAGTTGCTCTTACGGAGGACCCAGGTTCAATTTTCAGCACGCACATGATGGTTGACAGCCATCTGCAACTCCAATCTAAAGAGCTCCAGTGCTGGCCTCTGTAAGTACCAGGCATGTCTGTGGTGTGCAGACACACATCATAAAAGAAAAGACAAAAAAAAAAAAAAAAAGAAAGAAAATGTAAGCTACCTCAAGACTCCTGACTTCCTTGTCTTCTTCAGAAAAGCAAAAACAACAAGGAGATCTACTTCCATCTCTTCTATGGTACACATCCAAAATGTGCACTCTCCCTTTTTGTCTTATTCCTTGAGAAAACAGCTCCCTTGCTGTTGGTTAATGCAATGCAGGCAACACAAACCCTCCTCAGTGGCTGTTGCTACCCACACAACAAACATGGTGTGAGGTCTGTGCCTGTGCCTTTACCAGGCCCTGCTTTGGGGTGTGGCTTTAGGAGGAAGCAGAGCTCCACTCTAAGTCAAGTATCCTTCGGCTGATCTATATGGCCTTCCGCACGGCCTTCAAGATGATTCACTGGGTGAATGAAGTAGGTTAAACTCTTGACCGACTCCAAACTCAACTCATGCTGAGCTTGAAGAACAGATGGGCTCAGCTGAAAGCGCTGAGGGGACCAGTTTCTAAGGCCCACTAAAACAGCACTAGGATATCAGCTCTCACTGAAATACCTGAAAAATGGGCCTCCCGGTGGTAGTAGAGTTGCTTGTAATGTATAAGGTCCTGGGTTCCCCAGCGAAATAAAGAAAGAAAGAAAGAAAGAAAGAGAGAGAGAGAGAGAGAGAGAGAGAGAGAAAGAAAGAAAGAAAGAAAGAAAGAAAGAAAGAAAGAAAGAAAGAAAGAAAGAAAGAAAGTTGTTTTTTGAACAACTGGGAAAGTCTAGGGAACCAGAAGTTTTTGCATGACATTCTCCTGTTTTCCTGGGACATCTGAAACTTGGGGGAGTGTATTTGAATAGTGGCAATTATTCCAAGAGCACTAAGCATCCAGTAGCCTGTGCTCAGAAAGACATATTCCAATGCTCTACGACCAAGCCTTCTCATGTGCTTGGGAGCTCGGCACTACAAGCTGACAGTTTTCAGAAAGCTGGCCCTGGTCCCCTGATGCTGTCCCTAGGGCTGACATGCCCAGCAGCGTCCTGAGATGACATCTCAGGTGACAGGAACAGCGAGGCTACTATGAGCAAGCTTCCACTAAGCTCCAAACCCTAATAGCAGTGGAACCGGAACAGCAGTGTTTGATCAGAGGGCACTAACTGTCTCCTAAATGGTGTGATATCTCATTCCCAAAACAACCTTTGGTAAGATAGTCACCTCCATAGCATCTTTAGAAGTTAGTGCAAACATGTGTCAAGGAACTGTCACTACAGTCCCACTGCGGTCTTAGTACTTACACATGCGCACACGCATGCAGACACACACACACACACACACACACACACACACACGTTCTCTCATGTGTTCTGGGCTCTGAATCACAGACTACTGTTGTGTTTTGAGTGTGGAATATCCCACACAGTTTCATGTGCTTGATTGGTTGGTCTGCACCCTATGACACTGCATTAGGTAGCTGTGGAGCCTTTAGGAAGTAGAGCTGAGCTGAGGGCCATGGGTTACTGGGAGAGTTTTAGAGGTCAGTCCAGCACAGCCTACAGCTGATCTTATTCTTTGCCTCTTGACTCAGAGCTATATGAGGAAGCCAAAGCACAGGTTCTCAGGGCCAGTCAGACCCTCTTGTCCTCCCTGCCTTCTCTTGAATACATCCTTACTTTAAGTTACCTTTGTCAGTTATGGGGTCATAAGGGCAAGAAGTAACCAGTGCAACCACCAACTCTGCTGAGCCTGGACACTACAGGCGGCTTCTCAGTGAGCTCTTTTCTTGGCGTCATCGGCCAAGTTGCATGGATGCGCATGCGTGCGTGCCTTGTGCCAGATGTGCATGTGTGTGCATAATGTGCATGCTGGCTGCATTGACGTATACATGGATGTACCCAAACTGCCATAACTAGGTTCCTTATGAAATGGGCACCACTTCGCCTTCCAGGAATCATTGAGCGTAACTTGGTAATCCTACTCAAGAGCTTCAGAGGTGCCATTTCCCCAACAGCAGAATTGTTTTCCTTTGGAAGTGATTGTTCCTGGGAACATTCTTTGCCCTGTCTGCCCAGTCATGTGCATTTCTCAGACTCTGTTATTTCATCTCAGTCCACTCAGGACTGTGCCCTTAGCTGACTCCAAGGTAGCAATCCTATTCACCTTTTTGCTTCAAGTTTAAAATGCCAGCGCATTTTCAGGACTATGGCCCTTGGAAAGGGGTAAGTAGCTGGCAGGGGGTAAGCATGAGAAGAAAAAGAGAAACTACAAAAATAATCTCAAAGGATAAAGTTAAGGAAAGAGAGGGAACCAAGAAGAGAATAAAGATGAGAAGGGAAGGGAAGAAAGGGGGAAGAAAGAAATTAAATGAGAGGAAAAGCAAAACTTTAAAGAAAAAAATAAGAGAGCCACATTACTCAAGATATTATTCAAATGTGCACATCCCTTGAACTGGATTGTGAAGTAGTAGGCCCCAGCGAGCCAGCAAGCTTGATGACCTCAGCTTACTTTTCACGGGTTTCTTTGACCAAACCCACTCCCAATATGTGGCCCCTAAGACCTTCCACATACCACAGGACCACAGAGTCCTCCAGAGGAGCAAGAGCCCACCCTATAATGGGTGCAGTGCAGTGGCTTTATCCAGGCCACATTCAGAGCAAGCTCTGCAGGTGGCCTCCTGTACTGGGCTCACATACTACTTTCAGACTAATAAAAGCAACACTGAGACCCTTTGACAACCACAGATCGACTCTGTCTAGAAACACCAGCTTCTTGAGAAAAGGCAAAGACAAAAACAACATCTCACTCTAAAATAATGCATGTCAATAATCCCAGTTCAGTCTTTTTGCTAGTGCCCGCTAATGTTTTTTGTTTGTTTGTTTGTTTGTTTGTTTGTTTGTTTTTTAAACAATGCTGGAGAGATGGTACAGTGGCTAAGAGCACTTGCTATTCTTGCAGAAGACCTGGCTTCAACTCCCAGCACCCACATGGAGCCTCACAACCGTCTATGACTCCAGATCCAGGGGATCCAACACCCTCTTCTGGAAGCCACGAGCACCAAAAACACACGAGGTGCCCATGCGTGCATACTGGCAAAACACGCATACACATAAAATAAAAATGAGTAAATCTTCTCTTTACACAATGATTAAAAATAAAACAGTGGTGCCCGGATACATATTCCTTAACCAAGAAGTATAGAAATCATACTATATCAAATAAGACGAGACCACTCCCCCAAACAAAATAAATTCAATGTGTGCTCTTGCTGGATAGAAGAACTGAAGTTTTCTTCTCAGTTACTGCTGACCAGGGCCCTCCCATGTGCTCTGATCAGTAAATATTAAACGCTTTTAAAAGCTTCTGCTTTAACATGCAAGCTTGTACTTATCTGTACGCGTCTACAAGGGCAGAGATGGCAAAAAATACCACTTCTGAGTGGCTCAACCTCACAATTAATAAGTGAAGATCTTTCTCTTTCCCCCTTGCCTTTTTTCCTGTCCGCACAAGAATGCAGTCTTCAGCTTGTTAAGCCCAGCTCGCTCCCACTGATAACTCACCAGAGATCATAATTTATGGACAATTGAAGCTGCAGAAACATCTCTTAGAAGGAATAGAGCAGATCCATAGCAACAATTCTTGAGGGGAATATTAATCCCCGGCTTTATGTAGTGCTAAGTGTACAATGGTAATCAGAACTTGAGTAGAAGCTGCTAATCATGGAGGGAAAAGGCTGTATAAAGAATTCATAATGGAATTAGCCTGCGGCAAACAAAGAAAGACAAAATTAAATCAGCCATCAAATTGCACCAAGGAATTTTAATTTACAGGTTAATGTAGGATTGTGTAACCAATCACAGCTAACATTTTCAATGAACAACCAATAAAACCCTGCCCGCTTTTTCTTTCTAATCTTACTAATGGTATCCCAATAACAAACCTTTGTTACTCTATAATATGCTAAAATAAATAAATAAATAAATAAATAAATAAATAAATAAATAAATGGGTCTCAAAAAGTCCAAGTCTTTCCGATGATCAGAAACAGGAAAGAAGCTGTTTTGAAATAATCCACCAGAAGTGTGGACAGAGGAAGAGCCACTCCTCAGTTCAGCCCAGACCCAATAGTATCTGAGTAAGTTTGCATAAAACAGATTTACATAACCGTATAGCTTTAAAGTATATGTATGTCTCTCATGCCATGCAGGGAGCTAAAATGAGACAAAAGAGACTAAATTAAATATGTGAAACTAATTTGGAGCACAAAGTATATCAGCTAATTCTAAATAAAACCACTGCCATAGATTTATATGTCAATATTGCAGACATATCCAATGACAGACACACCAAGGATTGCACTAACAAGGTTTTCATGGTTTATAAACGTGAACATCATAAAAAGAAATAAGGTTTCTGGACTAAAAAGTTGATTAGCATTCCCCAGGGGAGGGGGTCGGAGTCGTGTATACTCCCCAGTTATATTTTGATATCAACCAATGCATGGCAAAGACAGAAAAGAATAAATTTGAAAAATTATCTGAAACCCACAGCTTCATAAATATAAATACGTAAACAGACAGCATAACTCTCTGCACATTGGCAAGGAGAACCTCCGAATTTATACTGTACGCTTAAGAAGACATCAGTTTAATCAAAAAGATCTTTTTTTCCAACATATGGCAGAAGGAAAATTATTATAAATGAAGTAGAAAGTATGTTCATAAGCTTTACTTCATGGGGGAAGAATGTGGGAAGAGAGACGACAGCATTCTTCTTGCATATGTTTTTCTTGCAGAGAACAATGTGGGGAAAAGTCTCATTCTCCTTGAATCTAAATGTTCATTTTATGGAAGCAGCAACATTCGGCCCAGTTATTAGCAAAGGAGTTTTGTTGCTTTATAAAGTCTAATTTTAAAATGCTCACTTCCAAAAAAACATTATGGTGTCAATTGCAGTACCCTTCAGCAATCCTGTAATAACTTTATTCAACCATTTCTAATTATAATTATATTTTCAATTCCTTTTAGCTATAGAAACTCTTTATCAATCAGAGCACAAGACAGAAAATTACTTTATTACAGCTACAGCTCGTTAGGCTGAGTGCTCTTAATGAAGCAGCCTCATAATCAGATGAAAATCATGCTGGAGAAAAGTTGCATCATTAGTCTGGGCCTTAATTACCAAGAAATATAGTCACTAACAATGATATTCCATCTCAGGATATGGTGCATGCACCTTCTACACCAGTTGCAATTAATAATTCCACTGACTGCTACAGAATCTCTCCTATTTATTCATAACAATGGAGGGGGGAATTCTAAATTTAATTGAGCGCTTCAGTCTCTCTCTCTCTCTCTCTCTCTCTCTCTCTCTCTCTCTCTCTCTCTCCCTCCCTCCCTCCCTCCCTCCCTCCCTCCCTCTCTCTTGCGTTCAGATTAAAATGTCACAAGGCTAATATTCTATCTTACAATAATTCATCATTTTAATTACATATTTTATGTATGTGAAATGTCTTTTTCGGCTTTATAGTATAGGTTGACATTTGGGGGGGGGGACACATCTAGGGAAATGGGTGGCCTCTCATGAAGGTGCCACCTAGGACCACATTAAAAAAAAAAAGTGCTGTCATCAGCTCATCCGTTTCATCTGCCTTGGGACAAGCTGGCTTCAGAAATAGGGTCCTTTGCTGAAATGGCCTAGTCGACTTCTGATAGGCTTGGGACTGTGGGGTGGTGATGCTGGAGGAGGGAGGGAAGTGGGGGGGAGCTGTGTCAGAGTGGGGGGGGCGGTGAGGCTGTGTCACCGACCTCTTTGTTAAGCATGATTGATCACAGACAAAATCAGCAACTTCCCTTTGTGAAAGCCTGCTTTCTTCTGCCCCGTTTCATTTCACCCTTTCCTTGCCTCTCTTTCTCACCAGCATCCTTGTTTCTGACCTCCTGAGAAACGCTGGGGGAAGGAGACCACGCCTCTGGGTTGCCTGTTGGATCAGCACAAGGAACACCTCTGGATCCCAGAAGGTGGTCACCTGAATTCTAGTGTTCTCTATAGGCTAGCTTAAGCCTGAAATGCGAAGCCATAGTGCCTATGCTACTGGTTTTCAAACACAAATTAGGTTCTTGGGTGCAGGCAAAGAGCACTGGAAAGGGCAGGGGGCAGTGGACTTGGCAGAGATAAATGAGGTCCCTACTTGACCTCCGGCCCCAAGGATGCCTAGCGCTGAACTTCCTGTCCGGCATCGCCTTTTCACAGGAATTGTTGCTGAACAGCTGATTCCGATTCCTCTAGGCTGCGCTGTCCCCAGTCGTCTGCCTTCTGAACTCCAAGAGCTTTGACAAATTAAATGGAGAGAAAATAATGACTTGGAAAAATCCACAACCCGCAAGTGGAAGGGTTAGCTAGGATCTAAGAGAATGCGAATTTATACAACCTTAGCGTCCAGTTTCTACACCATAAAGGCAAGATCCTCTACGAAAAGACCATTGGCTTCACGCTGGCTCTTATTAAGCAAATGATGACAGTGCGGAAGCCACCCAAATTCAAACCCAGAACATATCAACAGCGGAATAAAGTATTAAAATAAAAGGCCACCACCCAAACCTCCAGATAGTGGTACCCTGAAGGCAGAAACGGATTGTACCATTAGCAACCCTTGACCTTTGTGTCATGCTACAGGTTCAAAGAAAGTAGCAGCGTGTGGTGTGACAGTTCCCATAGACTTCACAGGCAAATGGGGCACTGAGCGGGCATCTGTGGGTGAAGTCTCCCAAGAAGAGCTGGTGCAAAGCAGGAGAGTGGGGGCCACCTGAAAAAGAGTGTGAAGTGGACAGAAGGAGACTGGCCTGGGCCAAGGCAAGACGAGGCGGGCAAAGAGCGAGAAATGAAAGGCAGCCCAGGAAGACAGGGGAGGAGAGAGCAATAAGCAGAGCCACACAGAACCTTTGCGTAGGAAAAATCTCCTGCATTCTGCTCAGCCCAATGGCTTGCAAATCAGCTGGCGATGTACACTGGTTCCTGAGGACAACTGGATCCTAGGGCCCAGCCTGATACCATCAGAAGCATCCCCTGCTGAGCTAAGGAAGAGCTAGAGGGAAATGGTTGCGTCCCACAGCCTCCTGCTCATGCTATGCTCACTTAAGCAATTTCAGTGTTGCTTTCCGCCACTCCTTACTGCTTTCTCCCGGCATCCCTCTGCATGCACACAGAAGTGACGATGCGTATTTTTTTTCTATCTTTCTTTTTTTGTTGCTGTTGTTTGTCTGTTTTGTTTTGTTTTTTCGAGACAGGGTTTCTCTGTGTGTAACTCAGTTTGTAGACCAGCCACGTCGAACTCACAGTGATCCACCAGCCTCTGCCTCCCGAGTGCTGGGATTAAAGGCGTGCGCCACCATGCCTAGCTGACTATGGGTATTTTCATCTGGCTGTGACTGCCCACCAGTACAGTCCCTGCATTCTGAACCCTGGACCTTTGAGGCTACAGCCTGCGTTCTGCTATCAGGTCTCAGTGTCTCGATACCCTCTTCCTCAGTGGGAATGAAGGAAGAGTACAACAGCCACGGCTGAGAACAGAGCTACTTCACCTGCGGGGCGCCAGTGGAATGACGTCATCACCCCTCCTCAGTCCAGTAGCTGCAGCATAAGATCACCCTGGGAGCACCACATACCAGCTAGGTGACCTCAGGAGGATGTTTTAACTTCCTCTGTGATGTAGGGCCCAGCTTGCTTGGAGTAAAGACAGTAATAGCAGCTTTAGAAGTCTGTGTCAAGGGGGTTTTGGGATGAGGTGACAGTGCTAATAACAGGACCTTCGGAGCAGAGTTTCCAAACCCCAGGTAAGATGGTTTGAATAAAAACACCCACCCATGCCACGTGCGGCAGCTCATGCCTGGGATCCCAGCACACCGGAGGCAGATCTCTGTTGAGTTCCAGGCCAGCCTGGTCTACAAAGCGAGATGAGGACAGCCAGGGCTATGCAAAGAAACCCCGTTTCGGAAAAACAAACAAACAAACCAAAAAAAACCCTACCCACCCACAAGCTCAGGTATTGAACACTGAGTTCCCAGTTGTGATCTGTCTGGGGAGACTTAGGCGCTGCAGCTTTGATGGAAGAAGTAAGGCACTGGAGGTGGGCATTAGGTGCCATAACCCCACCCTACTCGTTTCTTCTGATACTTGCCTGTGCCTTCAGATGTGAGGTCTTAGCTTCCTAGTGCATGTCTGCCTGCTATCACGCCCCCCCCCCCACTTCCATGGCGGGCTGTTATCCCTCTATATTCATAACCCCAAATAAACTCCTCCCATTAGTGACCTTGATCATAGCGTCTTACCACAGTAACACAATAAATAACTAAGCCACACTGAAGCCATCTAACCCAAGTTCCCCCCGTTCTGAACCAAGTAGACCAAGATCTATCGGATAGGGTTTTCAAAGCTCTGTGCCCGATGCCATAGGGTACCAGGGCTGAGACCCACTGGTGGTGAGTCTTGAGTTCTAGGCATTGTTTTAGAATGTGGATATACCATGGGAAAGGCTTGCGTGTTAGCAAGTGTGACGTCCTTGTCTGGGTTTCTGGGAGAGCCTCGGGAATCCTGTAGTTCTTTTTTAAAATGTAAGGGTTAGGAGCATTTATGACCCATGAATCAATGCCACAGGCTTAGGTGATAGAGTGTACCTACCTGGTGGCTCTCCCGGCTGGCAGTGAGTTCCATCTCCAGTACACAGAGCAGATAACATGCACTAAGAGTTCCCATATGACTGGCACCTGTGACTAGCAAATGCGGCTGCCTGAGGCCGGGACATGCGCACTTCACCCATAAGTAGCAGGTCCGAGACTGCCTCCCTGTGGCTTAATGAGAACAGCCAGCATATACCATTACCCTCAGCAGCTAGAGCCACAGAGGGAGGAAAGATGGCCACCCAGTTCTGTGAAGTGAAGACCAGCTTGTCGGAATACACAAATTCCAGCTAAGTCCTCAGATATTTTGATGACTTTGACAGATGTTTGACACTTGCATTTGCAAGTTCGTGGGAAACTAAAAATTTCAACTGCTTAGATCCTTCAAACCTAAATAAATCCACCAGGTGTTCCAAAAAGCAATCCTCTATTTATTTATTTGCTTTAAAATATTTAAGAGTCTTCCGCCACAAAAGACCTTGGAGAGACCATGCATGAAATGATAGAAAACCACAATTAAAAAGAAGAAGAAGAAGAAAATTAAGAGCCCCAAGGAATATCTAAACCCATCAATCATTCTACCACCTATTTTCCTTCCATCAGGAAGGGATTTGCTTGGGCCTGTGGTGGTTGACAGAGCTGCAAAGGGAGACAGCGTCACTCAGAGCCTGGGTGAGTACAGTCTCCGTCTGGCCTCACTGGGACAAAGGAAACTGAGGAAGGGACTTGTCTTCTGCCAGACTGAGACAGCAAGCCCTCACACCTTCTGACTTTTACCACATCTCCAACTCCCATAGAGGCATCATGGGGGGAAACAAGCAAAGAAGAAAAAAACCATTGACAGTCAGTGAGAAGTAATACCCTTGGCTTTAGGCAGGAACCTTAAACATAAGAACCGACACAGCAAGGAGCTTGAACTCCAACAGGGGAAGACACAAATACAGTCAGAGTCCACTCAAGGTTCTTAGAACAATCACGTGCATGTAGAGAAAGTGCATGTGTGTGCTTAGGGGTGCTGACAGAGGTTTGGGGGGTTTGGTTACTGCAGGGGGGCTACCACACTGGAGCCCACAAAAAGTTCCCAGAGGTTGGCAGTGTTAATGGTTATCCAATATAAATGTACCTCACACCACTGAAGAGAGAGAGAGAGAAAAAAAATTGGCTACAATGGCAAATGTTATGTTGTGTATATTTTACCATAATAAAAAAAAAGCCACAAAAGAACACTTATCTTGAGGCTAAAAGGAAATTGTTTAATATTTAATAATGTTTTACTTCAGTGATTTTTTTTAAAGCATTAAAAATCCAAACTCTACAGTTTAAAGCTCTTCTTTAAAATACTGAAAGCAATTTTAAAAGAGAGACCCAAGATACAGACATAGTTAGGACCCCAGGGCTTAAGGCTTCTTTCTGACCAGACTGAGTTGGATGACCTCTGACCAGCCACTGTGCCTCTCAAAGCAGGAACGTTGCTTTTTATCTCTTTGTGAAACCTCTGACATCTAGAGTGCCAACCACATTCCATTCCTGAGGTCCCTTCTTCCTCCCCATTCATCAATGTCTGGGTCCATTTTTTTTTCAGTTATCACACTGGAGGATAGGGGGCGCTACAGGCATTGGTGGGAAAGGTCAGGATGTCTTAGAACACAGGACTCTCCCTTGACAATGATCTCTCCCAAAATGTCAGCAATGTTAAAAAGAAGAGACCTGCTTTTTAAAAAAAAAAATCTCTGGTGCCCCATATTTGGCCATGTCCCTTTGTTGGGGAGGCCCAATGGCACTTGGAGGAAGGATAGCAGACCACCAAGAAGAGACCTGATACCCTAGCACCATATTCATGGGGAGGAGGTCCCCCTTGGTCACAGTCATAGGGAAGGGGGATTGGGGTGAAAGTGGGAGGGAGGGGGAAATGGGAGGGTACATGGGATGGGATAGAAAATGAGATGTAATATGAATTATTTTGTTTTTCAATAAAAATGTGTTTAAAAAAAAAAAGAAATCCCATGGAGGGGCTGGAGAGGTGTGTAGTGGGTAAGGCCCTTGCTGTGCAAGCCTGGGGAGTTGAGGTCAGGCCCCTAGCACAAATGTAAAATCCAGATGCAGTGGCATGAGTTGGCAATCCTGTCTCCACCAGGGGGTGGGAGATGGAGATAGCGGAATGCCTGAAAACTCAGACCAACTGGCCTGGTGTTGGCAGCCCTAAATGAGAGAGACCCTGTATCAAATGATGTGGAAAAACCAGGACTAACACCCAAGGTTGTCCTATGCCCTCCACATCACACACATTACAAAGAGATCAAAAAGCAGGTTTTCGCAACCCTATTTTATCCAGAGGTTATGTAATTTCTCCAAAGTATCCAGCAAGAAAACAGAAAAACCAGGGAAGGATCTAAGACCTCTGAGTCCAAAGCCCTGATGCCTTTACTTGGATGGATGGATGGATGGATGGATGGATGGATGGATGGATGGATGG
>OU015747.1:35517522-35533636 GCA_907169655.1 Acomys percivali | reverse complement strand
GGAAGGATGGACATGGATGAACAGGGTAAATAAAGGCAGCTTGCTGCTCTGTGATGTAAAGCAGACTCAAGAGCCTAGCCTGAGACCAACCCTGAGAAGCATGCTGGGTATTTGGTGGTCACAGACCTCCTGCCCACACTCTTGAGAACAGCTTCCCACACAATGGAGTGAGACTATGCAGTTGGTGATGGAGACCTGCTCATCTATGACACTGTCCAGACACTGTCCAGGGAGGGCACGGCTAGCTACCGGTCCCCAGAGTGGCTCACTGGAGGACCGACATTTGGAGCTGCAGAATTGCACAGGTAGAAATGTAGGCCAAGTCTGGCTGCCTGGGGAAGGAGCCTCTACCAGCTGCAGGATCGATCCTCTAGGTCCTGTCTTGGAGGAAACAGAGGTGACAGACATGAGAGAAATGGAGAATTTGCCCCTCAAGGGAATGCCACCACTCATTTGACAAGTGCCTTCAACCCCTTTGGAGAGTAAGCCATTCATCCAGCAGAACCACAACGTTTGAAAAAATAGCAATTTCCCCTTTAAAGGCTGAAAAGGCAGCTATGTCATCCCACTCAGGCTTCCAGAACTCTCTAACAAGCACTAGCATTTACACTGAAGTGGATTAGGAAAGGTCTGTTTCTAACCCCGGTCACTGGGTTTCCAAACTGCGGTGCCTCCTGCATTTCCACTAGCCCCCTCAGAAATAAGGGCCCACAAGCCAGGTGTGGTGACTCAAGCCTATTATCTCAGCACTCGGGAGGCAGAGGCAGATGGATCACTGTGAGTTCAAGGCCAGCCTGTTCTACAGAGAGAGTCCAGGACAGCCAAGGTTACACAGAGAAATCCTGTCTTTAAAAACCAAGAAGAAGAAGAAGAGGAGGAAGAGGAGGAGGAAGAGGAGGAGGAAGAGGAGAAGGAGAAGGAGGAAGAGGAGGAAGAGATGGGAAGGAGGAAGAGGAGGAGGAGGAGGAAAAGAAGAAATAAGGGCCCACACTGGAGAAAGATCAGACTAGCGCACTCAATAGGCTAAGTAGGGCTGTGTCTATCAACCATATCTACTAAAAAGTCTGAAGAATGTTGAATTCCCCCAGGCCCCAGGCATTAATTAATGCTTTTTGCCTGCTCTCACATTGTTCAGAAGACAGAACATGGCAGGGGAAGAGAAGTCCTATAGCATACCACATTTAGGATTCTGAACCTGTCTGCAGGGGGTGGGCACTGTCCTGGGGTCAGCCCACAGAAACTGAGCTGGCCAGAGCTGATGTATCAAGTTCAACCATGAGTCTAGGGTCACCTCCAAGGCACCCCACAACTTAGCAGAAGGAAGAAAATATACGAGACATTACATTTGATTTACTGGTTTTACAAGACTTTATTTGGATATTACCAGTTTTCAATGTATTGTTGCTTTTCTAGTCCAAGATCTGAAACAAGATATAGCATCTCATTTAATCACTTCCTTATTCTACCATCAAGAGTCCGTTCCTTAGTCTTCATTGGCTTTTGAAGACCGTGGCACACTGCTGAGAGCTGGTCCAGGGTTTTGTAGGATGGCGCTCAGTTTAAGGTTCTCTGACAAGTACATGGAGGTTAACTATGTAGCACAGGCTGGACTTGAACTCCTGCTCCTGACACCTGAGTGATGGGAAAGACTGAGTTATAAGTCTGGGGGAAGACTATGACATAGATGAATACCTGTGCAGCCCATCAGAGATCATAGCTACACTGGTTGGCATGACGCCGTGAGAAACACTCCCCTGACTGTCCTTGCCACATTCCCATCCCCACCCCTGCTATCACCTCACCAGGATTCCCTTTCTCTGTTCTTATGAGGTAAAGCACAAAGTCCAGCACCAAGCACCCCCACACTGGGTGTTGGAGGGAGGGAGTTTTTATCACATGATACCTCAGAACTGACTCCACAGTAAGAGATGGAAACCATGTTGAGAAAACAAAGAAAGGAAGTTGGGGTTTGGGGCCAGTCTCAGCTGTCCCATTCTGGCTGTCATTCCGTTTATGAGAGTGCTTGCTGCCACCTTTCCTATAAGTTGCTTAGAATCACCTTTTTCTCTCCATGGGGTAGGTAGGAGCAGAGGTACATGCCTTGGGAAAGGACTTTCAGCTGCCAGGCTTCGCACCATGGCCTTAGAAGCTGACCCCCTTCCCCTGGGTCATCCCTGCCCTTCCCCCAAGGCAGCCAGGAATGCAGCCCAGATGCTCCTCAGTGCAGCCAGCATTTACCTTGTTCCGTCTTCACTGCAAAACTTCCTAGTGGACCCACATGAAGCCTGGATGTAAGCCCAGGCTACTAGACCCATCAAGGCTTTCAATCACCATATATGGAGAAAATATGATATTCCATGACAAAACCAAATGTAAATAATATCTACGCGCCAACCCAGTCTTACAGAAATCCTACAGAAGACACTAGAAGGGAAACTCCAATACAAGGAAGTCAACTATACCCAAGAAAACATAGGTTATAGATAACTTCATGAGAACAAAACCGAAAGAAGACAGGGCCCCAATCCAGATCATGTCCGTGGGAGAGTCTTCCTTGGTCCTCCTTCAGCCCTGAACAGACGTCATACTGTCACCTCATTACGGTGTTTGTGGCTGTGAGCACTATCTCACACATCTCACTTTCACCTCAGTCATTTGTCCCCACACCCCAGCCTTTTTGCTCCAGGAAGGATGGTGGGTCTTGCTATGTCTTATTTGTTCCGCTGGATTCTCTCGGTGCCTGGGATAGAACTTAATGAGCCGATCTGCAAGAGACATTTATTGAACAGAGGCAAACATAGGACTCTTTATTTTCTCAGTGGGGTAGGGGACGATGTATACCCCCCGGTGTTCTTTGCAGGTTCACAAACCATAACAGGAATTCCACTGCGCACGTCAGACTTTGCGAGTGAATAAAGTTTTAATTTGGGCGGGATTAGAGACAGCTGAGACCGGAGGACTATGCTGTGGAAATGGGCACACGGTTTTCTTCCATGACACCCACGTACTTGGGCAATAACTGCCTAGAAAATGTTGACCAGGATTCTGCGACAAAATCTGATTCCAGTAGGAAAAATGCCTGTCTGTTTGATTTCTTTTACTGTTGAGTGGGTCAAAGAATAAAGAGCAGGATGCTTAAGTCATGTATATGTATGTGTAAGTAATATCTCTACCGTAGATTACATATTATTCATTGTTACATGTTTTCAAGCATGCGTACCGTTCCTCAGCCTCAGACCGTCCCATGGTGACCACATCTGATTTTCTGACTTACACAGCAAAGGCTTGAGGGTTCCTTACCTGCATCACAGCTGGGGAATTCCGTGTGGACTCAAACAATACATAGTTTAGGCTTTGTGGACTCTGCTATGACACATCTGTGGCAACTGCTCCATTTGTCTACTAAAGGGGAAGTCAGCCATGGGGTGTAAATCAATAGCTAATAGGTGGGCCTACAGTCCAATAAGATCCCATTTGCGAAATAGGCCCCAGGCTAGCTTAGGTGGGCTGAGTGTTTGCCAAACCTCCAAATTTCTACCCATCCTACCCTTTCAATAGCCCTTAAAATACAGGCTTTTAAAAGATCCCTCATTTCAAAAAAATTATTAGTCATTCTCTAATTCATCGGACAGCTTGCTCTACAATCCAGAGATCATTTCCATTTTAGCATTTTCTGGCACTTTAAGAGTTATCAAAAAAAAAAAAAAAAATGTCACCAGTCACCAAATGTTTCATTAATTACTGCAAACATCTTTAGAAAGAATGCCACAGTGGGTTTCTTTCGCTGAGTGATTTATTTCAGATACAATTTCTGTTTAATTAATAGGGGATTTTGATGTGACCCGCAGGGTGTGAGTCTGCGGTTTGGTTCAGAGCAAGCTGCAAGCCTGCCCATGCCTGTGGAAAACAAAACAAAACAAAAACAAACAAACAAACAAAACAAAACAAACTTTTACGGAAAGGAAAAAGTAAGCTGGCATTTTTCAGTTATGAACATCCAGCAGGTAGCTCATTGAGGGTACCAGTGGGGTATTTTTAAAATCAAATTAAAAGATTATGAGGGAGGGGCTAAGATGCACAAGAGGAAGTGGGGACAATAGAATTTGGCTTCCTTATGCCATGCCTAAGAATAACGCCATCTCTTGGCTGCCTGAGTTTTGTATCTATGCCAAAAGTCCTCAGAAAATCCTAAGCCAGCGAAAACATCAGGATCAACAGGACGATTTATTAGGCTATGGCTGGCACCATATAGCAAAAGTCAGAAGACACGGGCCCTGCACTTCAGGAGCCAAGTCTGCCTTTAAGTGGCTGCATTTGAACTTCTGGCATCCTGAGCGCATTTAATCACTTATCTAAGCAATAAAGCTTACTTTCTGAGGGGTGCATTTGGAGGGAAGATGGTTGTTGTTTTCAATAAGCAAAATGCCTCCTCCACATTTCCCAAAACACTAAGTTACATTAGTTTTGGTTTTAATATCCTGCCAAAAAGGAAAAAAAGATCCCCAAATATTAAGCAAATACATCTGTCTAATATTGCTGTTCAAAAATGCCACCACATTAAATAAAATTCCACGCTGTAAAATTTTGCAAGGTGATAAAACAAAAAATGATATAATAAATATAAAACATCTGCATTTTTAACAAGACACTTGGAAACCAATTTCATTTATATTTAAACTTGTTTTGAAGTGTTTCTAGTTTTGAAAAACATCCTACTTTACAGCATATTAGATCCCCACCCCCACCCACCTCAGACCAAAGTTAAAAGAGCTAGTGCGCCATTGGAGGAGGACTGGGGAAAAGAGCATACTATTGTGTGTTCCAGAAGAGGCTTCCCCTCAGAAGAGCAGGGACACAAATCCTCATCAGCGGTCTTGCAGAATGGATGCTCACGTTCACACAAAATTGTGTTAAAACATTACGTTTCTGGCAACAGTTTGACAGAGACCCTCCAAAGCAGAGCGTAGCAGTGACTCTGGCTCCATGTGCCTAGGCAAGCCTAAACAATGCGAGAACTGTGAGGACCACCCACTGCCTCTACTGAGGTGGGCTTTAGTGGCTGAAGTATGATGAGGCCTCTTCCAGTCTGGCTGGGAAAGCTGCCCATCTGGGCATCTGAACATCTGGCCATTGAATCTACAACAGCTCAGAAAGGTCTCGGGTTTCCCTTCAAAGAAACAAGACAAACAATGTTTGAGGGGCAGCAAGGGACGAGGGACAAAACCGTGCATCTGATTGCTGCAACTATAAGTACTCTCCAGTCTCCCTTCTTAGGAAGACAGGATGCCTGGGTTTCCAGAAGGGTACTCTGCCATGACCCACCTCCCCAAAATACCTTTTTAACCTATCATTCATCTCATCTGTCTTTTGATTAAAATTTCAGCAGTCAAGCTGCCAACTTAGAGGTGACTTCTTCTTCGTTTGGTTCATCACCAACAGCAAAACGGATAAACTGTACTTAGAACTGTCAAGAAAATCTAGACAGATGGTGCAGGCCTGTAATCCTTCTGCCTCGGCATCCCTTGGGGCTCAGTGGAGTTGAGGCAGCAGAATCAAATGTTCAAGGTTGGCCTGAGCTACGACGGAGTAAGTTCAAGGCCAGCCTGGGGTAGTCAATGACACTCTGTCTCAAAATTTTAAAAAAGTAAAAAAAAAAAAAAAAAAGCTAGGAATGAACCTCGGTGATGGAATGTTTGTCTAGTCATGAGCAAGGGTTGTAACCTCAGTACAATAGATTAAAAACAAGAGACTTCCCATTAGATAATCTGATTGGTACACCCTGGTGCCTGGGCTATTTTGAGTTACATTACAGATATTTATCACTTAAGTGGTGAAGTTTCATACTATTGCTAAATGCTAAGACATCACATTAAAACATATCCTGGGAAAGGTTTGTCTTTGTTTCTACTCCTGATTTGGTGTTTGTTTGGTTTTTTTGTTTTTGTTTGTTTGGGGCTTTTTGGTTTTGCTTTTTGGATTTGTCTTGTTTTGCTTTGTTTGAGACGGAGTCTCACTCTGTAACCCCAGCTGGAGCCAAACTTGCAGAGCCTCTTGCCTCTGCCTCCCAGGTGCTAGAATTACAGGTATACATCACTACAGATGATATGGGAAAATAGTCGGGGAAGAGAAAAAAAAAGCTACCCTACAGATAACAGACATGTAAGTGACTAGTACAGGCCTAGAATCCCTAAGATCTGTAACTCAAGACCTATTTGCAGAAACTGCTTTGAGCAGGGCTCCACACTGCTGCTCCATGCTTTGAATTCATTATGAATAAGCCCCAAATCACAGTACGGCAACCTCACCTTTTCTTTTCAAACTGCTTTCTTCCATACAGAGCAGGGCTGAGGGGAAGTTCTCTGGAGAGGTCATCTCAGAGATCCCTGTCTCCATGGAACGCTTCCCCTAAACCACTCCCAGCCCCCACCCACCCCCAAACACAGCTGCCTAGTGCTTTCTTCACAAAGGAAACGGCCTGACCTCCTGAAAGCATTTGAGTGTTCATATGGTTTTATATCATTTTTTTTTAAGTGCTCAAAGATATTGATGCAATCTTATGAAATATTGAACAGAAAGCCTTGCGGGCAAGTCAGAAAGCAGCCAACGTCATTCGATATGGTACCCTGTTCTAGACGTAGATATAACTAGTTGAGAAGTAAGAAGCTCTGCCAGTGTTTGTTTGTTTGTTTGTTTACTGCTCTGGGCATTTCCATTACACTCCTCCCATTCACCCACTTCCTCTTGGATCACGCTGGCTGGGCAGCTGAGTCTTCCCCTTGTGTGGCCAGTTGTTTGCCAGCTAGCTCTTCCTGTTAGACTCTCTTTCTTCCCATGAACGAGGAAGGGTTATGAGTTATACACGGTGCCTGTGAGGAGGCAGTGTGGTGCTCGCCTCAGGGGATCAAGCATGGCGTTTAAAGCAGAGCACCAGCTCCCGACACTGCCCTTAGCCAAATTAGTTACTCATCTAGGTGTCCCATAAGGCCACGTCACTGCTTCTTACCCAAAGTGTCCTTTAGTCGAATGAGCGGCACCAAAAGGCACCTGGCAAGACAAAAAAGCAAAGCCATATATTTTAAGTCTTGCTTTCCTTCACATCCCACTTGTAATCTGTCAGCGAGAACTCTGCTCTTATCTGACCATATCTTCCCTTTTCTTCCTATGCTGCCCGCATCAGCATCTTTTTAGACCTCATGTAGCCACCTGAGAGGCGTTTTCTGATGCACGAGGCAGAGCCTTTCACTCTGATGCTCGCAGGCTCGATGCGGTCTGCCAATACTTAGCTATTAATAACGAATAATAATCAACTGAGTGCCAACTGTATATAAGTCACAGGCCTTGGCTATCTATATACATTACGTCATTTAATCTGAACCAACTATCCTTATGTGCTCCCCTATGTAGGTCAATGCTACTCTCACGTGACTTCAGGATGTTCTCCTCCCACTGGGCCACCAGCCCTAGCCACTGCCTTTTCTCGTCCACTCCTTTCTTGAGTGTAAACTTTGCTCAGTCTTTGTCAAAGGTTATCGTCTGACAGAAGCCACCACGACCACAGTGAAAGTGAGTCAGATACACGTGACCATCCCTCTGCACCACCATGGTTGCCACCTCAGGAGCCATCACCCTTTGAAGATCTTTTGGAATTAAAAACACGGGGCGGAGGCTAGGGAGGCGGCTCGGTGGTGAAGGAGTGCTCACTGCTCGCCCAGGGGACCCACATTTGGTTCACAGCACCCTTGCGAGGCAGCTCACAACCACCCATAACTCCAGATCCAAAGAACCAACGCCCTCTTCTGTCTCCAGGGCATCCAAACACAAACAGCAATATACTTGCACAGACACACAAACACATACATAAATAAAATATTTTTTTTAAAAAAAAATACAGACAGGACATTGCCTCCAAGTGCTACGATCTATCATTTATATCAGATAGTTGGTACATGCCCTTGTTTCTCAGTGTGCTCCTAGCCAGAAACAGATGCCTAGAAAAAGAGTGGCAAGTCTGTAGACTATTTGTGGCAGTGGCTTCTCAGAACCTTGCACGCACTCTCACCCCCTTAGTGAATAAGCTGCTTTCTGGACACATCTGCAGGCTGAAAATTAACGGCACTGTAAACATTCTCTCACAAAAGAGCTCATTATAACTTTTTTAAAAATATATGTATTTCTTCCAATATTCCTATCATTCTTTATTTAGGTGATTCAATTTAGAGGGAACATAATGATAATATGCTAGTTCGTGCCAAAGAAAGCTTTTTATTGGTCTCTCTTGTGTTTCCAGCTTGCTTTCTCCAGCTGGGATATCAGGCTTAGCCATACAAGGCTGGTTTATCATCTCAGCCAAAGCCGCTTTACAATTCTCAGAGTTGAACTTGACGTGAAAACATTCACGACTTAAAACTCAGAGTGGACTATGGCAAAAGGTTAGAAACAAGATTGATATTTCTCAAAGGGGCAGAGTACAAGCAGGCCTGAGAAAGTGCTAGCTTCATCTCCAGTTGAGAATGTACTGTGTTGACTATCCTCCTGAAATGCAGGTAGGAAAGGAAGACAGAAACTGACCCACTGCCACTCTGGCCTGAGGACTGATCCCCTCCGTGAGACAACCACACCGTGTGAGTTAAGCCGGTACATTAAAGGAAGGTCATTACATCTCTTCCCTGTGTATCTAAATATAAGCATCACATTTAGGCCATTCACTCACTATTAATTGAATGCTTGTTATACCAAACTATACTCACATCCCATGGCAGATACATGTTGACCCCTTATTTATTGAGTGGTTATTATGTGCCATGCAACGTACAGAACAATTTGCATGCTTTATCTTATTAGATATTTGTCAGAGAAGTGGGAATTCTTTATCTTAGGATGGAGGATGAAGAGCTGGAAGCTAGCCTGGCATATAATATATAGCAAGGCTCTGTCTCCAAAAAGAAAAAGAAAAGGAAGGAAGGAGCGAAGGAAGGAAGGAAAGAAGGAGAAGAGAGAAAGAGAGAAATTACACTTATAGAAATAAATGGAGAGAAAAAATATAAGAGTCTCACCTGGAACCAAAGAAATTTAGGTTAAATATGAATCAAAAATGACAAGTCAGTAAGACACGGGAAACCAGCCAGCTTTAAACTATTGCCTAAGGAAGAGAAAGGGCTTTGACCAGCTCCTTCACACCAAAGTGTCCCCACTGTCATCCTCCTAAGAAAAAAACCACACATGGCAGAGTCAAGAGATTCCTCTTTCCAGAAGCAAACTAAGCACACTGAAGGATCATAGCTGCTCTAGGGCATTTCGCACACCTCCTACCATGGACTTTAGTCATTACTGCTTAAAGTCAAAGAGGCTAATGGTGGCCGTCTAGATCTGGGTAAGGAATAATTTGCCCTTTGGAGGCTGTCCCTGAGCCAATCTTTCTAGTCTGCACTTTTACAATTAACATACAGGGAAACATGTGCTTGCCAGCTGTGAACAGGAGTCTGGTTTCTCTACAGACATTAGATGTGCAATTGTCCCAACTTCTGGAGGAGGAGCCAAAGAGAAGAGATAAAGGAGGAGATGAGGGGAAGAGAGGAGATGAGGGACAAATGGAAAGAAAGGAGGAGACGACAAAAAGAGCTAAATGCAAAAAAAGCAAGGAAGGCGAGAAGCAGAGGGGAGGACTTTCAGAACTTAGAACCAAGGAAGGTCCAAAGAGCTCACCGGGTTCCATACGTCTTTCTCTCTTTTCCCATCAGACCTATTATCCTCTTGAGTTGACAGGTTATATTGATACATCTCAACCACAGAAGACCTAATGGGAAGCTGTGATGTTTAGCCCCATGCAGCATGACCAGATGATGTTAGCTTGCTTTTGTGAAGGAATGTACGTCACCCATCGAACCCTGTGAAAGCACAGTGTGAGCTGAAGGCTGCCTCCATGCTCTGACTGCAGAGGGGCTCCACCCTACCAGCTCAGACAAGGTTGGAACTGCGCAGGTCCCTATAGATGGTCTCTACCACCTTGCTAGGCCAAGCTGATGTCATGGAGCAGCACCCAGCCTGGGATAGGATAACGCTGGGGCATGGAACAGTCCTACCTACTATAGCAGCTACCTGGAGGGACACCTTCAACATCTGCCTCTTCAGTGTGCCCCAAAAGTCAGGAGCTGTGGTATCTAAGCAGTCCACCTCAGTCTGGTAAGGAAAGAGCTACAAGCGATGTTATAAAACCCACCTATCGCTCCCTTCTCCCAGCCTTTCTTTGTCCCTTACCTAATCCAGCCCACAAATGGATAGGGAGTGCAGGCTTTATTTTAGTCTCCTTCAGTTTAAGATAAGAAAAGCAAAGCCCAATCTAACTGCTGAAACCCCGAGGTTAGTGCGAGGACCTCAGGAGTCGGAGATCTGGTTTCCAGCGCTGGTCAGTCTTGAGATTCGACAAGTTGCTTGACTTCTCTGTGCCTGGTTTTCTCCTCTGTAAGAAAGGGACTCCATCTGCTAAGGATATTGGGGAAAAAAATAAATGAGTTTATTTGTTCAAAACAAATGTTAGTGGCAGTCAGTGTTGTCCATGACAGTCATCGCTTCTTCTTTTCCTGCTCCCTTTCTAAAAAGAGTGGGGAACCTCTGCTCTTTGCCTCCTGTAGTTTCCAGTCTAAGGCAGAGACAGATATCAAAACAAGAATAATGAACACTAACCTAAACCAAGGGTTGATTACATGCACACACACACACACACACACACACACACACACGTGCACGCACACATACACACACTCACACACAAACAAAAACAAAAAAAACTAAAAGAAAAAAAACACCAAAGCATACTACAGGTAGGGTAGGGGATAGGGTCCTGAGCCTGGGACAGTGGGGCATTTGACAGAAAAAGACTGGGATACCAAGGAATTATCTCCTTTAATCACTCTTGGGAGATGGGTTCTCCTGTTGTTTGCAGAGAGAGGAGAATGAAAAGGTCCTCTCTCAATTACCTCACTGTGGGGTGGTGGGGGTGGCAAATCCACACTGAACACAGCCCCCTACAAATAAGGGAAAGTTCCTCACAAAGCTGCCCACCCCCTGGTCCAGCCACCTCACCTCCCTCCCTGCTAGTCAACACTGGGAACAGAACTACTGTGTTAGGATGAGAAGTGGGCAGGTCCACGCAAGCCATATATTTCATTAGGATCTGCACCCTTTGCTGAACCATGAATTCGAAATAATTTAGGTGATACATATAAATTTAATTTCTTTGTTGAAAAAAAACCCACATCTGAAATGATCCCCTGCAAATGCAAGACTTGGGCAGAGATCGACAAAATGAGTCTCCTTCTAACTCGTCCACACTGTGTGGAAATAATCTTCAAGGGAAGGAATAAACCTATTTTAAAAACAGCTGAGTCCTTTAGATCATATACCCTAACCAATTTATGGAGATAAATGGAATTCAGTATTAAAGAAATATTTTTCCACTCCTCCAGAAAATGTAAATGCCAGCTACAAAATAAGCAGAGGATAAGAAAGAGAGAAAAGAAAGGGACAAAGAAGTCAAGAACAGAATAGTATGGAAACCCAGAAAGGAAAAAAAAAAAGAACTGAGCGGTAGCTGAAAAATCCTAGCCTTGCTTCTCACCTCCAACTCCCCACTGACACAAAGGAATGCTTGTGGGAGCATCAGAGAGGTGCCCAGAAAAATAGGATTCCATTGCCTTTCTACCATCAGGAACATCTTCTCCTAGCTTCCCTCTGCTCCCTTCTCTCCTGCTGTCTGGTACTCACACTGACTCTTTCCCAAGATATAGTTACTCTTACATTAAACCTTATGCTAATTACCAGGAGTCCTTAGAAAACCGCAATGAAGAAAGAGTAAGAAAGAGATAACAAAGTAACACTGTGAATGATGTCGTCTGTCCTATTAATATAAATGAATACAAAATACTTTTTAAAAAATGCATTAGGCAGATATTGGCTTATGATGAGGTCAATATCACGATTTATTTAACTCTGGGGACAATAAATCTTGATATTGACTAAAAACATAAGTCAATATGTGTACTGTTGTGTGCATTCTATTACAAAAATGAGGTTTTTAACTTTAATGGCCACGTTCACAAAGAAGAAAAATAAAGGCCCTCAAATTCTGCCTACCTCACAGTGGCCTGCAAAGGGCTTTACCCTCTCCCTCACGCTACTTGGTCAGCAGGTCAGTTAATACAATAGATCGAATTATCAGTCCCGATGGTTTACTCTTCTGTATCCACAACCTTCACTGTTCCTCCTGCACAAGGCCGCTTCTTAGGGCTTGCCATGTGATTCCTTAGCCAATGGAATGTGGGCTAGTTTGTCAGTTGGTCTCAGAGAGGCATATTATGGCCTGTCATTCTTTCTAGTCTCTGTCATCATGATCAGATGAACTTCCCTTCAAAGGAATGAAAGTCAAAAATGGAGTCCAATAGTTTGAACAGACCCCCCCCCCGGGCCCTGATTCACCCGTTACGATGTTCTTCTTATAGGCTTCTAAGATCCTCTGGATCCTTCTATTTCCCCATCTCCTATATTTCTCTTACCAAGAGTCCCAGTGTGACGTCCTCACATCTATCCCAATCTCCTGGTAAGTGAAGACTTACATGGGACATGCCTTTTGGGCTAGTGCTCAGTTATAAGTGAGTATATACCATGTGATTCTTTCTGCTTCTGGGTTAACTCACTCAGTATAATTGTTTCTAATGCCGTCCATTTGTCCACAAATTTTGGGATTTCCTTGTTTTTTATAGCTAAGTAGTATTCCATAGTGTAAACATACCATAGTTTCTTTATTCATTATTCAACTGAGGGACATTTAGGCTGTTTCCAGGTTCTGGCTATTATGAATAAGGCTGCAATAAACATGATTGAGCATATGTCCCTGTCGTGTGGTGGAGTGAAATAGCTGGGCCTTAAAGTAGTAAACATCGGATCCCTCCTCAGATCTAGTCAATGGACAGGGCATTCTCCACAGTTGGGTGGGGAGCAGGGACTAACTCTGACATGAACTCTAGTGCCCCATATTTGACCACCTCCCCTTGGTGGGGAGCCCTGGTAGCACTCAGAAAAAGGATAAGCAGGCTACCAAGATGAGACTTGATAGCCTGTGACCATAAAGTGAGGGAGGAGATCCCCCTTAGTCATAGACCTAGGGGAGGGGGAATGGGGTGAAAGTGGGAGGGAGGGAGGAATGGGAGGATACAAGTGATGGGATAACAATTGAGTTGTAATCTGAATAAATTAATTTTTAAAAAAGAACAGAGAAGGAAAGGAAGTTAAGTTGGCAAGAGAGGAAAAGAGAATGAAGGAGGTGCAGAAAGGGAGGTAGAGAGGGAAAAATAGATACCTGGGATAATTTTTTTTTCAGCTGAAGCATTATGATCAGGTTTGGCTTATTTAGTAGGACCTTGTCACATTTATTATCATTTTTAGTGGCTGCTTTAATGTTCCTTAAGAAAACCTGTATAACAAAGACACTGACCTATATCAATAAAAAATATATAAGGGCAGGAGAACAAAAAAACAAAAACAGAGTCCACTTGGAGCCAACACAGAGTGCAGAGTGGAGCTCGTCCCCCAGGTGGAGCTTCGACTGAAATCCACATCCATCCAACCTCAGTTAGTGCCCCCAGGCAACTTGTCCATGCACAGAGACACTGCCCGTGAAGATCACTGATTCAGCAGTTGTCACGTGGCAGTAGGTGACAGATACACAGTTAGCATCTACTAGTTATCCTTACTCTCAGGCCACTATCAATTAACTTCTTCTTTAAAAAAAGGTGGGAACACATACCCATACTGCAAGACAGTCACATGATAGAAATGTGTGCCATTAGCACAGGTCCCATGGAACCCAGACATCTCCCCCAGCCCCTCAGTCTGAGACCCTACCCTCCTCAGGTCTGCGTACATCCAGAGGCAGGGCTCAGATCCCTACCAGTGTCTAAGAAAGACATATTAATTCCAAACAATAGTGGGCTGTGAAGATCATGGAGATCTCCTGGGTTGCACACAGTATTTATTAAACCCCGTATCAGGCATCTTGCTTTCCCATGGCCCTCCTCAGCTATACCAAAAAGAATTCTCTTTCTTTTCTTCTAGCCCAGCAACCCACTCCCAGTCACTCCCTCCCCCTCCAAGATTAGTCTCAAGACCTTTGATTCCTTTTCCATGGACCACACTGAAAACCTCAGCTGTGCCCCAACTTAGGGTCTCACACTTGCCTTACCTAACTCTGACTCGCTCTGTTGCCAACTGTGATGTGCCCAGATCAGCAAACAGATCTGCCCTCTTTAGAAGCAGTTGTTCGAGAAGGCTCTTCAGTGTTTGGGGCCCCACTACAGGGAGGAAAATCTTTTCTCTGCATTATATACATACAACCCTCCAGAGAACTGCCCTTATTTAATTTAAACGTGTGCGGAACTGTGCCCTCCAGGTATGTCACAGCCATTGTCATCTTGAAATCAGAACAACTGTGATTACCCAAACCAGACCTCACAAGACTGAGTGCACTGCATTCTCCTGAAAAGGTGAGAGGGTTCATAAGGTCCTTCCCTCCCTGAGGATATATACATGCTTAGCCACTGCTGGAGATGGGGTTATAGCAGCTCCTAAGTTGCCTGTGCTGTAAGTAGCAAGCTATAGAATCAATTTGAACTATTGTTACCATCTTTTTTTGTCGATTTGTTTTTTGCAACGAACAGAAGCATGCCAACAGCATCCATGTTGTCTTTTTCAGTAGGTTTGAACTGAGCAGTCACTGTTCTAAAGACCAGGAGCAGAACAGAAGATAGAAACGCTTGGACTATAAAAAGCGAATACCAGGAGGGGAGATTCAAAGGTAATGGAGACCCCAAAGTTCTTTTTCCTGAAGAATTTTTTTTTTATTTTATTTTATTTTTATTTTAAAAATGAAATTTTTTTCCTCTAAATTTTCAAATTTTTTATATTCCTTACAGCCCGGTGTAGTCTATATTCAGTAAGTTCAAGTCATCCACATTTTACATGCCAAACATTCTATGTAAAGAAGTAGACCATTTACATTTTATTGTTCTCTTTCTTCACGTTTCAGGAAGATGGTAGGAATAACAGATCATTTAGTAAAAGGGGAGGGCAGGGTAAATTTTCTACTTTGTCTTCAAAATTATTCTGACATTATGGTACTCTGACACTCAGGACAAAAACTGTGTTGAGGCAATGTCAGCAGAGGGGAGGGCGAACCTCTGAGAAGTCATAGGATGCTTATAGGTCCAAAAGTGGTAGCCTTGGGTGCCCCGGCTCCCTGATTGGTGAAATAACACACCAGAAGTTTCAGAGACTGGCAGCAGGCGCATCTGAAGAAGTCCTTCTATCAAGGTCTACAGAGTTCTGTTGAGTAGGCATACACACAACGTTCTCATTCGCTTTTAAGAACGCCGTGTGCTTATTCCTTTGCTGGGTAGATCTGGACTAGGTAGGTCAAGGGTGGAAGAGCAAACATCAGAGGGGGGTGACAGACACTGCTACTACATCAATATCCATTTCTTGACTTTTATTTAAGAAAAAAATATAAAACTCTGTAGTTTTCTTTTTCTGGCCCCATGGGTTACCAGCCAAACTGATTACTTCCCAGGCATCCCTGAAGCTGAGAGTGGTCATGTGATTGTGCTCTCTGGGAGGTATCTAAGCAGGCACCATACATGTCAGTTCCAGAGTGGATCATGGGCACACATGCTCCTCGCTGTTGCTTCGCTCCTTCCTCATCTCCTTTGACTAGGCCATGAGAGAGGTCCAGGAGACATCAGGAGAGAGAGAGCTCCAACAAGAAAAGCTACAAAATGCAAGCATCTCTGGGATGCAAACTGGGAGGAAGCCAAATTAGCTTAGAGGGTTAAGAGTGGAGTAATGACTGCTCAGTTCTTGTGCTGTTAAGCTTGTTTAAATAATAAAGTCTCGATTATTTGTGTGATAGCAGGGTTAAGAGAGACATTGAGGAACAACACAGTTATATAAAAATGACCCTAACACAGATGAATGAAGAAAATGTGGTGTACATTCACAGTGGAGTATTATTCAGCCAAAAAAAAGAAAGAAAGAAAGAAAGAAAGAAAGAAAGAAAGAAAGAAAGAAA
>OU015747.1:35465825-35517512 GCA_907169655.1 Acomys percivali | reverse complement strand
AAAGAAAGAAAGAAAGAAAGAAAGAAAGAAAGAAAGAAAGAAAGAAAGAAAGAAATTATCTCATTTGCAGAAAAAAAATAGATGAAACTGAAGATCGTGTTAGGGACTAAATAAAAATTAGCTGGACTCTGGAAGACAAATATTGCCTTTTCTCTGGTGTATGAATCAAAATTATAAATATGTCATATGGAAATAGACTGGGACTGTTTGAGAAGAAAAGGGTGTGAGAAGGAAGGAGGTTAACTGAGTGACAGGTGTGAGCAAGCACAATGTATGGAAGTGTATACATGAAGAAGTCACAATGAAACACAGTATTTGGTGTATCAGTTTTAAACTGTTTTGCGTGGCTGGGGCTTCAGTATCTAGGACTCAGCCCAAATGCCCAGAGGATTTCAGGTAGAGACAGCTTACATCTTGAGCACTTTTCTGGTTCTGTAATAAATACCTTTAGCCAAGGTCATCTAAGCAAAGAGATCTTAATTTACCTGTTTATTTATTCATTCAAACATTCAATAAACATTTATGAGCACCTCGTGCTCTGGACTAGGAAAACAAACTCGAAATTAAAAAAAAAAAAAAAAAGTCTTTTTTTCCCTTCAGAATCAGGCAAACACATTAACAGTTACTTCCCAGAACTACAATATTTGAAAAAAAAAAAAAAGTCAGAGAAAGACGGTCACATACACCTCAAAAGGTGAACTTGAAAATCACTAGCTGAAAAAAATGATTTTTGAATGGTTCTACTGCAAGCTGGTGTTTAAACTGAACATAAACTCATCTGCATAAGTAAATGTATTTGCACAAAACACATGAGGATCTCTTAAAGAGGTCAGCCGACAGCCGACCAGATTTCACCTTTCAGTCAGCCATTGCCTACTTCAGAGGAATCTGCCACACCACACACAATGCCACTGCAGCCAAGGACCTCCAAGCCCCATTATCAACCTCTTTGCCTATTTGATGCTGTTTAATCAACAATATGCAAATCAAACATACCATCAGTTCTGAGAGTGTCCAGAAAGCCTTTTCCTGGTTCATCACAGATCAGTTCAGATGCGTTCTTTTTTCAGTGGAACAGACCCAGAACTGTCTTATCACAGCATTAATAGAGGATATTTCTGCTGGCTTGTCTTTTCTTTTTCTTTTATTCAGCACCATTGGTTTACTGAGGATACAAAAATAATAAGTTTTTATTTTTAGCCATAAACCACTTCTAATGTCTCAATATATATAATTCCTCTGGTTTTAGGGGTTTTTTTTTGACTTTTTTTATTAATTTATTCATATTACATCTCAATTGTTAGCCCATCCCTTGTATCCTCCCTTTCTTTCCTCCCTCCCGCTTCCCCCTCTACTCCCTTCCCCTATGTCTGTGACTGAGGGGGACCTCCTTCCCCTGTATATGCTCCTAGGGTATCGAGTCTCTTCTTGGTGACTTATTATCTTTCCTCTGAGTGCCACCAGGCCTCCCCATCCACGGGACATGGTCCGATATGGGGCACCAGAGTTTGTGTGAAAGTCAGATCCCCTTCTCCACTTAACGGTGGAAAATGTCCTGTCCATCGGCTAGTCTGGGTAGGGGTTCGAAGTTTACTGCCTATATTTTCCTTGGCTGGTGCCATAGTTTGAGGAGGACCCCAGAGCCCAGACACGCCTGTAGTTTTCCAGGACCCTCTGGATCCTTCTATTTCCTCATTCTCCCAGGCTTCTCACCCCTAAAGTCTCAATAGGATTTTCTCCCCTCTGGTTTTAGTTTTATATGCTATACTTTCATGCATTTTTTTTAATTTTGGCATTGGATTTCTATTTTCATCCGAACATCTTAGTTATCTGATAGTGTCACCACATCTAAACATATAACTGCTCAGTGACACTATCACATACTGAGCAAGGATGTCCCAGTAATATACTCTGCAACCAACTGTGGAATGTGGCAGTAGATACTTAGCATCTGTAAAAATCTCAAGCAAGAGAAACCTAAGAATTATAACATTCTTACAGTTGAAGACAACTTACAAATTGATTGATGCAAACCTACATCATAAAAAACAAAAACAAAAAAACAATCAATGGGTATGTGGGTAGGTTTTTTTCCAGGACAGAAGAGGAAATAGACACTATCACTGCAAATGTGGGATTTAGTTAGGTAGTGTAAGGTGTGAGTGAAGACAAGCACAGAGCAGGGCTGCTTAAACTTTTGCTATCTGTGGCCCCTTTTTTCCCCAAGGAATTTTTATGCAATGCCAGGTACATAAGCATATTAGTTAAGTACATAAATCAAATATTTATTGATATAAGTCATAAAATAATTTATTTTGGAACAATTATTTGATGTATGTACATATATATTGTTGTATCATTTATTAGAAGTTAAGGAAAATTAAAATACTAATGAGATGGATTACCTATTTCTGGACATTTGATGCTGCAAGACGTAGAACACATCTTCAACATTTTTCAGAGACGGTCAATATTCTGATGTTAAATCATCAATGCTGAGTATGACCTTTCAGATAGGTAGTACAAGATAGCAAAAGTATGTTTAGCGCCATCTCAGAAATTGCTGGAAATCCTGTCCCAGTCCCAAGCCAAAATTCACTTAATGGTCTTTTTATGAAACTCAAGTCAGCAACTCAAATAATATATTTAAAAATCAAATGTTCTAACCCAATGCAATCCAAAGGCATACTAATTTGATACTTACATGCTGAGTAGGAAAATATTAAAAGCCTTGCTTTGCATAATTAATCCATTATGCTTCTATAAGAGCATAAAACTTTGTGTGGACAATAAAAACACTGGCATGTATATGTAATAGACAAGACTCTCAAATCTGAGCTGCGGTATGCTGGCAGCACTCGCTGGTATTGTGTTGCACGACCCTATGCATAATGCGAAGTGGCCATGCTGTGTGTTCAGAAGCAAGACTGGAGTGGAGTCGTATGTTGCAACATAGACAGTAACTGTCAGAAACACTCTGGATTCACTACACGCTTGCCTTTTAATTAATGTTTGGTCGCTGAGCATTCAGAAATGTCTACTGTTGCCAGATTCTCTATGATTCCCCACATTCAGCTACAGGGCGCCACGGGGAGTCTGGACACAGTTTCTGAAGCTATGGGACAGAGGGAACAAAGTCACACTGTTTACAGGATTCTCCACGGAAATGAAGGGAAAACTCTGCCTTCTTAAAGCTGAGGCAGGAGGAGCTAGGATGACCAAGCTTCCATAAGTCAAGGAGATCCTTCCACCCGAGATGTTGCCATGTCGTCAGGCCTGGCTGGGGTGCCTCTGTATCTAACTCATGACAGGCATTGGGAGGCTGCTAAGCACTTGACACAAGACAGTTATTTCAATACACTCCTCTTCTGCCTGTTATCTCTCAAAAACACCCAAATGTATCCTATAACAGTAGTCCTTCAATAAAACCAACCTAAAGGTTGGGCCAAGTGTAGTGATATACACCTTTAATCCTGGCAGTTGGGAGGCAGAGGCAGGGTGGGCCTCTGAGTTTGTACCAGCCTGATCAAAACCAGCAAATTCCAGCCTAGTGAGTTCCATTCCAGACAAGGTTACACAGTGATATCATTTCTAAAAAATAATAATAATAAAAATTCAAAATCCATTTAACCAACCAGCTTATCACCTTCCAATACAACAGGCAAGGGTGTGACCCTTAAAAAGAGCACCTATCAATCAAAGAAAAGCTTACAAGCCCAAATATTGTTAGTTTCTCTTAACTAAAAAAAAAACTATATAAGTGATAGCTCAGTTCGGAAGGACTTCACCCCAATAATTAATAAAACAACAAAACAAAACAACAACACAACAGCTGTGAAAAGCCCACATTCCTTTCATAAGCTTTTTCCCCCTCATTTGTAAACCACCATCTTTGACTGCCAATTGTGTTTCTAAAACAAAGCCCTCTCCAAGCAGAACATTTTGCTTCTCTGTGCACCTGTGAAAGATGCCGAGGAGAAGGCGGCGGCATAACGGCTCCTTTATCCCTTCCTCTTTCCCAAGACAGTGTAGTGACCTGGATGTAAGAGGTAGTGAAGAAAAGCCCCCTTGGGGCATCCTTTCTTTCTCTCTGTCTTTTCCTCCCTCATACCTTTAAGGACCTCCCTTAGAACGAATATGGAAGTCGTCATTTGATGAGGAATTTGCATGTGGATTGGCAGCCAGTGTAGCAGCTCTCAGATTAGAGCCATCCCGCTGCACACTAAAAGGCACAAAGAAGTGGAAGAGCATTTCCATCTGCCCTTCCTTTCCAGTCAGTGCGTTCCCAGCCACGGCTATTGATGAGCACTTGGAACAATACCAACACGCAGTGTAAGATCAATCCTCGTGTTTACTTCGTTGAGCTGAAGGAACAAAGGACAGAAGAAAGGCCTTAAACCCAGCCATCGCCGAAGATAGGGATGAAGGATGAAAAATGGTCCAATAGGCAGTTGCACAGAGCAAATGTATTTGAAGAAGCAGCATTCCTGGCTGAGATTTAAAAAAAAAAAAAAAAAAAAACAATGATTTGTATTTTGTACTGTGTCTTTGGGGGATAAAAGCACTTCTAGCAGATAGTACTGGAGGCAAAGTCGAACCACTGCTGCAAAGGGCTGCGCTCCTTGCCAAGGAGTGAATAAAAACTCCTTAATTGCTGAGGAGTGTTAAGTAACTGATCATGCATGCCTCTCTCCTCCCATGGTGAGGCAACTCAAGCAGGCCCCCCCTTTTAGCTCCATAGGCCCCCTGCTCCCCAACAGTTGCCTAGGGCTTGATGGCAACAGAGCAACAGGATACTGGGTCTTACTTGGATAAGAACCAGGAACTGTAATTTGTGGGATTATTTCTCTTTAAGCCTTTTTAAAGTTATTTCAGATGGGGATCCCAGCAATTTCTTTGCTGCCAAAATAAAAGTGAGGATAGAAACAGAGGGATGCGAGGGGAGAGGCCGAGATAAGGTTTACATGCAAATGTGTCTAGAAGGAGAACGCAGATGGACGCAGCCATCACAGCAAGGGAGGCAATCTCATTCTTCATGAAAATTGGGCACAACATATGACTTTCCCATTTGGTTAAACCATGTGGCACTGAACATCATCGGGGATGGATTAACCTAGGTGAAGGAATGAGGAACAGACACTCAGCAAACACACTGGCCAGAAAGGGCACATGTCCTCAATTCGACCATAGTGAGACAGCTTGTAAGACTCAAAGACCAGCTGCTTCCATTGGCAAGGCAGCACCAGGCCCCAACCCACACTTGAAGCGATGGACCTCATGGGGGGACCTCAAGAAACGCTTGCGCTTACTAAGTTTAGAGCCTTTGATTGTCCCTCAGAAGGTGGCCCTGACTCCTTCAGCAAGCCATCCCTTCCCGAGTTCTATAAGCCTCACTGCCATATCTCTCACCAGACACTAGCATGTCCCTTTAGACACGGTGGCAAGTTAGCATAGGTGACATGTAGTTTGAGCTTTGGTGATGTTTTCTGTGTGTTTGTGTGTTTTGCCTCACTCTTAAATATACATTTCTTTGAAAATGGAAGACCCCCTTTTAATCTTTGAAGCTGTTCCACTAAGTGGCATATATCCATGTTCAGCACAGAAAGACTAGTTGGAAAGCTGATCTGGTACTGAGTCTACATCTGGTAAGAGGCATTAAAGTATTGGGTAAAGTATTCCCTGTCAAAGAATATCAACATTTTTGTCATTTCAGTTGTTCAGACAAAAGGATCTCCATCATAGAGTGACTCAGATTGCCACATCTGTAAAGTAGGCATGAAATGTTAAGTACACACTCACAGGGGAAAAAAATACATAATATAGTAAAGACATGGGTTGTGCCCACCAGACTACAGATATGCTATATGTCATAATTTGTATTTACATACATATGCATACATAGGTTATATGTTTACATAGATATACTTACATATATGTAACAGCCCAAGACAGTGTCTACACACAGTCAAATATCTAGAAATTTTAAATGAATACATTCTACCAATTATCAAAATATTTTATAAATAGTGAATCTTCAGCTTTTCTCAAATGTTCACGAGAAACATGGACATACAAGCCTCAAACTTTCAAAGGAAGTTTCTTCCAAAGAACAACTTTTAACATTAACAATAAAATTCCTATCAAGAGTCAAAGACATTTCTTATTGTTCATATTGTCTGAGCATAGAAGACACACTGGACACCACAGAGAACATTAAAGGAGACTCAATTTCAGTCCAAAGGGCTCATAATATAAATTAGAAAGACACATGTTAAATTAAATAGACGCAATTTAAATTAGATGAACATCATCATTGGATTTCTCTGGCTCCTTCTCAGCAGGGACTAGAGGAGGACGTGGCTCAGAGGCCCCAATACACAAAGGGTCTGGAGTTCCCGGGTCAATAGGTCATTTATTAGATTTATTGTGAGCGTACTATGTCCAAATACTGATCCTGGAATTTCCCTGAGTGAATCTAGGATAAAAATAATACTGACTTCATGAGGAGGACATAGACACAGCAGGGGGGAGGGGCGCATGTGGCGTATGAGTTTTATGAAAATTATAAATCTGTGGCATCTCAGTTTGGTAAGAAATCCCCAGTTATTTTCCAGCAGGCCCTTAAGAGTAGCGGTTTTTTTTGTTGTTGTTGTTGTTGTTGATGTCGTTTTGTTTTGTTTTGTTTACCTTGCTTATTAAACTCTGTTCTCCATATCCACCACCACCCCCTCAAAAAAATGGGCCTGGATTTTTTTTTCTCAAGCCAGAAGGGCGTGGCTGCTCACACTCTAGACAACTTCTGATGTTCTTCAGAATGGAAAGGAGACGCTCGGCATCCTGCAGTCACAGAGACCTCTGATAATTACTTTTCTTCCTGAGATTCCAAAGCCCCTGACCAGGTTTTTGCCTCAATGATGAAAGCAAATGGGTGCATGGCTTGTCCAAGGCTGTATTGGGTTAGTGCAGAAACAAGATCAAGTTGCCCTCCAGACCCACAGCTCGTCCTGTTGCCTTCCCGTCGGACTTGTCCTCTTCTGGCTTTGGCCAAGAGGAAATATGATGCAGATATAATGTGAACACAAATGCAACCTATATATACTGTTTGAAATTTTTCTAGTAGCCGCATCTTAAGGAGCAAGAGTATGTCAAATTATTTATGATAGCTATTGCTTAACCCAGTGTGTCAAGGATATCAACCAACACGTAGTCAATATCAATGAAATATTTTACCACAATCTTCAAAATCCATATGTAAATATATGTGTATATATATACACATCATATATGCATATGTGTATATATACATATATATATATCATATCACATCATATCATATCCTTGGCCCACCACAGTTTGCACTAGCCCCATTTCAAGAGCCCAGAGGCAAAAGTGGCAGCATTACTGGCTTTACTTGATCTACCAGAGAGAAATACTTTGCCACTGAAGCCTAGAAATCAGGAAGTTCTTCTGCAGTTAGGGCTACTAAAACAAGTCACATCATCAGCCCTATTGAAAGTAAGGGAAATGTTTACAGGCAGCCTGCAACCCAACAGAGACTGCCACACACCCGATGTAAGGCTCTAGAAGCCTTTGAACATCTCCCTCCCTAGAGCATTTCCGCCAACCTCCCAGCAAGCCTAAGGGGCCATTGTGCGGAGGAGAGCTTCTCTCCCATTCTTGCAGGTTATCACTTACAAGAAAAAAAAAAAAATGAAGAAAGCATATTTAGTGTTTCAGGCAAGATCTACTGAGTGGTGGCTACGAGGCGAACACTGAGCTATGTTTAGGAGATAGAGCAGAAACTCTAGGAGCCCCCCCCCCATCGGAGGAAGGGGGTACCTTCTACTACAGCTGACTAGAGGAATGAATGCACACATGAAAACAGCTTCCGTCTGTGGGGACTCCTCCTCAAAAGATCAGGGCGAGGAGAAACGAGCACTAACCAGAATGCCATGTCAGTCTCCTTCGTCTGAGTCGCTGTTAACAATGGCAGCCAGTTAGGAGTGCTTAAAACATGTCAAAAAATGATGCTAGGTTCTGTGCGTGTTCACAGTTTGTGGGCACATGTGATAGCAGAGTGCCTGTCTGTGCGATGATGAGAGGTTAAAACCCCAATGTCTTCCTCAGCCACTCTTCACTTTGTCTACTGAGGAAGCAACGTCTCTTGCCAAAGGCAGAGCTCACCAGTGTTGGGTAGTGTAGCTAGTCAGCTTGCCCTGAGGACCGCATATCTGTCTCCTAAGCATTGGGATTACAACCGGCCACCATGCTTTTATGTGGGTGCTGAGGACCTAAACTCCAGTCCTCGAGCTTATGTGCGAGTACTTGGCCCACTGAGTCATCCACTCAGCCCCAGAGCCAGGTTCTTTTATATCGCTTCTGATTTTTGTGGTGCTTTTGCAAGTTAAATCACATTTAAAAAAAAAAAAAAAAAAAAAAGCCCTGTACTTGAAAGTCCACATGAAAATGCAGTGGTCAAAAAGAATAGCCAGGGGCTGAAGAGATGGCTCAGTGGTTAAGAGCACAGCCTGCTATTCCAGAGGTCCTGAGTTCAATTCCCAGCAACCACATGGCAGCTCACAGCCATCTATAATGTAATCTGATACCCTCTTCTGCAGATAAAGCACTCATATGCAATAAATAAAATAAAGAAATCTTAGTCCCCTCCCCTATGACTGTTCCTGAGGGGGATTACCTCCCTCTGTATATGCTCATAGGGTATCAAGTCTCGTCTCGGTGACCTGCTGTCCTTCCTCTGAGTGCCACCAGGTCTCCCCCTCCAGGGGATGTGGTCAAATGTGAGGCACCAGAGTATGTGAGAAAGTCATACCCCACTCTCCACTCAAGTGTGGAGACTGTTCTGACCATTGGCTAGATCTGGGTAGGGGTTTAAAGTTTACCGCCTGTATTGTCCTTGGCTAATTACCTGCTCTGTGCTGGCTTATTTCACATATAAATAATATAATTTCTTCAAAAATAAATAAATAAATAAATAAATAAATCTTTTTATAAAAAACAACAACAAAAGAATAGCCAGCGAACGTCGCACCACGGTCAAGTAGAGAAAGGAGGATCTGAACTCAGATCAGGCATCGCAGTCTCACCTCCACCATGTGACAGGTTCTTTTTCCACCTATTATCTTTGTGTTGCATGGAGGGAATAGGAGAGAAAGCAGCCCCTGGACCAGACCCTGCTTAGTGGCAGCTTCTTGCTCCATAGGGCTAAGTAAGACTCTGAAGAAATAAATGTTGTTCGGGAAAAAATCCAGGTGTAGTTGCTCTGTGTGCTGTGATGGGTAGGGGAGATGAAGTGAAGTGTGAGGGCCCCTCACACCCTTCATCTTGCCTCAGACTATGTCCTGGAAGCCTGGGGCGGAGAAAGCACCACTTTCATTCCTCTTTCTTGGGACTGTTGACTGCCACATAGTGATAGAGAACTACGAGCAAAAAAAAGTCACATGCCCAGCATGTTGGTAAATATGGCTGGCGAGCTGCACATCCCTGGTCATCCTGACCAGCTCCACTTGACTCCGATGCTACCGCCACATTAGCTTGAGGTCAGAGCACGCAGCGTTGGTTTTAAATTATATGGATGTGCAGAGCAGCAAGAAGGAAAAGAAATCAGACAAGCCCATGTGAGTCAGTTGGAACATTGACCTTAAAATCTGACCTTGAAGCCACTAATGTCAATGTTTCTAAGAACCTTGAAGTGAGGCCATCAATTCAAACATCAAACAACAATGCGTGCTGGAGGTAATCTCTAGGCTGTGTCTCTTAGGCTGACTCCTAAGGCTGCTTCACAATGGTGAGGTTACAACCGGGGTCCAAGGCTGATTGGTGCATAATCAATTAGCTATGGCTACTATGGCTCGGGGCACCAAGAAAGGACATATTTGTTATGTATGTGCCATCCCTGAGTCTGACTCAGACCCTCATGGACTCACATATGAGTCCAGGATCCTAGACAACAATGGATCCTGTCTGAGCCCACACTTGGGTAAATGCATTGAAAGTCAATGTGTTCCTGGCTGAGCGTGTAGTAAGCATCCTTGGGCCTGCTCATGGGTCTTGTGAAGATCTCAGACCCAAGGAATAAACTGGAGTGTCTTTGAGTTTGATTCTGCCCCAAACCAAGCCTTGGATGACACATTCTTGAAAGCCTGATGAGACCGTGGATAACTTACTGTAGAGATAACATACTTGTTATTTGACAGAGGTTTACTTCTTCCTAAATCATCTGTGTGCAAAGTATATTAAAATTACAACAAGATGTACTGTTGCTCATTTTCTCTTCATCATTTTCATATATTCTAAAGCTTTAACTTGAAAATGATTTCTTCTGCAAGCACTAAAACCTAAACAAAAAGACTCAATAGGTGTCTTCCATCCTAATTCTGATGACTCTGACAGGCAGGGCTGAAAGACATCCCTTTATGCCAGCACAATGTTCAAGGAGGACCCTGCTAAGCCGGTGAAAGGTATTTGGAGACTAGAGGGACACATCCAAGGCAGCAGCAGCCCGTGGTTAGCGTGTCTTCCTACCTCCACCCCCACCCCCCTCAACCATGCCCCGTCCTCTCTAATCCAGGAAATCTCTTGGATTACTTGCAGGGCAGAGACCCCCTCATAATCTTCTGACACTCCTACCTCACACACCTAAACCCTGATATTAGTGTTTTCCACAACAGTCAGCTACAGGGGTCAGGAGAATCTCACTGTCTTCCGGTTGTGGCCCCCGCCACGGAGGGACATAATCTTCAGATGAGAGAACTTCCTCCTCAGACAAAAGGCTGCTTCTTACAGTGCTGTGGAAGGCGAGCTTCCCAGGGTTTGGAGACAGAGATAATTACTTGGAGATTTGCAGGTAAGAGGGAAGGAAGGAGGGAGGTGACAAAGCACAAAACCTAGCCGCCTGACTCTGTCACTGACGCATCCTCTTGCTCAAAATGAGCTTGAGTGTGGCTTCAGCACTGACCTCACATCCCTCCAAAGGCAAATCTTCTCAGTTGTGAAAGGAGGCCTGTAAAAATGATTCCCATAGCCTGAATTGCTACAATTTCCAAGAGCTTTTAGCACTTCTTGGCCTGGCACACAAGTACAATTGCCAAGCAGATGCTCTCAGAGCCTCTGCCATCTTCATTTTGCATTGTGACTCAGACAGTGAGGGAGCAAGCGGACAGTCATTTCACAGCTAAAGCTGGTTGCAAAAAAAAAAAAAAAAAAGTAAAATAAAAGCAGAAGGCCCACTGTTTGGAGAATCCAGGCAGCCACCAGTCCATCTGCCATGACAAGTAGGCCGCTCAGAAGCCTCGTTTCAAGGGCAGAATATCAGAAAGGAGAGAGGCGTAAAAGGCGCAAAGAACAGCCGCTGCCATCCAAGGTGGGGTGTCTCTGTGGGCAGGCATGTTTCCAGTTCAGTGATCTGAGCTGAAACCAGGGCACCGGCATCCTAAAGAGCTTGTACAAAGCCATCTGCTCCAGTGAGCAAAGGGACACCCTGCCCTTGTCTAAGCGCACAGGGGAAGCTTGTCAACCTCGCTACCACCTGGAACTTCTCCATCGCCTGGTGGACGGTGGCTTCCTTAGCCATAAAAGGAGCGAGGATGTGGGGGTAGGGGACACCTCACGATTCACAGACCCCCCCCCAGACCGCTAGATGCATTTCAGAGGGCATCTCATTTTGCCATTATTTGGGTTGGTTGGTCAGTTGGTCGTCAGCTAATTGGTTAACTTGAACCTTCTTCCTTTATAACTCTAGTAACCAGATGTTAAGACCATCCACAAGAAAAGGCCAGGGTACAAGATTCCTCAACAAATGATGCATTGGAGCTCATTGCTTGAAAGTAGAGAGAGAATGTTTGTGTTTATAGTTATGTTACAAAGAATAAAAACAAACATGGCAAGCCACCTCCTCCACACTCTGCTGCTCAACAGAAGGGTAAGACCTACATCCTGTGTGGACTATTCTAAGACACTGGTTGAACGGTCCTCACAGAGTGGTCTGTCCTGAATGTGTGTTCCTCCTGTGCATGTTTTAAAATATATTTCATCCTTATCATTGTGTTCAATATCATTTACGTGAAAACACACTGTTTAACCACGCAAAATGGCTCTGACCATGAGGGTACCCCTAACTGCACTGTTAAACCACACAAAATGGCTCCAACCATTAGGGTACTCCTGACCACACTGAGTGGGGTGCACACTCTGAAGGAGAGTCTTAATTCAAATAACCATGATGATTTTCCAACATACAGGTGAAAAATGTCGGGGCCAAAAGCACAAAACACAGGCAGCTCCAACATTCTCCCTAAGATTTACCAAAAAGAGGCCTGTGAGATGGTTCAGAGGGTAAGAGCTCTTTCCCCACAAGCCTGACAACCTGAGCTCAATCCCAGGAACTCAAAATAAAAGGAAAGCACCAGCCAAAAGGTATCCTCTGATCTTCATCCCTACACTGTGGCAAGTACCTGCACCAACATCCCCCAACATGAACACACATGAACACACCCATAAACACACACCCATATAGACACATATACACACATATACACACAAACACACACACATATACAAATATGCACACACATACATATACAAATATGCACACATACACACACACATATGTAATAAAAATAAACTTTACCAACATGCCTGAACTTGAAGGCAAAGGCAAAGAAAAGAGGAGGGGAGGGAAGGAAGAATGGATCCAGCGCTTAGCAGATTTTCCATTCTTTCCCCCTTCATCCTATAGAGCTACTAGGCATGGGCCAATGAGAGGGAGGACCATCAGCAAAGCATTCCACCATATGGCTATACTTTCTATTAGTGTTTCTGCAGTTCCCTCTCTCCCTCTCTCTTCCCCTAAAAAAGTTCTTGTGTCTACTATCCTACGCCCTCCCCATTTAACTCTTCCCCAGTTTCACAAGAAGTTACTCTTCTTTACAAACAAAGCACTGAACGATAATGTTACCCAGAACATCCTTCAGTATGATCTACCTGAGCATGGAAGCACAGATCTTTTATACTACTCTCAGGAGGCAGATGCAGAAGGACTGTGAATTCAAAGCCAGCCTGACCTACACAGCATGAGTCTGTCTCTAAACAAAAACATAGCCACAACTTCCCTCCAAAGATCCCCACGGGCTCAAGTTAGGCCCCACCTGTAGCCAGAACTGTTGGCTACTTTATTGGGTTCTTGTATCTACCTCCCTTCTCCACCCCAATACGAGAGAGGCAAGAAGGAAGGTTAGAGGACAAAGGGGGTGTAAACCTCCTTAGACTGCTTCCTGTTGACTAGGGGCATTGAGTTCCTCGGAGCAAATTTGTTCTTCTCCGACAGGATATCCAATTTATTCTAGTTATCTCTTTGTTCACGACCTCTTGACAAACCACAGCAGCAAGATGAACAGGAGCCACCTCTCCGGAGTGCCTCTGGCCCCTCTCAGGGATCTAGCATTTATGAGAGTCCCAAGAATTCCAGCTGGAAAACACACTCCTCTGCCAGACCACAAGACACATTATAGTTAGCTGCTGTGGACAGTCTAAAGCAGCCCCATGTCACAACCTGTGATTAAAACAACATATTCATATAACACAACTGTTTTTTTCTTTAAACAAAATTTTCACTATACCCCACATCAGTCAGGATGGATACTGATGCCCCAGATAGGTATGATTAGCATAAAGTAGGATCAAGGTTGTCATCCGTAATAATTCTATTACCTAGCTCCTGACAGACAGGGATGGAGCTAGAAACACACATGATCATCACACATAAAGCTCATGATACATGAGAGATAGAAGGTCCTTAGTTGGTCAACTCCTTGGCAATCATTTCTATCCCCAAATCTCCATATCCCTCCTGATGATCATCCAACACCTGAGGGGTTTCTCTTCTCAAATCCACCTTCACTTTAAAGGAACCAGAAAGACAGACTTAGCTCCTGTCACCAGCACTGAGGCTTGTTCCTTTCACCACAATCTCAGGAGGCTGTGGCTTTATCCCTTCAGCATTCGTATTTCCTTGTAATCACGTGGGCAATCCCCACAGCATGGTGATGCTATGCCTGTAAAACTCCCAGCAAGAGCAACATCAGCACAAGCCTTGCAGTTGCAAAGACCTTTGACGAGCTCACAGAGAGGCACAGCTTGGTTTTTATTTTCCCAGTGCACTGCAGGAAAAATAGGATAAGGTGCCACTGTGTCCTTTCCCCTGCCGTGCATGTCCCCAGCCCCTGGCCTGCTGCCTCTATGGAAGACAAAGTGTGAAGAGTGCAAATGAGGAAGCCAGGAACTGGCCCTGTCTTAGGAAAGAAATCAGCACACTGACTTTCCCTAATATGCGTTCAGATGGCTTGCTGCATACGTCAGTAGGGAACATCACAACTCACTGTCTTCTTGGGACACCAGCCCTGAGAAGCAAGGACATAGATGCTGAGTTCCCAAAAGGCTGGCTGCAGGAGCTGCCCCACAGCTCTGAGCCCTTCTGAGACCCAGCCTCCTGCTGACTAGTGAGGTTTGCCAGTAGGGCAGAGCTAAGCAGGCACATCTGCTCCAAAGTGCCTCTTAATTGTAATCCTTTGGCTATTTGCTTAAGAATCATTTAACTAACTGATACATTATCAAATAACTTTTTAACCCCATCTTGACTAATTCCTTCTTACCCCAGCCCATTTGCTCAGCAAAGACACTCATGAACTCCCTGTGCCGGGGACTATTGAAAGAAAACACAATGTGAACCACAGATGTAACACATGTTTCAAAAGTTATTTTAAAATGGAGAAATGACTTCTAGTGGTATGTTTAGGGTGTGGGCAGTAGCTTACTCAGTACAGGGCTTATCTTACAAGCATGAAGGCCCAAGTTCAATCTCTGGAACCCACATCTAAAAATCAATAAGTAAAAGCCAAGTATGGTAATTCACTTCTAGTCCCAGCTCGAGGAATGCAAGACAGGCGGATTCCTGGTAGCTAACTAGCCCAGCCTACACAGTGAGCTCCAGAGCAGCAAGTGAAAAATAAACAGTGACCAAAAGCAACTTCGGGAGGAAAGGGTTTACCTGGCTTATCATTGAGGGCAGCTGAGGCAGGAGCTTGAAGTATTACAACCACGGAGAAATGCTGCTTGCTTCCCAAGGCTTAATTAACTACCATGCTTATACAACTCCAGCCTACCTCTATGGTGGGCGGGGCCCTACTCCATCAACAATCAGGGACAGGCTCCTAAAGACATGCTCACAAGCCAATCTGATAGAGGCCAATTTCTCAGTTAAGGTTCTCTCTTCCCAGGTGTCAAGTTGACAACTGAAGTTAACCTCAACAATGGAGCCTGGGAACAATGCCCAAGATTGTCCTCTGGGTGCCACCCACACATACACATGCACACACATACATCTGAACATGCAAACACAAAATAGACTTGACACCGTTTATCTATAGCATTGTCTATTTCAACATGCAATCGGTGTTTCAATAGTTGTTTTAATGTTTAAAAAAAAAAGCCGATGATCCATTTTACATTGCCATTCCTGTGCTATTTTGAGACACCTAGGTGTATTCCGTACTCACAGAACATCTCAACTCAAACTGGCCGCAGCTTAAGTGCTTACTAGTTCCCCTGTGGTCACTGACTTCCATGTTGAAACGTATAGCTCTACAGAAGTGAACAGATCTTTTAAGTATTTGGACTCTGTGATATGTCATTAATTGCAAAACACACACACACACGATTGATGACAATGTTTTAAAGCCATCTATCCTGGCTTCTGGGCTGCTGGCTGCCGGCTATTGGCGTGTGTGATTGGGCCTCCCATGTCTCCCACCTGAACTGCTTGTGAAGCATTACTTCATTTATCTCCTCATTCATCTCACAAGCACTCACTGAGTCTCTTCTTCTCATGCCAGGAAGCAGGTGGCAGAAACTCAGACACGAACAAGCCCAATGCCTGCCCACAAGACTCTGGCTATCTGGGTGAAGATCATCCTTTTCAGAAGCTATACCTCACTGTTGAGAATTTGGGGGTGTGGGCTCTGGTTTGGGTCCCTCTAGTAAGAAGCTAAGAAAGATTCTCTGTTTAGCCTTCACTTCCCGTTAAGAAAACATATGAGCTGATATGAATAGCTGTGGAGCAGCCTCCACAGAACAATCTGCCCCTTTAGCTTAAGCCCCACTACCCCCTCTGTGGCTTCTCTTGACAATGCATGGGAGCGTGGGTGAGGAAGCTGAAGGGAACTTGTCTGAGTGTCCTGCCAAGAGAAAGTGCAACTTTGTTCACTTCCCGAATACTCCCCTTCCGGGCCTAAGAAATGGCCTAGCTTAGGTTTGCTTTGTTTTCTTTTAATTACATTAAAAATTAGCAAAAGAATCTCTATAGTCTAACTAGAAGAATAATTGGCCCATTTGGTGCATCCAGCTGAGTGCTAAGATCCCTGGTTGGCATACCGGGGCTTCACACACATTTTGCTCCCAGGTAGATGATGCCTAGGAAATGCAGAGAACTCATACAGCCCCTCATTAGCCCCATTTTGAGACAGCCCCAGAGGTGGGCCTTAGCCACAGGCAGAGCCAGCTGTCAACTGTGTCGAGCCAGTAACATATTAGTTAGCAAGGGAGCAATCCAAAGAGGGAGCCGCAGATCTAAACGCCTGAAAGATATTCAGAAAAGCCATAATTATGTCCCGCAGCCGCCAAGTGTCCTCTGTGGACCTGAGAGAAAGGAAGTAGCATCCATGCTGTTGATGACTAACAACAGGTCTTGGATGTAACTCACCAACACAGTCTTAAGTACATGAGTCGTGATTCATTTCAAGTGTGTACAACTCCTACCAGGAGACGCTGACAGCCCGATATAGGTGCCAGGAGCAGGGCAAAGGTAATAAAGAATAAGAGGGTAGGAAAGAAAAATATCCATGCCTGGCTTTACTAAGCATCCAATGGCTCTATTTTTATGCATGAAATCACTCCTTTGCATCTTTTTTTTTAAAGATTTATTTATTTATTATGTATTCTGCCTGCAGGCCAGAAGAAATGGTTGTGAGCCACCATGTGGTTGCTGGGAATTGAACTCATGACCTTTGGAAGAGCAGTCAGTGCTCTTAACCTCTGAGCCATCTCTCCAGCCCCACCCCACCCCCTTTGCATCTTTTAAAACATGATTTGCTTAGTTTGGTTTCTATTGGTGGTAAACCTGAGTAGCAGAGGCATCACACTTCCAAACCTGTAAGTCAGTGGGGTCTCAAGACAAGTGGAACCAGGAACTCTAAGTGATCACAGTACTTGGGTAAAGGAAACAAACAGCCTGTTTCAAGCAGCCTCAGCAGCACGGATCACTGAAGCACGCAGCCCCACGGCCATTGCATCTGGGTCCTGTTTGGGGGGCTTGTTTCTCAAAGCAGCAAAAGAACTAGTTCTTAGGCTCTGTGCATTATATTTTCAATCACCCCAACAGCATTCAGGTCTTACATAGAGCAACATACCCTGAATCCAAACAGGTTACAGACTGATTGTGGTGGTGGTGGTGTCCCATCAGCAAAATCCTCGCAATCGGTCAAAGCCCCGGGCACTGCCCACCAATGAGCAGAGTTGGTGTGAAGGTGCCTTGGAGTTTGTCTCAATTATAAGCAATCATGAGTAGACAGTTCCCATGGCTGCTGTATGCATTACCATGAAGTTTGTGGTTTAAAACATAGCACAAATTTAGTAGATCACACTTTGGGAGATCAGAAGTCCAAAATGGGGCTGAGGTGTGTTCTCAGTTCTAAAATTCAAGTATAGCATATGAAAATCCCTGGATTACCCAGACACACATACACACACACACACACATACACACACACACACACACACACACACACACACACACACACGGTGGAGGAGAAGAGGAGGAGGCGAGTGTCAGGAAACCAGAGGTCTAACACAGGTCTACAGGGCTGGATTTCATTTAAAAGTATCAAGAACAACTAAACTGTATCTTTACTTTTTTCATCTTCTCTAGACCACTCACATTCCTTGGCTTACAACCACTTCCTGCTCTTCAAAGCAATACAAAGAGCATCCTCTCTCTTCTGCCCTCGGCTTCCATGCAAGCATTTGGCTCTCCTTCCACCACTCTCTCTGAAAGACCCTTGCAATTGCAGTGGGCTCGTCCCGGTAATCTCTCCGAGTCTCACCTTAGGATCATTCCTTTTACAATATCCACTGCCCTAGAAAGTAATACATTAGCATGTTCTGAAGATTAAGAGAGGATCATCCCGAGGGACCATGGTTTAGCACATCACATCTCAACAAAAGGCCGTCGGACTGCAGAAGAGATTTGAGGGTAAGAGTCACCTGGAAGCTCTGGGAATATAGCAACAGGAGCTAAGACAAAAAACAAAACAAAACAACCCAGAGTCAAACATGGTGGTTCTGAAATCAATTCATTGCAACATGCCATTAAAAAAATAAGCTATGTTTTTAGTTTCTGGGCATTGAGCTTGGTATCATTTGCCCTTTTCATTTCCCAGGTCTTAGACTCTGCACCCATTTACCAACCTATAGCAGGTGACACATCGTCATCACTAAATCTCTTGTCTTTGGGGGCTTTAGCAAGTCTTGTTTTCCAGGTACCAAGGCAAAAAGAATATAGCCGTGCTGTGCACCAACTCCTCTTTAGGTCTATGTTAAGAAGCCCGTGTTTATTGCATACAGTTGGGGTCAGCTTCACCGCTGCCAATCTGCAAGCTGCTGGGAGACATGGCCAGTCACCAGCTGAGTCGCCAGATTCTGCAACAGAGCAGCATGACTTGACTTTCACTATCACCCCCAGGACAAAGGTGATGATGAGTGGGCATCATCTAATACCTGCAAGGGGAAAAGCCGTGACCAGAGGCCAAGTCTGTTTTGCAGACCCAAACACACTTTCCAAAGGCATATCTCCCACTGGGCTGGGAGTGCTGCTAAAGCGCCCTCACAAGAGGTGCTGGCTGAGCACAACTAACCCACTGTGCAAAGACAGGTGCCATACCTTTAAGATTATGCCACATGTGCTTAAAATGGCCATTAAATAATCAGAAACACACCAAAATGTGAGGAAAAACCCAGGGCTTGGGTAGCACATCTATTTTGCCTGTACTCACTGTTATTTGTGCTTTCTCTGAGGTGAAATACTTTTGCAAAAATTTCAAAGAGTTTTCATCCACAGCATCCGTCTTAGCAACTCACCTTGCTAAATCATGAATGAACCTTGGATCAATGGAAGCCATGTGGCATCTGAGCTTGAGAAAGTTGTCTCAATGTTTCTGACCCACCTAGTAGGTACTCAAAGCTAAATACCATCCCTAGGCTGGGCATCGGTATTGTTGCTAAAATTCTTTGCCTGGAAAAAAACATAAGGAACATCTACCTTGCATCCCAAGGAAAAACTGAGGTATGAGTCCCCAGAGTTCAGAGGGGGTGTGGAGTTCTGGGCTTGCTTACAGAGCAATGAGTGAAGGGAGCATAAGGGACTTTAAAGTAGCCACACTGGAAGGTCTGCACCCAGTAGGGATGATGGCTTCCCTGCAGCAATACAGATGGAACTGCTCCCCTTACTCTTCTCCACCTCCTTCCTACATCCCCTCTCAAGAACCCAAGGATTGCACACAGTTGTTTGGCAGAAGTGAGTGGTTGCTATATATACAAGTGAGGGATTGTGGAACACCTGACCCATCTCCCTGTGAGGGAAAGTAAATAGTCAACAGGCTCTGCTGTGGTGACCTTTTATGGGAAGGCCCAGAAAAACTCCTGGAGATGGTGGCTTGGAGGAGCACCCTCAAGGACAAGGGCCAAAGTCTCAGTTTTCTTGCCTTGTAAAAGTGGAAGGAAAGTCTAAGATGAAAGCCTAAGAAGTGTTAAATGTGGGGACAAAGGTAAACAGGGTGCTGTGAATGTATGTGAGGGGGCTTCTGGGTATAGAAGACTAGAGAAGATGCCTCTGAGGAGATGACATTTAGGCTAAGAGAAGAAGGAGGAGAGGAAGAAGAAGATTGAGGAGGAGGAGGGGGGAGGAAGAGGAGGAGGAGGAGAAGAGGAGGAAGAGGAGCTGGCCATGAGGAAAGAAAGGAAGATCATTTCAGACAGAGTAAATAACAAGCCCAGATGTGGTCACCAGCAGAAGGGAGAACAGTGTGACAAGGGCATCAGAGGAAGGCAGAAGTTTGAACTGAGATGCTATTGTGGAGGTAGAGAAAAGCAGTGGACCCAGTGAAACCGATTTCTAGGCTTTACTGGAGGACTCTCTATGTCTACTCAGCAAGCATTTGTGAATACTCAATACATGCTAAGCACTTTCTACTACTAAGCAACTGATGGACACCATGACCCTGTAATACACACACACACACACACACACACACACACACACACACTGCACACATGAAACCTTGGTGGTAGTACACACACTAAGAAAATACACAGCTAAAAATGTTATAAAACTTGTTTTCCTGGCACCATCACTATAGAGGTGATAAGTCTCTGCAGCTACAGACACAGCGAGATATGAAAGGCCTGGGGCACACTGTCTTTTAGAGTCATGCAAAGGAAGCAAGACTGAGCTGGCAGGAAGGGAGGGGCAAAGCCAGAAAGCAGCTGACATGGAAAAGACAGAGTGAGGAACTGCTGCAAGGCTGTAGGATGAACGGAAGGAGGGGCTGAGCTCCGGGTCTGCACCTCAAAGGTCATCTTCATCTCAGTGAGGAAGCAGAATCCAGACTCTCAGGAACTATAGAGAGCAAGCACAGATAACGCCGGGATGCTTTGTTGATAGATGAAGCACAGAAATGAGGCAGAGGCACTAATGGAATGGGAAATGAGCATGTTTCTGTGTGGCATTTTCTTTCTAAGATAAAAACAAACACTAGTGCATCCATGTTTAGACGCTTGTGGGATGATACTTTAGGGGAAAGGCAACACGGAAGAGAGACGAGAATGCTGCAGCGAGCAGTCTTTGAGGAAGGGTGTGGACAGGACACCTGTGGACTGGCTACCTTGAAATAGTCCACAGCACTTCATTCACTGTAGCAAGAGGGAAGACGGAAGGCACATGCCTGGAAACAGTTGGGTGCATAGATTCAAATGGGGGAAGAGGAGGCAATTCTTGATTGGCTGATTTTGTTTTCTCATGAAAATACAAAGGGAGGTCCTCTGCTAGGAGGAAACCAATAAGAAAGCATGGGGCAGGGAGATGTTGGCCAGACAAATTCAAGACGTTTTGAGCATTTCCTTCTCAGGAAAATGTCCCAGGAATGCCAACCGTAGGGTTCTATGACGGAGACTCCAGAAATGAAACATAGCACTCACCTCAAGGTTTATTAGTTTACACTGAGCTGATATGCGTGACCATGGCCTGAGAGTGTGGACTTGGGGAACTAGTCACAGAGCAAAGTTTAGTCATAAATCACTGAGTTCAATGGGGATGTCAAGTAGGTGGGTTACAGAAAGACAGGGTAAATACTACTGTAGGTTTCGGAGGCTCTCTAATCACATTCTTGGCTTTGGGGTTCACGGAAGCTGGTGGTCTGCTATAGTAGTATGTTCCAAGTGTTTTCCCTGATAGTTGAAAGAATGTTAAGCCAGATACATCGTGAGTGAGAAATGACTATTAAGAGAGTTAAAGGAGGGGTTACAACTCCACCATCACCAAGTTCTAGTCAGCCAACCAACCCTGTAGAATCTTGAATGTGAATGTGGTTTGGTTTGGTTTGGTTTGGTTTGGTTTGGTTTGGTTTGGTTTGGTTTGGTTTGGTTTGGTTTGGTTTGGTTTGGTTGGTTGGTGGTTGGTTGGTTGGTTGGTTGGTTGGTTGGTTTCTTTTTTTGTTTGTTTGTTTTCAGGGAACTCCAGTTTACATGATCTTGAGATACATTGGTCCAAAATTATACATTTGACCCATTAAAGTTTAGACAGCCAGGTGCAGACATGGAAAGGACAATTGGATGGCATTAGCCAAAACTAGCCTTTTATCTGCAAAACCGATGCAAAAACCATTGGATACAAGCAGAGAGTGATTCTAATGGTGGGCCGGAGAGTGCAACCTGGGGAAAGAGGAAGTAAAGACACAAGGACTAACGCAGTGGGGGGAGAGGGGGTATCCCTGCCGGGAGGTCACAGTGACTACATAGGATTAGTGAGGGTAGGGTTGGGAATGTGGCCATGGAAATTAGACAAAGGAGGTAGAGGGTTTGGAGAGGAGGTACGCAGCTGGAAGGTCACAGGATCATGTACTGAATACCTGCTTGTTGGACTCATCACAACCCAGAGTAGAGCCGGGACCAAGGGCAGTAGAGCGCCCACTGCTAAGCCTGGCTAAGATTGGCTGGTAGGCTGGATGCTTTCCACCGCTCCCTTTTGTGTTTCCTGCCTCCGCCTTGCACAGCATGGATCATGGGACTCATGAAGGAGCTCCCTTGCCCTCTGGCTTCTCACTGAGTGATGGCAGGTGATGGGGAAAGGTGATTTTTTGGGGATATTTATTGCCCTTGCTTCATTGTTGCAGGATTTCTGGGGACCAACCTCATCTGTTTACAGAGAGACTCAACTCCTGTTGTGGCATTCTCCAACTGCTCTTCCCCCGCCCCCCCATTCTTCTCCCTGTAAGAGAGAAGCTTACTGTTATTAGCCCCAGGCCCACTGTGCAAGGGATTTCCCTCACCCTAATCACACTTTTGTAAATAGTTCCTTTATTAAACTTATCACAAATTATCCTAATTTGAGCAGGCCATCTGTTTTCTGCTGGGAGCCTACTGATACAGTAGATGACAGCAATATGAAGACCTATCTTGCTGGGTCCATTGTAAAACCTAGAGAAATTATGCGCAACTAGCGAGGTCTGGCAAATTATACCCAATGGCGGTGGTTGTCGTAGTTGTTGTTAGTATAAACCTACACACTATATTCAGGCACAAGCAGGGCCTTGAATTCATAACTAGATGTTAATGGAGAGTTAAACACCTGGCTTCTGATACCATTCAGGAACTCTCAGATCCAGCAGCAGCCAATCAATCAAATCGTTTATATGAAGAACAAGTATATCCACTAAAGAAATGGAAAAGGACTTCAAGAGATAAAAATTAAGTAGTTGGCTTCTATGGATAGGCTAACTGACATAACCATGATGTGAATCCAAGTAGGCCATGTGGCAAAGTTTCTGGAACCAGAGATAGGAGATGCCCTGGCATTACGTCACCCACTCATCTTCTGCTCCTGGACTCTGCAGCAGTCTTGTTCCCAGGGGCCTGCAGCACAACTGCCACTTAAAATAGGGGACCCAGGCCACAGGCCCCCTGCACACTTGAAAATAGTTTACAGCAATGACCTTCTATATGCCCCAGAGGCTGACTTTGCAAAGGGACAGCTCCTCACTTCAAAGCCATTTCCCCATCTCTGGTCTGAACCATGTGTACTGATTAAAGATGATAAATAAGATGCCAGGCAATAGATATGATATGGAGAAGTGGATTATAGAAGCATGGGAGAGCAGGGGAGGGGGAGGGCCAGAGAGAAAGAGAGACAGAGACAGCAAGAGAGAGGAAGGGGAAGAGAAGCAAAGGAGGTCTGAGAACAGCAAGAGAGAGGCAAGACAGACCAGGTGGGTTTGCCCTTTTTAAGTCCTGGGCAGCTGGCCCACCTAGTGGCGAGGAGGTAATGATGTCACAGGTTGCTAGGCAGACTGGGACAGTATGCTAACACCATGGAAACTACCAGCTCAGGATTTCAAAGCACAAAGACCAGATTAGAGGGTCCAGCCAGGAGAGACAGTGTAGGATGGGCTCAAAGAAACACATTCTGGGAATAAACTCAGGACAGACCCAACTCATTTGTACATTTGGGAAAAACAAAAGGATCCACGTGTTGCTGCCAATGTTCAGTATCAATCAAAACATACAAGGTCATCATAAGCATATGAGATTGCTCCCTTTACCATGGCCTAAAGTGGCTTCCCATTGCCCCCGGATCCGAAACCAAATTTCCTCATGGTGCTTCAGCCAGCAGCGGTCTTTAAAACCCACAGCCTCTGTCTTGTCTGCCTTCTCAGGTGCTCACAGTGGTGTGCTCTCTCTGGAATAGAACATGAGACTTTTTATACACTGTTCTGGATCTCCCAATCCTACGCCACCATTCTGCCTCCTTCAAGAAGTCACACTCAGGACTCAGTGCGCTTTATTTCTTCCAAGAAGCCTTCCATGATCCCCAAGAACAGCTACACTAGGCTGTGGTGTCCTCTTCTTGAATTTTGCATTTATACAAAGGTTTTGTAATTGTTGCACAACTTCTGTCTCCCTCCAGCAGTCTGCTCTATGAAAGCACAGAATTCGTCTATCTGCTCTGAAGCCATGGCTCTCAACCTGTGCGTTGTGACCCCTTTGTGGGGGAGAGGGTGAAAAGACCCTTTCACAGGGGTCAAATATCAGATATCCTGCATATCAGATAGTTACATGTGAATTTTTAGGGTTACCTCTCTCAGTTTGACGGGAAACACCATTGGTATTCTGAAAGTCAGTCTGAAAGATCCACCTCCAACAAACTCATACCACACTATGAAGTTTTAAAATTATTTTATGAAGCTAAATGAAGGCCAGAAAAAAATGTGGCAGAATCTAGAATACATCTCATTCACCCATCCATTGCGGTGGGGTCTTCACTCTGGACTGACTGTACGCAGGGATGTGGCAGGCAAGCTCACAAGATGCTTTCCCCCTCAGAGCACCAAACAAAGAGTGGCACTGTATTGAGATAGACTTGCAATGGTTGCTTAAGTAATAATGAAATAGTCTCGGCTTTGCCATCCCAGGTAAAGATGAAGACCCGGGAAAATTGTCACATTTTCTGTGACACTACCATCGGGTTTAGGAAAGCCATTGGAATTGTATTTTGGCAGCCATTAAAAATTCTGCTTATCTACCTCTTGCAAAGTAAATAGATCCCTGTACTTTATACTAGGCCTTTGCCATGGGAAAATAACACAAAAAGAAATGAAAAATTTCACAGAGAGACAGAGAGAGAGAGAATAGTTATTACTGCACTCTACAGTGGTTAAATAAAGAAAGAACCTGACCTGCAGCCCTGAACTGCGGCTGCAGATGTCATGCCATAAGCAGAGAACCACATGATGAAATAGAAAGCAGCCATTTTTCATTTTGAAGATTGTTGCAATTCAAGCAAAATCCTGGGGCTCCAGAGACGGCTGAGTGGACCTCTTCCAGCCCTGCACCACATGGTGGCTCACAGTCATCTGTGACTCCAGCCTTGGGGATCTAACACCCTCTTTGGGCCTCCATGGGCACTCCACATGTGGCCCATAGACATAGATTCAGGCAAATGCCCGTACAAATACGATAAAAATAAAATGTAATCCTTAAATGTCATTTTAAAACCAGAATACAAAATTTATGTGCTCAATGATTGCAGCTTCTTTCCTCATGCATGCAACTTAAATCAAACAAAATAACAAAAACATTAAGATAACTTAGTAGACAAGTTGTGTGGGGTTTTTAAAATTTGTACTTCTAATCATGTTAAAATGTTTTTAAAATTAAGGTAATGTGCTGTATTAGAGTTGTGGTGGATACAATCAGGATTCCAAAAGTGAAAACATCAGGAAGGCGCAAGCTCTGGTTTCAGTTCAGAAAGTCTCTTTTCCCAAAAGACAGGAAAAACTAGCTTCTGGCCATCGGTGTGAAAAAAAAAAAAAAAAACTAGAAAACTTTCGTTCCTGCAGGCTCTGAATCAGCAAGCTATGCAACATGGCTGTTAACAGCAGAATAGTTCGGAGCACACAAACAAGGCAGTGTTACATGAATGTGTCCCCTGCACTCACTGACGGAGAGACCAGACCCTGGAAAGGCACTGTCCCTTGCTGTGCCATCTTGAGCAGAGCTCTGATGACCAAAAGGGACCAGCCAAGGCAAGGAGAGATCTGAAACTCCTCTCTTTCAACTTGAGGAGCTGTTGAAGGAATAGAGACACTAACCTGGCATGTTTACCACTCTCGTCTTGTAGATGGAAGCTGCTTTTTTGTCTTAAGTGTTTTCTTTTAGTCAAAAATCTTAATTTCGGCAAGGTCATTCCCCCCCCCTTTTAAACTCTCTAGTGAGATATATCCTCCCCCATGAAAGTTTGAAGTGCTCACCGCCCCCCCTGGAGCTTATCCCCTTCCTGCTGCAGGTCTTACTCCTGTTCTATGTCCCGGTGTGGTCATTGTCATCATAGCTAGGTGTACCTAGCCACTCACGGGTCCTTGGGTACACAGTACCTCTCGGGGCTACTGCTCTTCCAGGTTGCTGAATTTCAATACTTGCCCCCCCCCGCCATGCTGCTTCACTTCCCACCTCTCTGATCAGCAAGGGTACTTGGTCCGTCTCCCTCCTCCTCTGCACACCATAGGGGAAGGTCTGGTTACTTAGGCACCTTCTCCCTGGCTGAGGAGCCTGCCATTATTCATCATTTCGTCCCAGATGGCACTCTTTCCTACGTGAAACAAATTCTTTGCAACTCCTAGGTTACGGATTCATCTCTGTCCCAGCAGAATCCAGTTGAACCAGTGCATAGATGTTTCTAAGTCAGAATACCAAGCAAGAGAGTGAGAGCACAGTCTTCAAGCAGGTACAAGGCGGTTTCTTGCTCTCTCCTTGCAGTCCTTAGGCATTGACCCACCAGTGACACCAACCCAAAAACCACTAGACACATGCATAAATCCCATCTGCTGGAAACACAAAACGTAGGCAAAATGCTTTAACATGTGCTGTGAACTCTGCCATTGTTGGGCAGTTGGCTTTAAAAAAATTCCATTGGCCATAAATCTACATTCTCCCCCCCCCCCCCAAATGAAACCTAATCCCCTCACTTTCCCCTAGCAGTCAGATAACCATCTCCTTGTTTTACAGGAAATGGTTTAGAAGAGAGAAGAACTTGTCTGACAGTCTTATAAGTTCTAGAAGAAGCTTGCCCTGACAGTCCCTTTCTCGTTTGCCCTGTTCCCTCTCATCCCAGTAAACATGCTTACATGCGCACACAACATAATGTACACATACAAGTTAAGTACTTGTGCCCACTCATGTGCACATAGAGATTAGGGCTGGAATCATATTGCTAAGAGTCTGCCTTGGACCTCAGCATCTTTCTCTATCTCTAAATTGCTTCCCATCTCTGCTTTGTCTGATGACTCTTTTTTCATCTGTCTACAGGAGACTCAAGTCTTGGAAAGCGGAGGACCCCAGATATAGTGCACACAGTCTACTTTTACAGCAGGGAGCCCAACCTGGCACTTTTAGTGTACTTGGGAGATGAAGAAACATCCTATCTTACACTGCTCTGACTCTGCTCAGTGTCGGCCCCTGAAGCCTCCTGAGACACAGTTGTGCCCTGCCTCTCAGCAGCACAGAGCAACCTCTTTCTAACAAGAGACTGCCATTTTCTAACTTCTCCCACAGAATCCTTTTCTGGTCAGTGCTTAGCAGCACTCACCTTGAGGTGGCAGGAGTTGACACTGTGTAGGTGAAGGGAACATGACAGAGGCCACCACCGCTCATCACTTCCCCGAGATGGGAAAGCCCTCGGGGTACTGGAGAATGAGGAACTTTTTTTTTCTTTGCCACTGATGTTATTGATTCACCCAGCTCATAGGGAGCATCCCTTTATGTTGGGCTTTCATGTTTCTGCTTTGTTGCATGGGTGCAGAAAAGAATATTGCAAATTGATCTGTCTTCCCAGCCTTTGTTGAGAACAGACTCCTATTACTCTAGTTTCTCAGCCTGTCACTGCATGTTCACATTCCAGGGCATATATAATCAGCCCAGCTAAACACCGAGGGCTGAGCTGATTAATGTCCAACGTTCTTGCCTGAGTCCATTGATGGCATGCCTGTTTGATGATCTCTGCGATAGATAGCCACTTCTGATTGTTTGACCTTTGCCCTTCACCCTGCGGCTGTCGGTTCTAGTACCTGTTTAAGTTGACAGCGCGTACATTGCGTCTCCATCACCTTTAAGGAAAACCGTAGTGCCCTGGTGCTCTGAAAGCTCAGAGACAGGCTTTTAAGGAAACCCATTTCTGATATCAGTTGAGCAGCATTTGAGAACCAATCATATATCCATTAACCAAGAGGAAAAGGCATTATCTGTAGCTATGATGTTACACGTGTACTTTAGAATCTACTCATTCTTTCTGATTTAGCTTGTGTGTTAATTATGATCGATGGATTTCCTCAGAGACGTGAAACTATATCACAGCTTTTAATTTCTCATTCCACCATTTCCCAGAATTCTGCTATTTTAATTACTTTATATGCCATTTACTTCTAATAGCTCAGAACAAAAGGGTCATCATCAATATATCTATTATATATAATCTCAGGCATATGGGCCCATTTCTAACATAACCCTAATATTAGGTTAGACAGGTTGTATTTTTAGTTCTTGGGAGTCTCTTTAACAATTTCAAAGATGTATTTCATTTATCCTAAAATACCTTGGGTTATAAGATAGGTTTGGGTCTATTTATAGAGCTGAGTTCTCAAAAATGCACATAATTTACACCCAACCTAAGAACCAAGTAGCTACAGAGCTAATGCAGGTGCATTTCCCAGCCATTTTTAAGGTCATACCCACTCATACTACCCCACAGGAAAATGGAGGATCAATGAAAGCATGCCAAGGTCACCAAAGGACAAGTCACATATACATCTGTTTAATGAATCACATGTGTCTGGGTGTACAACAGTAGATTACAATAGGAAAAGTATTAGGTAGAAAAGGAAATGCAATTGACATTCGACTGTGTGCTAAGAGCAGGTATCCAATCATGCCAAATACACATGCTTTTTTATTTGTGTGTGTGTGTGTGTGTGTGTGTGTTTTATTATTAATTTATTCTTGTTACATCTCAATGGTTATCCCATCCCTTGTATCCTCCCATTCTTCCCTCCCTCCCATTTTCCCCTTATTCCCCTCCCCTATGACTGCTCCTGAGGGGGATTACCTCCCCCTGTATATGCTCATAGGGTATCAAGTCTCTTCTCGGTAACCTGCTGTCCTTCCTCTGAGGATGTGGGGAGAGAGGAACACATGCTTTTTTAAATGGCACAGAAAAGAACACACTGTTATAGAGGAATTGGAAAACTTAGGAGCACAGAGCGACTGTGGAAGCCGTCCAGCCCAATCATCCTGTATGACAAAGAAATGGAGACACGCAGAGGAAGAGCTGAGGTAGGAGGGAGCCTGGTTGCCTCCCAGTCCCTAGGCCACTACCCTTCCCAAGTTACCTTGGCTGCTTTCTTCTTACCTTGGCTCACTCTGTTACCCTTTCCCTGTTTTTCAACTGGAAATGTTAGTCACTATGAATATATAATCCTTTGTTGAATCTGATTTCCTTAAAAAAACAATGTAATGGCACCTGGGAGGCAGAGGCAGGTGGATCACTGTGAGTTCGAGGCCAGCCTAGTCTACAAAGTGAGTCCAGGACAGCCAAGGCTACACAGAGAGACCCTGTCTCGAAAAACCAAAAACAAACAAAAAAACAAACAATGCAATGGCTTGTGGCTCGGTTTCTGCGGTCTGGATATCATCAAAATTTTAATGTGCCTCTTTTTACTTTGTGATCAACTTGATTGCTGAGGCTAGCTCACAGTTTTTTAAGAATATGACTTCCATAAAGAAAACTGCTGAAAGACTCTAGTGGCGAGCTGCATTCTGTCGTGTAAAGTTCTGGATAAGCGCCACGAACTGTTACCATAAACGCTTCAGGCTCTTACACACCCATTTGTTTTATTTTGACATTAGGTTTGTATGCTGAAAACCTCAAAGGTTAAAACCAACTTGAATATATATGCTTCTGCACGTATAATTTCAATTTGAAAATTTGAGCTCACTGTGAACTTTGGAAAAAGTGTTCTTTCCCATGTTGAGTTGACGTTGTATGGAAATTAACCACCATATTGGCCTAGAAATGATAGGTGGCTTTTTTTTACCATTTGTATAGGGGTAAGACAAGATATTAAATATGTAAGATATTACCAACATGGGTTTGGCTTCTTTAATTACATGTGTATGCATATATTTGCATGAACTTAGCAAGATTGCTTCTTCTTTTCCTTTCATAAAATAGTTTAAACACACAAGAAAACGTAGGGCAAATTACAGTTCTCTCTTACCCTAGTGAAATAATCAAATTCGGTCATATTTGTTGCAGAGTTTTAAACATTTTTTCAAAGTAATTTTTAAAAATTACAGATGCTCTTCAAATTGCTAACACACAAACATATTTTTGCTTCTTTAGTAAAAACCAATATCTGAATTTGGTGTTTGTAATTTTTATATTTTTTCTTACTACTACTCATCTCTCTATAATCTGTAATACTGTTTGTATATTTGACATATTTACATAAATGGCATATGCACTATGCTATACTTCAACATGTCTTTTTACTACCACTTTTGTGTTTTGAATCTAGTCATGTGATCCCTGTAGCATTCCATTACAGTGACGAATGCTCTGCTGTATTCTACAATCTGAACACACAGCAGTTCATCCATTCTCTACTGTTAACTGCAGGATTTCAGTAAGCACTTTCACACCTAGGTACTTTGCCAGTTTGTAAGCAATTCTCTACAGTGTATCCTTAGTAGTGGATGTTCTGAGCCAATGAGAATTTTCAGACTTACTAAGTAACACCAAATGAGCCTATGAGTGATGCCAATTTTGAATCTTCGCACTCAATATCATAAGAACAGACAAAGTTCTGTATCTCTGCACTAGCAGACTTCTACATGTTTCGTGTAGTGAGATCAACCTTCTGCCTGCATGTGCTTTAGTCTGTACTTTTCTAATTACTAAGGACATTGAGAATAGTGTTGTTTATCAAACACACAGAACTCATCACTTAACAGTTCACTCTGTTGCTCCTTTTCCGCTGGACCACAGTTGGTCTTGGTGATTTAGAGTACAGACAGAGAGAGGAACTCAAAGCCAAACCTGAAATATGCCAGGCGAGCACTCTTGCTGAGCTGTATCCTCAGCCCAAGGATTCCGTGTCGCATTAGTAATGGTGACTGATATTTTGACAGTTCTCACTGAAAGCAAGTCATCACTCTTAGGGTCTCACAAATAGTAGCCGATTTAACCTGCACGACAGTCTCACAGCAAACGGCACAAACGGAGAATCTGGAGGTTAGATAACTTGGCAAAGGGGCACACACAGCTACTAGGTGATGGGGCCATGATTCCGGACCAGAAGTCCCAACCTGGACTGCCAATCTTCTGCCACTCATTGTTTCAGAGGATCCAAATCCCTACCTTATTAATACATTTAAAAAAAATTTTTTCTAGTCTAGGGCTTTTTAATACATTTCTTGTGTATGCCATTATACATGAACACATGAATACATTTTTTTTGTCTGAAATACATATATAATTTATGACTTGGGGGTTCAATTTCTTTTAACTTTTTAAAGATTTTCTTTTCATAACTTTTATGATATAGAGTAGGGTAGAGTTTTCATTTTGCCTTTTGCAGTATAGAGAACCACCTACCTTCACATCACATCACATCACATCACATCACATCAGTACCTGATTCTTTCCTTGGGGGTCTAAAATGCCACATCTTGCAAGTCAGGTATCTGAATATCTGAGGCCTGTCCCTAAGCTCATACAATACCCTTAACTATTCTTGAAAGTTGACAGACCACGTCTCATTGTTTCTTTTTAAAAATCTCCTTGCCAACTGTAGTTTTACTCTTCCTTGGACACTCTAAAATAAGATTGTCACGTTCCTTTTTTTTTTTTTTTTTTTTTTTTTTTTTTGTGACTCAGCAGTTAAAGAGCACTTTGCGTTCTTGCAGAGGAGCCAGGTTCACTTCCCAGCGTGCGCACACAGTCCTCTATAACTCCAGCTGCAGGAGATCTGATACACTCTTCTGGCCTTTGCAGGCAGCAGGCACAAACACGGTGCACAGACGCACCGGCGAGCAAACCATCCACACACATAAGAGGCTTTTCTTCTTTAACGCTAACAAATTCTAACAGAAATTTTATTGCAATGGCATTGAAATTATGGATTAATTTGGAATTTATTAAGATCTTCATGATAGTGAGCCTTGCCATCCGGAGGCATTGTGTAATTCGCCATTTGTTCAAGTCTTTTCAGATTTTATGTCTTTCTTTCCTTCCTTTTTCTTATTTCACTGTCTGTAAATCTAACACTAGCAAAGTTAGCAGAAGTGCAAGTGGGCATCATTCTCTTCCTTCTAACATTAACGGAGGGATTTCTAATGTTTTTACTGTTGTGTGTTATAGGTTTGTTATGATGCCTTCTAAATTTTCTCTGTGTGCATTCATTTTATATGGCTGTGCCTCACATAGGACGCTTCCACACGGGCACATACTGTATGCTAAACATACTGTCCCCATACCTTTCCCTTTCTTATCCTTCTGGCTAGGCCCTTTTGTCCCCTGCTAGAAAGTTTTGCTTTTCCTTTCATGCCCTGTATTCATACATGATTATATTGTAGCTAAAAATACAGGAGCCACAAGTGAGAAAATGGAGGCTAACTGTTTCATTTTATATGATCATCTCCACTCCTGTAGATTTTCTCTGCAATGAAACTTTGTTCTTTCTGTTACATTTTATTGTTTATTTTACATGTGCATCTGTGTGTCTGTGTGTGTGCATGTGTGCATGCGTGCATACATGTGTGTGCATGTGTGTGTGCATATGTGTACCATGGCACACACATAGAGGTCAGAGGACACCTAATGGGGGTCCACTCTCTCCTCCCGTCATGATCTTCATGGGGTCACACTGGAGCTGGCAGCTGGCACCTTGATGGACTGAGCCAGCTCACCAACTACATGGCTGAAAATGATTCCATTGTGTGTACAGACAGGAGTTCCTTTCTCGGATCCTCTGTTGCTGGCAACAGGGCTGGATCTGGACATCAGCTACTGTGAGCACTGCAGTAAAGCCAGGTTGGCGTCTCTGCGATGTGCTGTGAGTCCTTTAAAGACCATCCTCCTGAGGCGATGGCTCATCTCTGCTTAGAATTCTTACCTTGAGGGCTGGTTAGGGAAGAATTTTTTCTATCTATGGAGCAGAAGGGATGGCTTTCCCCTTCTCTCTGATAATAGTACATGCTACTTAGTAAAGTTTTTTGCTGGCTCCTTTCATGCTAAGACTAGACATGACCCAGGTGTGATATATCACTTTTGAAAGTTTCTGATTTGAGAGGAAAAGGGTCCTGTGTCTGGATAAAATTTGTCTGTAAGGTCACTATTTTTCTTGCTGTGTCCATGTTCATACTTGCCAACAAAAAGCCTAAAACACATTCAGTGGCATTTTCTCTTCATGAACTTCTGAAATATTTGCATAAAGATCATATATAGTCCTTGAACACAGATTATAAAGGGTTAGTCATTGCAGTTGCTAGTGTATTTGGATTTTGTAAACAAATTTCCATTTATATCATTTTAGAAAATGAGACATTTTAACCCTACACCCTACTACCGTTATTCACAATATCACTTCATCTTTTTAAACCCAAATCTACAGTAAGAAATCTCTTGTGAATACCCTTTTGTTTTCTTTACTGAACAGAGCCTTCTTCACTTCATGCCACTGAATTTGAGTTCTCTTCAAATAAACCATTTAAATGGGTTAATTGCCTTTGTTCCTGGTCTCATCAGTTCATGTTTGCACCTTTATTTACATCACTCCGCCTTCTTTACCTTTATTATTACCAAGCGTCTAGAGGTCATCACTTATCCAGCTTATTTTTAATATTTCTTGATAGCTAACAAATCTTTTTAAAGCTCTAGATTTACCTCTACACGCAAATATGTACTAAGACCCATGACTGTCACACATAGTGCTTTTGTTGTGTGTGTGTGTTATGTTTTAACCCCCTTTTGAAATATGAATTTGTATTGTTGCTGTTAGCACATATATATGGTTCTAACTATATTCCATTTAAGTGAAAAAATACGCTTTCTATGATATTAACTCCCTGAATTTGTTGTGGTCCATTCCTTCCCGTAGCCTTCTACTCTCACTCTTTGCCCCCTCACCTCTCCCATTTGTTACTTTTGTTCCCCCCAAACAGATTTACTTCTACTTTCAGGTAAAAAAAAAAAATACATGCATTGTTGTGTGTCTATATATGTGTGTGTTTTAGCAAGGGTTTTATTGCTGTGAAGAAACACCATGACACAAAATCATGTACAAAGTCATGTAAGGACAATAGTACTTCTACTATTTTCTCTTCCTATCCCTCTGTCCCCTTCTTTTGCTCACTGCTTTAGCTAAGACTTCAAGCGCTATCTTGAGTGAAGGGGAAGTGAACTCTTTCATTCCTGATTTTCATGGAACTGCTTTCAACTTTTCCCCCATTTAGCACAGAACGGTCAATTTTTGTAAATGCTTCATGTGTACTTTTAAAAAATAACACACACATTTTTTTCTATTTGTTGGGTATATTTTTTTCTTCAATTTTTCTATATTCGGTTACTATTGCATGCTCAATACACAAATGTATGATAAAAATATAGATATCATTTACAATTACATCAGACTAATGATCTCCCAACTAGGCTATTTCAGATGTGCTTATAATTTTAAACTTATAAAATTTCTTGTGCAATTTTTTAAAACACTGCTTATTCTATTTTAAGACTATACTGTCAGAAAACATAAATATGGAATTTTATGTCTTATTCTGATTTTGTTATTATATAGTATTCATTATTATAGTTACTAGTTTTAAAGTTATATCTTGTCTGCTATTAATATCTACACAAAATTTCTTTTGGTTTCTATTTGTCTAATATTTACTTCCCCACCTCTCTGTTTTCAACATTTCTGTGTAACTTTGCGTTTGGATTATAATCTGAACATTAATTTTGGTGGGATCTTTTTTTTTTTTTTCTAAGTCCTTTATAACATTTTCTAGCAGATTCCTGTCTCCTTCCCAAACCCAATCTTAGTTTGCTGAGCCACCCACTGAACCAGGACAGCTGCTGGTTGAACAGTATGCTACCTTGTCCTTTTTGGAACTAAGACAGAAAAAAATATCAAATAACCAAAGCAATCTTGAGCAAAATGAATACTATAAGAGAAACCAGACTACATGAGTTCAGCACAGATTACAAAGCTATAGTAATCAAAACAGCATGGCAGTGGCATAGAAACGCACACAGCACCTTAGCCCACGAACAAAACTTCCCATTTGTAGTTTAGACAGTGTATCCAACATGAGGGCATAGTCAACTGCTTTGTTATTATATCCTTTACAGTAGGTGCTCAATGGAGACAGGAACATGTAAGAAAATAATAAAGACAAGGCACTTCCCTGGAAAGACAGCAAGGCAGCTGCAAGTAACACGTGCAATTTTCTCAGCAGACTACCAGTTCTTGAGGCCAAAACTTATGTCTGATCTATCATACTGCCGAGTTTACTGCCTTGCATATGGTAAATGGGCCATAAATATTTTCAAGGGCCAATACATTTCTCCTGTGGATTTTCCATATGGCAGAGAGAATGATGCCCTGGGTACATGCAGTTCTGCTCCAAAGGATGAAGGCAGCACCTCCTGAGTGTTGTACTATGTTGGTTCCTCCTCAGAAAGTATTTTTTTTTAAAGAATGAGTGAATAATGAAAAGTGTTACTTTCTAAGCATAGAGGCAATCAGGCTGGTGGGGGATATTTCTCATGGAATAACATAAAAATGGGTTATGTCTAACTTTCATTAATCAAGAAATCTGACAGAACCCCTTTCATTCTATCTCCAGACAATATCAGGGACCAGATGTAGGGGAGTGCTAAGTGCTCACAAGTCCTCTGGCTAAAATAACATTTTTCATACCCTAGACCAAAGGACAAGGGGACAAAGACATTGTCCTTATTGATTGATTGCTTTTGGAACCAAGCCCAGTATGAGAAATGTATAGTCTGCTGATAAAATGATGGGCCCAAGCTCTCCTCCCTGTCTTTCCATGAAGCACCGTGGGATTTCTAAGACACAAAGGCAGTTAGCTGCCTTAAACTGGGAACTCACAAAGAGGAGCCATTTCCCTATGTTCTCAAAATGAATCCGTGGCCTCCAAATCAACAGATTTTTTTTTAACTTTTCTGTGCTTGAGGTGGTATAAATGAGAAATGTTCCCCAGAGCTCAGACAATTCAACACTTGGTCGCCGCTTGGTACTGTTTGGGGAGGTACTGGAACAGTAAGCAAAGTACGTTCTTCCTTCCTTGCCTTTGGTCATGGTATTATGTCACAGCAGAAGTCTCCCCCCCCCCCTCTCTCTCAATGCTTTCAGGGGATACGTTGTGCTCAGGTACACTGTGACAGCTAATAACTGTCAACTTAACTAGAGCTACAATCACCTAGGAGACACCCCCTCTGGACATATCTATAAGAGTGGTTCCAGAAAGTTTGAACTGAAGAGAGGACGTCTAATAGAGGTGGCACCATCCCCCACATTCCCCACCCCACTTCCTGACTGCAGTATAGCCAGCCAATTCTCGCGCCTGCCTCCCCTCCCTAATGGACTGAAACTGTGAGCCAAAATGCACCCCATTCTAAGTTGCTCTTTTCACATTTTTTTGGTCAGAATAATGTGGAAAAAGTACCCAATATACAAACTCTGCCTCTATAAATGTTCTACCTTAATGTGTGAAACGGGAGTGGAGACACAGATATGCAGAATGGGCCGGGGTGACTTACTTCATGAGGAGGCTAAAAAGCCACAAGGCCATGAAGGATAGTGGCATTCGCGTGATTTAAAGTATCCGTTCAACAAGGGGTGTGAGTTAGGTGATTGTCTTAAAGCTTTTTCCAGTTGCAACATTGCTCTCTTCTTCATGCTCTGTAACAGTTGCTAGCCCTCAGAGGGGCATTTGTAACCTGGTAAACAACCGTGGCTGTCTGGCAAGGAACTCCTTTAGAACAGAGCTAGAAACTTCAGAGGCATTTGCCTACAGGCAAAGGGAAAGTTCTCTTATCCTTCAAAAGATCTTCCTCCTAGAAGTGAAGGCTGAGAACGGCCAGAGCTCCCAAAAGCGCTGGAAATGGGATCCCAGGGGGCGCGGTGAGGAAAAAAGTAGCACAACTGCAGCAGGCAGCAGTGGAGTGCACTTTCAAATGGGAGGTTCAGTACTGCTCAGTTTCTGGACCGGATGGGCCTCCGTAGAAAGTGCATCTGAAGGAAATGCCACCCAAGATTGACAACTGAGTAATATGCAAGCTTGATTATATGCAAATCATCACTTTCTGTTGACTTAATTGTGAACTAATGTAACATGTATAATTAACGCATGTGTTTAAAATAAATGTATATTTAGTTGATATGCATATTTTAAAAGTGAATATTTACATTTATATGTTGGCTCATGTTTTGTTTTGGTTTTTTTTTTTTTTTTTTTTCATTAAGGGTGAATTTCTTTCCTACATTAGTAAGGGATTAGGCTCCTCATCATGAAGTAAGAGAAAATGCAGGAACAAAGGGAGGAGAACTTGCTTTGTCTGCATGAAATAAAAGACTGCAACACCCTGGCTCTAGACCCTCCTGGCCCCATGCTGTGAGACCATCATACTTGAAACTCAGTTTTTATGGCTGTGAAAGGATAGGAGGACAGACAATTTCTAAGTCACCTTCAAGTGCTACAATTCCATTATAAACTCACAGGTCACTCTCATGTTCAATTTCTTCAGTCAAAATAATTAGACTCCAGCCATAGATACCAGAGACTCTCAGATCGCAATAAAGTGCCTGAAACCCATACTGAGGTTACAAAGTCGGCAGCGGCTGCCAGGCACCATAGTGGAGATCAGGCTATGCCCTGCTCTGATACTCCATATTTTATAAACGAAAACAATGTTTGTTTGTTTGTTTTTTTCAGGCTGTACCTTGCCGTAAGAGACATCATTCTACAAGTAGCTTTGTCTCCATTTAGAAGGTAGATGGTGACTGGGTGCCGGGGTGGAAGGTAAACAGCACCTGCTGTCCAGAACGCCCATGAACGCGGACCAGTAACTGAATCTCACAAGGAAGTAGGAATAGCCCTGCCCTATACATGCGTTGGGGGTAAATTTTATCAAGGAAACTAGAAGTCATCAGATATGCTTGGAGCCAAGGAAAAGGTGTGACATTCTCACTTGGACTTCGTAAAGTTGTAGATACCTACCGCTGCGTTGGCGTGGCCCCACCAGCCTGTCACGTGCATACATATACACACATGCACAGAAGAGAGGGATTTGCTGTGTGCCGTGTGACATGTGATGTGAAAGTTTAGTATTAGTAATTAAAATTAGAATAGAAGAAGCCGCACTCTTTCTCTTCAGACAGATTACCAAGGCAGGTGGGATTAACTGTTCAGTTGCTGCCACTGAATTGCCCTAACCACTGAGTCTTGCGAATTTATTGCTATGGGATAAATTCTGACATTGTGAAAAGGAGACAGTGCACAGTGCACGCGTGTCAAACGTCTAACCTCTCAGAGAACAGTGGTCTGTGGCACAGACTCCATACATGAACACCTATGGAACCAGAAGGCAGAACAGTTAGTCACAAAGGAGAGAGAGAGTCAAGGTGTCCCGGAGCAGGCTAGTGTGAGGGAAGGAGAAAGGGAGGAATTGGAGAAGGTTCAAAGTTTCATTCTCAAAGACTGCAAAAATCACATGGAAAAGAAAATATGCCGGCTAAACGATGAACCCTCACGTGGTCCGGTAGATGATACACACAGACATTGCTCACTGCACTTTCATCAGTAAAGTCTTTCTCAATCATTTGCAAATAAATTGTCTTATGCTAAAATATTATATGGGCCAATGGATTAGGAAAGCAAACACTCCCTAAAAGGCCTTAGTGTGCTGTGATTTGATTTGTTTGTTTGTTTGTTTGTTTTTGTTTACTTTAGCCGTACTGTTGAGGGAAAGATCCGATGACCTTGCCAGGGACTCTGTTCTGATCCTGGTCAGGCGATGACCAATCTCGGCCGTGTTGCCTTTTCATTCCTGCCTGCCACCCCTCTTCCTAGTGCTTAAGTTTGAAAAGCGTAGCTCATCCCTCCTCATAGAACATGTGGTTAAAGACTGCCCCTAACTCAAAGCTCGAGTTATAAGAACAAGATTCAGCATGAGTCTTGGTTACTTTCCTAATCCTGGGATACAACACCACGTCCAAGACCACTTGCGAAAGAAAGCCTTTAAGTGGGCTTACGGTTGCAGGGGGTTAGAGTCCGTGGCGGTGGAGCAAAGGCGTGGCAGCAGGAGCAGCTGAGAGCTCACGTGTTTTAAAACTACAAGCAGAAGGGAAAGAGAACTCTGGGAACAAAAAGTCGCCAAGCCTACCCGCAGTGGCACACCTCCTCCACCAAAGCCAAACCTCTTAATCCTATGCAACAGTTTTCTCAACTGGGGACCAAACGGTCAGACATATCAGCCCACGGGAGCCATTGTCACTTAAACCGCCACATTCCACTCCATCACCCCCACCCCACCAGGCTCATCATGGCTCCATCATAGTGCAAAACGCATTTAGTCCAATTCCAGTTAGTCCCCACAGTCTGCCAGCGTCACCACTGTTTACAAGCCAAGAGTCTCTCCCCAGATTCAAGGCAGTCTCTCTTAACTGCAACCCCCTGTAAACTCGAAAAACAAACTACATACAATGGCACAGGGTAAACCATTCCAAAAGTGAGGACTCAGGGCAAAGTGGGGGAAATACTGGACCAAAGTAAGACCGGAAGCCAGCAGAGCTCACACTTCAAATCTGATTGCTCTGTGTCTGATGTCAAAGGTCTCAGATGGCTCAGCCCTTCCGGTTTGTCCACCTGAAAGATGTATCTCTCTTTTAAGGCTGGCTCACCCCAGCTCCTTTGGACAGGCATGGCTCGGGCATCACTGTCATCTTGGGGCCTCCAATACAATCCAAGTTCCACATCTATAGCTTCAGACAACGGCCTCTCGTCCTCTTTGGCCCCGCCACACATTACCTGTCCTCAAAGGCTGTCCTTGAGTGTAGAGGATAATTCCCACAAGCCCTTTTTACTCATGTGTCCTTCATGACTCTAAAGCCAGAACCATGTGGATCACACAGCGAGGTTTAGCTGCCTGCTAGGATTGAGGCCTGCACTCACCCTGTCCTTAATCACATTCGTGGCAGCTTTTGCTAATTCCTTTGCCCTTTCCCTTTACAGGTTGGAAGCTTACTTGGGGGCTGGGGGCATATCTTGCCCTGAAAGAATTCTTCCTTTTGTTCCAATACAGATTGTCCACCCTGCCGCTGCCCCGCCCCGGCACCCATGTTGTTGTTTGTTTGGTTTTTGTGGTTTTTTTTTTTTTTTTCTCATTTTTTTCCCTCTCCTTATCTCTTTGAGCACAAGCCAGGGGTGCACAGTTTGTTTCTCTTTGCCCCACTTGCTCTTCCTCATTATAGCTCTTCCTAAGGCTACTATATAACCATATGTGAGAGTAAATATTAGGCTCTTAAAATCTTCTCTGCCAAAGAAATTAGTCCTTTACTTTTCAAGCTAACCTCGGGAAATTTCTTAGAATAAGGACAGAAGGCGGCCACATTCTTTGCCAAAATATCACGAGAATGGCCTCTCGACCAGTTGCTGCAAAACTCCTTGCTTCCATCTGAAATCAGGGCAGAAATTCAAGACAGGCCCCGGGGGGGGGGGGGTGAGGGTGTGGAAACTGGTGTTGATGCCTTAGAGGAACAGGGATTACTGGTTTGCACAGCCTGCTTTCTTACACCATTCAGGACCAGCTTCCCAGGTGTAACCCTCCTGCCTGTGAGATGAGCCCACTCACTTCAATCAGCAATCAAGAAAAATGTACCACTGGACAATCTGGTCATCTTCTCAATTGAAGGGCCCCTCTTCCAAATGATTCTAATCTGTCCTGAGTCACCATTAAAAAAAAAAAAAAAAAAACCTAGTCAGCACATCTATTCCCACTAAGGCCACACCACCTAACTGTTCCCAAACAGTTCCACGACTGTAACCCAGTCTCCATTGTCTGAAATCAAAGCCCCATTATTGTGCGGCTGGTGCTGCGAAAGAGGAAGAGATCTGTGGATCCCCAGGAAGGCTACTGGAGAATGTTGATTCTTAGACGTAAGCAGTGGCAATGTGAGTGGATGTGTCGGGGTGCTGTGCCTTGTGATTACTGTACTGGTCTTCACTGTACTGTCTATAACCCTTCTGCATGTAGAAGACTTCCCTTTGCTCCTGGGCCATCCATAAACTAGGATGTGGTCCCTAAAGTAGCCTTCACTGTACGTCACGGGTACTAGAACGTTCTGTCCTCCGTGTCTTCCCTTATTGCTGCAATGTGTCATCCTACACACGATGAAAGTTGTGCTTTACTCAGTAACCAAGCCACCCACAGACCAACAGCCATATTCCAATAGAAACTGGCTCAAAAATATCAAAAGAACCTCTGTAACAAATCTTATTGATCTGTTGAAACCTACGTGCTACTAATCAGAATGCTCCCTAGAATGTGCAGTGTGTACACCCTCCTTCCTTTCCTCCCTCCCTCCCTCTCTCCCCCCTCTTTCCTTCCCTCCCTTGCTTTCTTTCTCTGTCTCTGTCTCTCTGTCTCTGTCTCTCTGTCTCTCTCTCTGTCTCTCCCTCTGTCTATCTATCTCTCTCTCTCTCTCTCTCTCTCTCTCTCTCTCTCTCTCTCAAATATGCAGAGACACACATTTTACCGTCTGTTTCAATGTATGCATATCCAGTGAATGATGGTGCCTTTTGTGAGCAGATGGAAATAAAGGGACTTTAAAAGATAGATTTTTATTGTTCTACCAAACATCTTAAAACTGTTCGAAGCCTCAGAGGAGAGAAAAACAAAGGCAGCTCACAGAGGCTTTCTGTCTACTCCTTCAGAAAATTGTCGGCATCCCAGGCAACACTTTAAAAAAGTATTAAAATTTGAGCAACACTGGTTTCCTTGTTCATATGCATCCCCACAGAATTTCCCACCACGTCCACAGAAGCTTCAAAGGTTCCACATTGAGATCCATCAGGACGTGGGAGCGCAGAGAAAGACACTGCTCCAGTGTTTGGGGACACAGCGCTGGCATGCAGGCTCCCGGGCATCTGGTAATGCCAGCCTGACACAGTGTCTACGATTTCAGACTGTTTAATGAGGTCTGATAACACTGCATCGCAGGTGCTGCAAGGAAGTATGTTAATTTAAGATCACATCTTCCCAGTCCCACAGCTTTCACTCCAACCTAATAAATGAAATGATCTCACTGCAAGTGCCCGGCTTACCTAATTAGGTGTAGGACAACACAATGGTCACCTCCAGCAGCAGAACTGTCACCTGGCTGTGGCCTCCTACACCCTGTACCCCCCCTGGCTTCTAGCATGCCCTGATCAAAGGCAAACAAATAGGAGGCCACAGGACTCTTTCCCTGGCCAGAACAGCATTGTCCTCTCTTTCCCAGTTTCTTGTCTTGCCTTTATAAATGCCTCTACAATGCCGGAAGCTATAAAAAAAAACCTTACTTGCTTTAATTAAACTAAAGCTTAGCTCTAATTTCCTGTTAATTCACTAAATAATCCTAAGATTCAGGTTACTTTTAACCAAATGGGAGTTTTCCCCATTGAAGAGGCACTAAAAGGAATGTTATGATTCTATAGGAGGCAGCAAAATCAGATCAAGACAGGTGTAATTATGCCTCCTGGATCTCTCCTGTTGGCTCACCTTCAGAAACCAGCCCCAGTGAGCTGCCCTCCCGGGCTTCCTTTCCCCCACCCCGGTACTCTTCCACCTCTTCCACCTCCAAAACTCCCCCTCCTTCCTTCATGCCTGGGTTCAAAGGTTAGTCCCTCAGCAAGGCCTCTCCTGACCACCTAGATCATAGAGCCACTCCATCTGGGAACCGGCACCTAGACCTCCCTGTGCAAAATTATACCAGGCGACTATAATTCCAGCTTATAGGGAAAGTACAGGACGAAGCACCTTAACCAGAGCTGACCTTTCGATATACCTGGACGGATTTAAAGTCACCATCTGATGATCCTGACCCCATGACATGTTAATTCCTTTACTTTGTAATGAACTCTAGGTCACATTGGAGACCTCCCCGGAGCTGAGTCGGGCCAACTCTGTGAGCAGTCTTCTAACGGGATGGCCCGTTTCCAACATCTTCGCAATCAAAAGGGTCAGTTAATTCCCTCTCCACCACTAGACTGAGGGAAAGATTTTTTTTTTAATTTGATGTTAGATGTATGTATTTTATTTTCTGAGTTAGTGTTTCATCTGTATGGGTGTGTATGCACCACATGCCTGCTTGGTGCCCTCGAAAGTCAGGAGAAGGCGTCAGATCCCCTGAAGGTAGAGTTAGGGATGGCTGTGAGTCACTCACCATGTGGGTGATGGGAATGGAACCCAGACCTTTGGTAAGAGCAACAAGTACACCTAACCACTGAGCCATCTCTCTGTACCATCCCCAACCCCCAAAAAGTTATTTTTATTTCACTCTGTCAAGTCCAGACCTCAGGGCCGGGATGCCTGAAGGAGTGGATTTTTCTATATTCTGGAGTCCTAGCCTGGCTCCACTGCTGCCAGGAGTCAGCACTGGCCTCTAGTCAAGGGGCGGTTTTTTTCCTTTGCCCCAGTGGGGAGCCACTAGACTGAAGGAACTGAGACAATGCTTAGAAAGCCAAGCGCCAGCGCTCAGAAGGTTGGGAAGGAGGCAAAATGGAGAGAAGAAAATGCTTGTGCCCGAGACTTTCTTGGTAAGTCCAGGCTTAGAAGTACCAACTTCTGTCAGCTGCTAAGTCATCACTCCCTTCCCATTGGTCCCAAGGTGAATCAAGGAGGACTCACATAGAAAGTCACCTCAGCTAGGCAGGGCCCCACAGTGCTGCCTCTGGGGACAGGTTTCAGAGCAGCTTCACATAGCAATAGCCCTCATCGTGAACTCACCATGACCTGGCCTCAGATCAACTCCATGTCCACAGCAGTTACAGGACTGTTGCTGGCACTGGCCTAGCCTCAACTCTCAGCAGTTACAGGACCATTGCTGGGACTGGTCTAGCCTCAGTCCTGAGCAATTATAGGTCCATTGCTGGAATTAGTCTAGCCTCAACCCTCAGCAGTTACAGGTCCACTGCTGGGACTGGTCTAGCCTCAACCCTCAGCAGTTACAGGACCGTTGCTGGGACTGGTCTAGCCTCAAGCTTCTGAACTCAGTTGGCTTCTCTCATTTTTCATTTTCTGAGCTTGGCTTTGAACAAAACCTCCCAGAAGAATCCCAGCAAACACTGCCAGGTTTCTCCAGCCCCTGCTTGAAGTAATCAAACCCCCAGCGTATGCCTCCACTCAGCCAATACTGGCTTAGCCGCCAACCCCAGCCTTGCTAAAAAATTCATAAACCACAGAACAGCTGGGCCACATTCTGCTTTCAGAGCAAAGCGTCCACTATCAGGTTTTCATCTGGCACTACTGAGAACCAAGTGTTTATTCTTGACAGAGACTTGAAAGAGGAAACCTCGCTGGCTGTCTCCTCGGAGTCACACGAGGACAGGTTTGATGGGAATCCCATACATATTCCAATGAGATGAAAGATATTATTCATTCCTAAAATGTCTTCAGAGACTCCATTAATGGAGAAATTCCAAGTGACAGAACCAAAAACAGGTCCCCTAATACCTACATAAAGTCCTGCTAGACTAGGCGGGGGAAGGAATGCTTTATAACAGACCTCCCCCAAATTGGTTTGTTTCCTTCTCAGCACAAAAGATAAGAGGTGACTGTGAGGAGTGGGGAGAGTCAAGGGGTCCCCAGGAAAACATGTGGGCCCAGTTAAGAGCTCCTTTCCTTAACAGGAGGGATTTCACCAGAAGGTTCTTCTGTATTTAAACAATTGCTATGGAGCTATGTCCTTTCAAGGATTTCCTCAATTGTGACAAGCTTGGTAAAGGAAACCTTGTTACTATGCCCTTGGTAGTCTATGCCTGGATAAGCTGTAGTTGAAATAAGCACTTTAAAAACCTCTGTACTTCCTCCAAAGACTATATCCTAAGGGAAAAGAGGGAGAAGCCAACCCTCTGAAACTCTGAGTGCAGTCCAGTAGGGAACACAAATCAAGATTCTCGGTATCAGGGAATGAGCCCATCTTTGTCTGTTACGGCGGTGCTGGTGGTAGGCTGTAGGCGTGTGCATGTGAGTGTGCCATAAAAGGTAAATGTCTGTCCTGCCAGTCACAGCCCTCAACCACCCTATCTGCGCACCCATAGTGCAATCATGATTACTGCTCATGACAGTGATCCTGATGTGTCATGAGGGGCAGCTGTCCTGTGGGACCCTTCACAGCTGCAACAATGTCCTGTCTTTGTGCTCACAGCTTTTATAACAAATTACCCAGCAGTAGTATAAGGTGACTCTAAGTTCCCTTAAGCTCTATTTTCCTTGTATACTAATTGAGGTGCCCAACTCAAGTATGAAATGAGGGGACAGGAATGAGAAACGGGGAAGGAAAAAAGGGGGAAAGGTTTACTGCAGCTTAGAACTATTATATGCTTCCCACTTTAGATGAACTGACTCCAGGTAAAATCAGTTAAGTATAGATCAGTTCCAGGCCCTTTTTTCACAGTCTCAGTAACCCACATAGGCTCCTTATCTATTTTCATGACCTGCAAAATAGCTGTAACAGAAATGTACAGTGAAACAGAAAAGGCGCAGGCTTGAAAATAAACCAAAACTAGCCTGAGTGCTTGTGGATAAGGGATGAACACCTGTAAGTGAATCTTCACCTTTTAAAACAAACATGCCCGGGCCCCGGAAACACTAGATCGCCATTGTGAGATCAGATGACAGAAGCCAAGAGAAAGAAACACTTCCCTCAGACTACATAGCTGGTTTGAGATGGAATCAGAACTAGACCCACGGATGCTTTCATCCCTCTGAGCAAGTCCTTGTACTAATTAGATGGCTTGCCCTGTGGCCAGAGATGAAAATAGCAGCTGAGCACCAGCTGAAGGACCCTAGGCACAGTCCAGAAGCAGCCGATGACACTCCCCAGCTTACTTTCCCCAAACCACTGCTTTCGCTAGTTCCCCTCCACCTCTCCCCGTTCGTATCAAATTTACTCATGGAGCATCCTCCCCGTATGTCTAAGCCAGCCACCTTCTTCTTCTGTTTTTGCCTCCTGTGGCACTGTCACGTCTCTCACATAGCTGTTCTGAAGTTTAATTTGTACTCTGAGTTCCCCTTTTTACTGTATTGTGAGCCTTTGGTACGTGGAGTGAGCACTGAGCCGGCCAGGGACAGGCATAAATGGGCATCAGCTCCCAGCATCAGGCATTCCTATTCTGACCATTACTCCTCCAGTCTCCATCTCTCCGGCTCGGCAGGTATCAACATCTTCTTCCCGCGGGAAGAAAGCACGTGATCTCACCGACCTACGAGGCCTGGGTCTGAGATCTGATGGAAGTGGAAAACAGAAGGTCATTTTCTCATGACGTCATCATGGGGGGTGGAGTTTCAAGCCTTGGTGATGCAGAGAACCATCCTGTAGGACCCAAGGCTGAGTCTGCAATGGAGAAAGCAGAACTGTGGCGTGAGAGAGTTCAGGCCAAATGAGAAGCCATATAAACCCCGGACCTTCGGTGGCGCTGGAAGCTATGCATCCTTATTTCTGCTCTAACCAGCTAGAACTGGGTTCAGTTAGGATCATTTTATCTTTTGCAGTTAAGTCTTTCAGGGATACTAACTATTTAGAGAGAGGCTACAGAACTTCCTTCAAACTGAGTGTTCACTAAAAGCTTGTTTCTACAGGTCAGTGAGAAAGAAAAACAGGAAAATCCCTGACATGCTTTCATACGCTCATGGCAAAGTACTTTGCTGTCCACAGCAAAGTAAAAGAAAGGTAATCACGTCACATTATGTTAACACGCTGGTCGTGAAAATGTTGGTGCCCATCATCAGTCACGAGGCGCCTTGTTCTCAGTTTCACAGCCCCTAAAGCCAGGCTTACATGAGCAAGGAAGCCTTACCGTCACCAGGTCTGAACATGAATTCTTCCAGAGGGCATAGCGTTTGTGTCTGACAGTCCAGGTAACCTGAGACCTCTTGAAATCAATCTCTCTGCTCAAGGATTGTTAGACCCCACCAAAGATGTGGATTCAGCCCTAGGGGCGAGGCAAGTCTGTACCAGCCTATGCCTCTGATTACCGATGTTTGCTCTGTCTTACTTTGAGAAGCCAACAGTTGAGGCGTACAGATTGCTTTGCTGGTCCTTCTGGAGGCTTTCCCTGGAAAGCAGTGTGTATCATGTTGCTATCCTGACTTTACCCAGGGCCTTCGGTTAGACAGACACTCACCATGGGAGTATTTCCTTCATGGGAGTGGTACCTAAAATATCAGTGCCTTTTATAGCACACAGGCATCTCGGCTTTGATGAAACATAATGTCATTGATCCAGAAAAGCAAGGAGCAGCTCCCTGAACTTCTTCACTGAAGCTACTCTCTTCCTCTAGTCGGAAGCAAAGCGTTGGACTACCACAGACCATCACAAGCACCACCCCACAGGTCCCAGCGTGCCTCCAGCAGAGAGTGCTCACTCACATAGACCTGAGTTAGCTGCATTAGTGATTGCTTAAAACCTGATGTACTTTAATGCAACTAAAGAGGCAGAGGAACAAGGTGATCGCAAGGAGACCTTGGGGCGCCTGCCTTATAAATGTGTCCCCAGGACCAGGGTACCTATGGAAAGGCTCTCCTTTTCCAGAAAAGGCCAATTAAATACTTGTCCATATTATGAAATGAAGACTCTCCACAGTGAGGCACTAGATGGCTTGTCATTAAAATATTTGTCCCTGGGCCCAGTGGTGCACACCTTCAATCCCAGCACTTGGGAGGCAGAGGCAAGTGGATCTCTATGACTTCAATGCCAGACTGGCCTACAAAGCAGGTGCCAGGACAGTCAGGGCCACATAGAGAAATCCTGTATCAAAAAAAAAAAAAAGTTTCAAAATTAAAATAACTGTCCTTCTTTGAACTTTACTGGGTACTTGAGTGTCTTCCAGATGCCAATCTTTGCTCTCAGTAGATCAAACAATAATGTGTAATTCTCTTCATTCATTTGCGCCTCTGTAAATGCCACAAAAGTATTCTAGGAAACGGTTTCAGAGAAGGCTGAACAAGAGGCAACCTCACCCTCTAACTCTATTACCGCTGAGGTGAAACCTTGCTTAAATCCGGATTTACCCTCCTCTAGTCACATCGCCTAGTGCACCTTCCAGCACGGCACCGCACCGGCTGCCAGAGAGAAAACGTTTGCTCAGTGAATGTCTTGGTCTCTGGCTCCTTTCTCTTGAGGATTGCTGGAAAAATAGAGCATTGACTGCCAGTCTCTTTCTTTCTCTTGGCCCCTTAGAGCCTCTCGCCATATAACAAGATTGTTTAAGACAAATTGTTAACCATTCCTCTCTCACACACACCTCATTAAGTAGCTTGTACAATTTTCTCTCCTTCTTTCTCCAGGGTTGCTGGGAGGAATAGAGCCATTTATAATCGGTGCCACTGTCACGCATAACTGCTGGCCTCACGTGAAAGAAAGGGACACGCTCTTTGTTTTGCAAAAGGCTTCCATTCCAGGTGTAAGTAATCTCTTTCCGTACTCTTAATGATTGGCATGGCAGGAGACCTTAGGTCACCTGGGGTTCTTTGCTAATGGGTTCCGTCAAAATGGTAGAAACCACACAAGACTGATGAATAGTAGATTAAAGGTGATCTGCTGCCGTGGTCCTCCTTTTCAACGTGACTGAGAAACTAAGGTATGTGAACAAGAGCCAGCCTCCCTTGCCACCTTGGCTCACCCAACAAAATCCAAGTTTCCAAACTAACTAACGAAAACCGGGGGAGAAATCTTTTGGACAGGGTACCTGCACGAGTTTGGGAAGCCTAGAGTATGGCTGACTTTTCCTGTCCCCCCACCGTAGAATCAATAAGCATCAGTTCCCCCATTACAAAAGGGAAATACAAACGCCCTCCAACCTAAATAACATGGGCAGTAAACCCAAAGAATGCTTTGTGAGGCGAGCCTTAGGTTGGGTGAAACAGCAGACTTTGGGCAAGGCATTACTGGCAAGCACATTATTGGGATGCCTTGCAGTTTCTCAAAATTCTTTCTATACAACTTCAGAGACTTACCCGAGAGTCAGAAAGCCCTCTTCATGACTAGAATTAAAGGCTTTACATTGGCTTAACCCCACCAGGAAGCCGATCACACCTTAGAAATCTCGAGCTTGCTGGTGCCCTGTGCAGAGCCTACACTGTTCCACATCTACACCTCAACTGACTAGAGTGATGGTTTGGTCCCACTATAACCTCGTGTGGGTCTTGGGAAGCCACACACTCATCTGAGACTGCTTGATTGTGGTGAGAGCTGTTCTGTGATTGGAAGAAGAGCTGTGAGGGCCCAAAGGCCTGTCCTCAAGCTCCATCGTGTATATAAATTGGTGGGACTCTAGGCAAATGTCTCTTCAATAGAGTTAGCCTCAGAATTGAGTGAACATGTGTAAAAATACAACATAGTTGTAAAATTCTATACAACTTCTAGTTTTTAAATACTAGAAAGGGTTTGGTTAGACTCTTTTACTGTCTAGAAACAAAAGCAAAAGAATTTAGAATTTGTATTTATGGAAATCTTAGGTTCTCAGAAATGATTTGTTAACTGAATAATGAAACCTATTTCTGTTTCTTTTTTTAAAAAAAAAAGCTGGAAGTCAAATGAAAATATGCATTACATATCCCTATGCATCTAAGATTCTGAAGGATACCCAGAATTTTTAATACAAAACTTTTTTTTTCAAGCTGGGAGTAGTGGAACGCGCCTTTAATCCCAGCACTTAGGGCAGTAGAGGCAGGTGGATCTCTGACTTTGAGGTCAGTCTGATCTACAGAGGGAGTTCCAGGTCAGCCAAGGCTACACAGAGAAACCTTGTCTAGAAAGACAAAAAAAAATTTCTTTTTCTCTTTTAATTTTTCTTTTAGATTTATTTTTATTTTCTATGTGTGGATGTTTTGTCTGCATGTATATCTATGGACCAAATGCATGCCTGGTATCCACAGAGGGAAGAAGAGGGCAGTGAATCTCCTAGGACTGGAATTAAACAGGGTTGTGAGCCTCTGTGTGGGTGCTAAGAATCAAACCTGTGTCATCTGCAAGAGCCACAAGCGTTCTTAACCATGAGTCCATCCCTCCAGACCCTCCATTTTTCTTTTAGTCTATCAGTTAGTTTGTTGAGAGAGTGCCTCACTTTGTAACCCACACTGACGTGAAACTTATAATGTAGCTTTGAACAATCCTCCTGATTTAGCTTCCCAGGAGCTGCAATTTCAGGAGTATGCCACCACACCCTCTTCAATAAGCAAGTTCTCATTTGTGGCAGCTGTCCTTCTAAGATCACACAATATAAAGTGTCCCATCTCTGCTCTACTTCCATGGTGACTACCTCCTCACAGTCCCTTGGCTTATCTAAGAATTGGGGCACAAGGGGTGGGGGGGACACAGAGTGTCCACCACAATAAAGACCACTTGAGTAGTAAGTTATCAGTCATCAATCAACCAGAGTTAACAGTCAGGCTCTGATGGAAAAGACAGCCAAGGAAGTAACCAGAAAAGGAATGCCACGTCACCACACTGCAGTCAAGCTGGACAAGGAGGCAACCAGAGCTGAGAATCTATCCAAACAGGAAGTGAGAGAGAAGAGACAGGTGAGGATCCAGAACAGGCTGAGGGACAGTATAGGACACAAGTTTCCTAAGCCACCATGTGAGACCAAATGGCAGCAGTTTCTGTTTGCTGCCTCTGAAGGCTTCCTGGCCACCTTCCCCTAGGGCCAAGGCTGTTACCATGTCAGGTGCAGTGAGCATCCCTGCCTTCAGCAGTTTTTCTCCTCTGCAGCCTGACCTGGACCAACCAACTCAGCTCCCTAAAGTCGGCTTTACTCATGTCCTCTTCACATGCCACGGCTGTCAGCTGTAGAGAGAATCTCTTGTGTATTGTATGAATGTAACACCTGTCAATAAAAAAAAAACATGGGACATCTGGTAGGCAGAAAATATTCTGGGATAGGGCCAGGTGAGGAGATCTGCTGGGGGAAAAAATGTGAGGAGGTCAGACGGATGGTACCTGAGCAGAAGTAACCAGCCACATGCCAAAATGTAGATTAGAATAAGTTAAGTTATGAGCTAGTCAGAGAAGAACGAAGCTCTGTGGCATAGGTACTTGCAAATATATTTTGAGCCTCATGAGTCATTATTCTTGAAGCTTGGGGTGTGGGAGGAAACCCCCTACTAAAGCCAGCCTACAGTGAACTCCCCTTATTTCTGTACTTAGGGTTCCCATGTCTGTCTGAGAATGGTCTACTGACCTCTTTCCTTCCTGTTGGTTCCCCCGTTTCTGCCAAAGGCATTTGTTTCCCAAACTCTCTGACTCCTTCCCAGTTCCCTGTATTTTTACATCATTCCCATCTAGAACCATTTCTCTCCTCTCTTCACTTCTCTTCTCTTTTCTTCTCCATCCAGTTTTTACTATCTATCAATACTATCAAAGGTAAAATGGGGAGAAGAAAGGAAGGAAAAAAGGAAGGAAGGAAGGAAGAAAGAAAGAAAGAAAGAAAGAAAGAAAGAAAGAAAGAAAGAAAGAA
>OU015747.1:35390930-35457928 GCA_907169655.1 Acomys percivali | reverse complement strand
AAAGAAAGAAAGAAAGAAAGAAAGAAAGAAAGAAAGAAAGAAAGAAAAGAACCAAAGACACACAACAACAAAACAATCACAGATGGGGCCAGTTGTGGAGGTATATACCGGTTATCCTAGTATCCGGGATTAGAGACAGAAGGATCAGACATTTGAGGCCCCATCTCAAATAAATAAAACATCATAAAGAGGAAGAAGATCAGACTCTGAATCACCAAAGGAGCCAGGGCAAGTGAACCATGAGGAAAGGCCACGAAAAGCACATGACACGGTGAGTCTGGGGAGAGGTCCTCAAGTGTCCTGGTCAGGGACATAAGCACAAAAAGAGAAATAAAATATTGTGATGTAGAATTTGATTCCGTGTGTCTAGTTGCAGGTTGTCAGTTTCCCTGGTGGCACTGGACCCCACTGTGAGTAGCAAGGGCTGGGGGAATTACCTGAAGTCAAACAGCTGGATAGAGGAGGCCACACTTCCATCTTGAGATCCACCCATCTCTACCCATTATGCCACTGGTGCTAAATGTCCCTGACCAGGAGCAATGGCAGCCCTGTGGTGGAACTCACTAGAAATTCACAGTTGAGGATGAGGATCCTTACCCTGATTCATCATGTCCTGTCAGAGGTTTCAAAGTGTTTCAGTTGTTTTTTCTGTTGCCGTAACTGAATGCCTGACAAGAAGCAAGTGAGGGGAAAGGCAGGATGATTCTGGCTTACACTTCAACTGTACAATCCATTGTAGAGAAGGCAGGAGTGAGAGGCAGCTGGCCACCCTGTGCCTGCACTCAGGAAGCAGAGATCGACAAATCCGGGGGTTTTCTCCTTCTTATTTGTACTAGGACCCCAATCCAGGAAATGGTGCCTCCCACATTGGGGGTGGACCATCGTGCCACCATTTAAACTAGTCTAGAGCCTTCCTCAAAGACATGGTCCAGAGATTCGTTTCCATAGTGACATTAAAACCCATCAAACTGACAGCCAAGAATAGCCATCACATAAGATAAGGTCCAGGAAGCTGTGTTTTAACAAGGCTTCCAGAACTTTCTATGGGATGCTGCTCTTGAAACCACCACATTGCACAATACTCGAGTTTTTAGGAATTAGGGTGATTCGCATTTTGTTTGCTCAGAATTTCATATTGTTTGATTTACTTTCTGTTCTAAAGTCTTTCCTGCCATTTCACAATTGAGTCTTGAGCTGTCTTTGGAGTTTTGGTATATTACAAATGTCTGTGCTAATTACTATCACTCTACAGACAGGTTCTTCAGATAAAGCAGAGAAGATATCACCCATCTCCCTAAAGATGTGCTGCTCTTGCCTCCTCCCCCTGGCTGAAAAGAATGACAGCACAGCCTCCCAGAGCCAAGCATGGAACGCAATGGGAGCACTTAGCTGGCTATCCAAATCCAATCACGTATGAGCTCTGGGTTTAAAGAGAAACTTAGCTGCTGGAGGCACACGCTTCATGTCTCGAAAAGGATTGTTTTCCCGCCTGAGCCCAGAGCAAGTTTCTACACAAGAGTGGAAATATTTCCCCGGAAAATTCCCCTACTACGACAGCTACAAAGATGTAATCACTCTTTTTCTCACCCAGAACCACGGGATCTTCAGCGCTTCGCAAGAGTAGACTTCCAGGCTGTCTGTGATAAAAAAAAGGCAGGAACACAAAAACCAGGAGACAAACAGAACATTTTTCTTCTGCTTGAGCCAAACATAATCGCATCACACTCTGTTCAGTGGACAGGCCACTGCAGGCCGGCCACCACCCTTCCTTCATCTGGCCCAGTTCATTCATCCTCACCTCACGCCGGCCCTGGCTGGTCTCCAGAGGATGTTAGAAGCTGGAAGTGTGATGTGCTCTCGACGACAGCACATATTTCTCTGCATCTGCACTAAATTCAAACCATCCTTCACAGAGCTATTAGACATGACCAAAGGCCCTTGTAGCCAGTAGGTGTCCTTTGATTGTATTTTTAGAATAGTCCATGAATAAAATAGAGTTGGACTACCCAAAGGAAACCAATAACTAAGCCCGACAGTTGGAATATATCCGGAGAATTCCAGAGTGTCGTTTGGAGACTCGTTCCTGTGGTGTCATTGGAAGTAACGTGTTCTAGTCTGATTCCTGGCTTCCGATGACTCAAGAGTTGATTTAGGTGTTGAAAGAAACAAGAAAGCAACCCCCAAATCCCAGAGAATGAGGGATAGATGTGTTTGCACACACAAGCACATGCAATGCAAATGCGTCCAGTGCCATTCGAGACCAGGAAAAAACACAGAAAGAAAAATACAGCCTCATGGTGGATCACCTCTACCTAAATCAGAGTCTCAACACCCCCCCCCGCATTATCTTCAGTGTTTAATTAATCTGCACCCACATTTCCACAACTCATATTCCTCAAGTTTCATCTGAGGCCGGCCTCAGAGAACCAGACACATATTTGCACTCTCGGAAGCTGGCGCTCTGGCCGCACTTAACAAGAAGCAGCGCTGTCAGTAATTGGAGTTTCATATCAAGGTAAATAAATGGCAAGATTGTAAGAGCACACTCCGACGGCCCTGCACATCCTGGAGCAGGCATCGGTGGAGTTACACTTTCTATAAACAAACAATGGGAAGAAAGCCTCGCCTTTGTCACGTGTGAGTCCCACTGAAGAGAAAATGAGCATTCCGTTTCAAATATTTGTTACCAGAAGCTACAGCTTCATTTATTTAGCAGAGGCTCTCAGGTCCTCAGCATGCGGCAGGTCACGTGGCCCACAGTGGGCCCACAGCCCATCCCAGCGGTAGCTTCTGACGCAAAATGTCCAGCTGATTAAATATGCTGGCGTGTTAACGTTCCAAGTGAGTCCATTTAGAGGCTGGTTTTGCTTTCTCTCTTACCCACGTGGAAGAAAGCCCTTGTCTTCTAGAACTAGGCGAGCTTCCTCTGGGACAAGCTTTCTCCACCTCAGCGCTACCAGCATTTGTTACTGGCTGGCTAACTTTCTTGCAGGGATGGTAGGAGGCACAAAAACAACTAATGACCTGCGACCTAACTCCCTGGGACGTTGTGGCTACATCACACTACGTGGTCAAAGTTAGTTCAGGTTCACAGATGAAATTAAGGTTGCTAACTGGCTGACCTTGAAGAACAGAGAGAGTCCCTTGAAGGACCTGGATGACCCAGGTAAGTCCTAGGCCCCTGAGGAGTGAGCGCGGAAGGCGTGCAATGCTGAGAGAGACACAGCGGAGTTTCGACACATGAGAGGCACCTGGCCCACTGCTTCTGGCTTTGAATAGAAAGCCAGGGACCACAAGCCAAGGACTACAGGCAACCTATCAAAGTTGGAAAGGCCGAAGGAACGGGTTCTGCTGCAGAGATCCAAAAGAAGACAGCTTAAGGACATCCTGGGTTTAGCCCTTTGAGCTGCAGTGTAGACGCTGACCAATAAATGTAAAAATAAATCTGTATTGCTATAAGCCAGGGAATTTGTGGTTATTTCTCATGGCACTGATGGTTATGGTAGCTTTGTGTTAAAAGGGACTATGGGGCTCTCCCACATGTTTAGCTATATCCATGCCCTGTACCTACAAGATACTAGAAGGATTCTCCCGTCCCATGGTGTCAATCAAAAATGTCTTCAGACATTGCCAAGTGTCCTTGGATGGCAAATTCGCCTGTGTCGCCCTCAGCTATTTTTCACAGTCATAGCCTATCAGTGCTCAAATTCTACCACTGTAGGCCAAGTAGTTTCAAAACCCAAGGTATTTCTGTTGGGGTGGTGGGGGGAGGGGGCGGCAGAGACGGAAGGGAGGAAGGAAGGAAGGAAGGAAGGAAGGAAAGAAGGAAGGAAGGAAGGTAGGAAGGAAGGAAGGAAGGAAGGAAGGAAGGAAGGTAGGAGAGAACATGAAAAACTTCCACACTAGGTATGGTGGTACACCTGTAACACCTGCCCTCAAAAAACGCTGAGGCGGGAGAATCTCAAGTTTGAAAGTAGCTCAGGCTACAAATGGTGAGGCCCTACCTCCAAAGGAAATAGTCCCTGGAGCTAGAAGGAAGCAAGCTTGCTCTGCAGAAAGCAGGTAAGAAGGCACAAAAGACACAGACTAAAAATCAGACCCGTGCCAGACTTAGCCTACCCCAGGAGGACTAATAACAGTGCTAAGGGATTGGCATCGGCGCATACGTCGCCTCCAAAACGGCACTGTGAACCCCCGGCCCCGCCCCCCCCCGTAGGCATGCTGGATGTTTCTCCCACTGCCTGCGGGTTTCTGTAGCCTGTGCATAGAGGTGGAGAGGCGATGGAATCCCTGAGAATGAAGAAGCCATTCTGGGAAGGGTTTGAAGGATGCTGAGAGTTGATTGACAGCCACAAGGAAGGCACACACGTGTCAGAACTGTTCTCGGTCTTAGTCTCCTCAATCCTAAAATGCTCTCTATGAAGCCAATGTCAACATCACTTCTGAGGCTGATCTCTTGCTATGTTTTGGCAGTGCTGGGCACAGGATCCATGGCTTTGCACATGCTAAGCAAGTCCTCTACCACCATGCTACATTCTCACCGCTTCAGGTGTATATCTGTGTGTGCACATGTAGTGGGGGAAGCTGCATGTATCTACATAGATGAGAATGGAGGTCGGAGGTCAGCTTTGGGTGCCATTTCTTAGGTGCTGCCCATTTTGGTTTTTTAAATAGGATCTCCGGCTGGCCCGAAGGTCAGGAAATAGATGAGGCTGGGTGGCCAGCAAATTCCAGGGACCCACCTATCTCTGTCTCTGCTGGAGTTATAAGCAGGAACCACTACATTTGGCTTTTTAACAGGAATTCTGGGAATCAAACTTAGGTCATCATGACTATGTAGCCAGTACTTTACCCATGGAGACATCACCCAGTCTACTTTAATTACTTCTGATAAACACACACACACACACACACACACACACACACACACACACACACACACCAGGGTTAAGGGATAGATAGATCTTAGGACTCGGTTCTGAGTAAGAATTAGCCATGAAAAGTGACAGTGATGCTTATTGAAGGTAGGGCTGTCCCCTTATTCCCAACCTTTCGTTCTGTTACCTGTGTGTGGGTCAGCCCCAAGATTTTAAACAGAGTTGCTGGCTATGCAGCCAAGGTGTCTAGAGGAAATCCCTCTGTTTGCTGACACCAGCCACTCCTAATTCCATGGCCATCAAAATTCTTCTGTTTTCTTTTATCCTTTTCTTAATATAAACAATGGTTTGCTTCAGAGCCTCCTGGACACCAAGAGCTTCCCAGCCATTTTGCCCACCCCTAGGCAACGACCTCTAGTGGCCAAAAGACCTCTCAGGCTGTTACTGTTACTGCTTCCCAAATTCTTTCCAGAAAGACTCACTTGAAGCGTGGGTCACTGCATAAACCCAACCCTGCCCCATGTCACCTTATAGAATCAACAATTTAGAGAGTTAGGGAGAGAAAACAACAGCCAGAGAGCCTGCCAGTCTTCCCACAATGGGCAGGCAGCAAGCATCCATAAAGGCCACTCTGCTAGCGTGGGTTCTTCTCAAGCCTGCTTATCTGGCTCACTCTGCTACCATAGTAAGCACAAGAAATCAATGTCAGACACTTTGCAGAGTCCGATGTCAGGAATATTTCTTGCTATTTACCTGAATTCCCCCCTTTCCTTAGCTCCCCCTGAACCTTTTCTTTTCTTTTCTTTTCTTTTCTTTTCTTTTCTTTTCTTTTCTTTTCTTTTTTTTTCCCCCACCAAGAGGTAATTAGCCTTGGGAAAAGACACCAGAAATGAAAAGTCATTGGGTTATGCTTTCCTGACATCATGTTTAGCACCACCACAACTCCCAAAACTGAATAGTAGTTATTTAAACTGGTATGTGATGGGGTATTTTTATCATCTTGTATTGAGCTGAGCAAACAGAAGTCAAACAACGTCTATCATCCAGTTGGTAATTATGGAAAATAAAATGCAATTTCACATTGAACAAAACCCACCAAAACTGCTGCAGGGATGGCAGGTCTACCTCCCCACCCCACCCCACCCCCCTCCCCGCATCCCCAGAAAGAAAGCCAGCATGCCTCCAGGCTCGGTGCTATTCCATCAAGATGAGGTGTCAGCCCGCATCCTCCCAGGAACCTACCACGTCTACCATGTCTAAGCCTCCAGCTTGTCACAGAGAAGCCCCTACCCAAGGTTTCTCTTCTCTCTGCAAGCCCTCTGTCATCCTGTCCCCATCTCCTTCCCCCCATCCCCCCTACCAATGCACCCCCCACCCCACCCCCGTTCTAGCTCAGACTCCTAGTAGCAGGGGTCACGGAGAATGAAGAGGCCACCCTCTAACTAGACACGACTCCTAGTGGAGTGAAGGGAACACCAACTCACCCACAAAAGCTTTGACCCAAAAACTACCCTGCCTACAAGATGTGCAGGGACAAAAATAAAGTAGTGATGGAGGAAATGTCCTACCAGTGCCTAGCCCAACCTGAGGCCCACCCCATCGGAGACAGCCAACCCACAACACTATTGCCGACACACTGTTGTGCTTGCAGAGAGGAGCCTAGCGTAGCTGTCCTCTGAGAGGCTCCACCCAGCAGCTGATGGAAACAGATGCTGAGACTCACAGGGTGGAGCACAGGGAGTCTTATGGAAGAGTTGTGTGGGGGTGGGGGGAGCGGGGAGGATAGAAAGACTCAGAGGGGATTGGAGTTCCATAAGAAGAACAACGGAGCCAACTAACCAGGGCCCAGATGGGCCAGTGGAGACTGAAGCTCCAACCAAGGACCATGCACGGACTAGGTCCTACACATATGTAGTCGTCAGGCCACAGGGAAAGAGGACGCACTCAGTTCTGATGCAACTTGATATGCTGGAAAGGGTGGGTAGGGGAGACAGGAAAGGAGGGGGGACCGGGAGGGGAGCAGAAGGGGGCTATGACCTGGATGTAAAGTAAATGTTTTTTGTTTGGTTTTTTTTTTACAAAAGTGAGGAGTCATCTTTAACAGAAAGTTCTGCCCTCAGCATCAGGATGGCAGGGAGCAGATCCCAGGTGAGTGGCACACAGCATCACTCAGGAGCACGATACCATCAGATGGAATGGTTCAGATCTCTGCCTCTGGAGCTTGTCAAGCCAAAGCAGCAGGTGCCTTGGCAGATCTCACTGTGATGGCTTCCATATCTGAGGTGCCCTCTCATCTGTAGGGCAAACAAGGGAAAGCCTGAGGCGAGGTTTCCAACCCCACTTTAAGACCACACCCTGAAAGTTCCATAGGGATGGACTGCGCATTTCCTGGGGGGGAAAAGCTTTCCTGTGAAATTTGGGGTGGTTATTTGTGGAAACTTCATTCAATCAACATTCATTTAGTACTCCCCATGTGAAAATGGCATTACAGAAAAAAAAATTTTTTTAAGACAACACATAAGACATGGCTCCTTCTTTCAAAGTAGGTAGATATTTATAGAAGTAATTATGCTACCGTTTGGAATCAAATACTTGCTCTAGGGAAGGTACAGCCAAGTGCTTCCCGGCCATTCACAGTGATGAAGGGATCCGGAAGGGTCTGAAGAAAGCCAGGCTACCTGAGCTGAGCCTTTGAGTCTGATGAGGTAAGGCAAAGTACCCAAGCTGGGAGCACAGCTGGAGCAAAGGCCTTGCGATACAGATGCAAAGAGCATCTGGGGGGGCAGCACTCCCCATGGGCTGAAAGCTGGCAAGGAAAGCGATGATCCTGGCTAAGTAACTCAAGTACAGCAGTACATGGTGGCACCACTTGGAACTCTTACGTACACACTATACACTCAGTGAGTGTGACCAGCTTACTCCAAAGTGTCCCCAATGTGTCATACCCTTCAGGAGCTCTGTTTCAGTTTGAGCTTCTAACCAAGAGAGTATGTTACAAGTGATTACTTGTCAACTCTTCTCATCTGGTTTATTCTAAGTTCAGGTAGTTACTCTCAGGATTGCGTCCTATTTTGCTCATAAGACTTTTTGATAGGAGGCTGACGAGATTGCTCATGGTTAAGAGCACATGTTCCTCTTGAAGAGGACCTGGGTTTGGCTCCCAGCACCCATGTGGCAGTTTGCAAGCATCTGCAAGTCCAGTTCTCGGAAACTCTGACACCCTCTCTGGCCTCCACAGATACCAGGCATGCATGTGTTTTGAATACAAACATGCATACCAAGCATTCACAATATAAAATAAGATAAATAAATCTAAGAAGGGAAAAAAAAACCTTTACCAAGGCTACATGAGACACTGCTTCAAAAGAAATTAAGACTTTATCCTATCAGGAGAGAAAGGTCAGGTAACAAGGAACAGGCTTGTCTAGGAGCCTACAGTGACCTCTAACCAATGTCCCATGAGAGAAGAGGCAGACGAAGTCTACCAGTGTTAGAGAAAGCAGATCTCTGCTCATTTTGTTAGTGGCTCGTCTCACTGTGACAGAACACATGACCAGAGCAACTCACGAGAGGAAAGACTGGTTTCTGGCTCAGGCCTTCAAAGGTTTCATCCCACTCTGGCTGGGAGAGTGTGGTGGAGTGGATCATGGCCACTGCCAGGCAGAGAGAAGGAGAAGCAGAGGAAACGTGTGTCAGATGCAGTCCCCAAGGACCCTCCTCCAATGGCCTGCCCTGCAATGAGGTCCTTACCCCTACATTTCACCACCACCCAAACCAAGGCCTCAGTTTGGAATCCATGAGAGGTTGCTTAGTTCAGTCCTGGGGTCAAAGACACACCCAGAAGTACACATCCCCAATCCCCTTGGCTGCTTTTTAATCCATACAACTTGACCATCATAACTGGTCAACATAACCAGGCAAGCCTCAGATGAAGATTAAGCCACAACCAAGACGTCCAGAAACCCTGGGTAAGAATAGCCTGGAATCTTGGCCCACAGAAACAGTGGTCTGTGGTTTTGGTTTAAGAATTGCTTTGCAGTCATTGTTGTTGATGCTGCTGTCATTTTAGATGTTCTTTTTTCCACTTCTTTTTATATAATATTCTTATTAATTCTTTGAGACTTTCATGCATGCATACAATAACTTTGGATTGTATTTTTCCTGTCTTCCCACCTCCCGACTCCTCTCAGATCCACTTCTCACCCACCACTGTATCTTGATTTTGCATCCTCTCTCTCTCTCTCTCTCTCTCTCTCTCTCTCTCTCTCTCTCTCTCTCTCTCTTTAAGTAATGCACTGAGTCCAATTTGGGCTGCCCATATACTTATGGGTATGGGGTCACCCACTGGACATAGCCATCCTATCAGTGGCTACACCTTAAACGAATCTCTCTCCATCCCACAGCATCCATCAGTAGTCAATAGCTCCCCAGCAAGCAGAGTAGTGGAATGTTGACTTGCTTGTGCAGGTCTAGTGCAGGCAAACTCGGCTGCTGCGACCTCATGGGTACTATGGCCCTTTCAAGCCTAGATATTTTACTGTGGTCCTCTCTGATCTCTGTCTCTTACAGTCTTTCTGCTTCCTCTTCCAAGATGGTCCCTGAGCCTCGGGTTAAGGGGAACGAAACAGATCCTCATTTGTGGCTCCATTCCATTGCTCTTGGACCAGTTTCTGTGTTAACCACCATCCACTGCATGAAGAAACATCTCTGATAAGGTCTGAGCGCTGCTATAAGGACTATGTTTATGGTGCTGTTGCTCTGCACTAATCCATGAAGATGATTGAAACTGCAAACAGTTAGCGCTCAAGAGCAGGGCCAGGGAGGATGTCTTCACAGGGGTGTAGCTCCTCAGTCCTGTAGAATTAGAAGCACCTTTCTGAATGAGCTAGCCTATGTGTACGACGCTCAGGAACAGGACCCTGGGTAAAGACCAATGTCCTAAAAGAACACTGAGAATTTGGCTCGGCAAGATGCCAGTACATGACAGATCTCACATTCTACTCTCAGCTTTGATGTCCAACCTTGTACCTATCTCTCTGGCAAGTTTTAAGGTGAGTTGCCATGGGGTGCTGTTCAGTGAGGCATTGTCTCCTAAGTACAAGGCATATATAATAGCTCTTTTGAGTCATGAGCAATGACTCACACCACCAGGCTTGCTCAGTGCTGAGATTACGACACACAGCATCCCAAGGCCCATCACTGCAAGTCCCCTCCCTGAACATCTTAAGGGCTGTAGATAGAATTCAGAAAAAAATAGGACCCTCATCCTTCTGAAAACTGTCTAAGTGAAGCATGGTTGTGTCTCAGTTCCTTGGAAATGTCAAGTAAGAAACTAAGGAATGGGTGGAATCTTGTGGGCCCATAGTTTAGAGTACAAGCATTTGTCAAAGGTGCCCACCCCATCCCCAAAGCACCTATGTACTAGTCTACATAGGAAAGCAGGCGAACGCCTGGTCCTCCTTAGCTGTCTAAGTTGGCAACTATGTTTTTGAGATTGCAAGGCTCTCACAGTTTAAAAAAAAAAAATCTTAGCTTCCTGCCTGGGAAAAAATTTAAATGGACTGGAAATATAACAGACAACGTGTGGCCCAATGAACAAAAGATAATGCGCATGGAATTGGGGAAAAGTGAACCTCGTTTCATGCACACATTCCATTCAGTTGTTCTAAAATACAGATTTTATACAGTGTGTGTGTGTGTGTGTGTGTGTTGTGTGCGTGCACATACTGCATACATACACACACACAAACATGTTGAGAGCATTCACACGGTGGGCTTGAAATTAATAATCACATTTGCACATCATTTTAATTAAATCCACATTTTTCCTGCCTCCCCAGCTGCTGGCCTGTTGTTTTGTGGAATACATCTGGCAGTCCTCAGCATTCTCCACAGCCACCAGTGCTCTCAGTCCCTAGATACACCTGCTTTCTGCAGCTGGCCCCCCAACAGGTGCAACGGAAAGCCTGGTTGATGGGCATTATAAACACCCTGCTGTTGAGCATCTGTGAGGTAACAAAGCGCCTAATTCTAACCTCAGTCAGTACTCCTTCCTTCAGGGCATGTGAGAAACACCCTGTGTGACCCAAACATGCTGGCGGGTGCCATCAGCCACTCTCCCACTCCAGGACAAAGTGCTTTGAGTCAACTGGGCATTAACAGCTGAGCCACCTTCCCAGTTCTTGACAAAGGTCCCCACAGAGACCTGGGTCTTGGCTATTTCTAGTCTCTCCATCTTCCAGTCCCTCAGCTAGTGGCCTGGATGTCCTGACTCCACCCTAATGAGCAAGGCACACTGCTCCTCCTCGATGTCCCCCAGTTAGTGGCCATTAACCACCTGGTTTTGATTGGGGACCCTGCAGGCCGGTGCCTTCCACAGACCTCCCAAATGAGAAGCATATGGAAGCCACACATAATGTGAGAATTACCATATGACTGTTCCTTGTCGATAGAGTGATAGATATTTCAAAACAAGACATTTTCAGAATATTGTTCGGCATCTTTTGCATTTCATTTGGATATTGTTCCAAACCCTGGAGTTTGAAAAGGAGAAGGGGGTGGGGGAGGGTTCAGATGATTTCTCCTGTGGTGATCTGAAAAATATCTCATCCTATCCTGACGGCATCTGTGTAATTAGTCCAGATATAAACACTGGTCTAAAACTGCACTCCACGGCACCCAGGTTAATGGACTCACGCAATAAAGCAATAGGTTACAGTAAGGAATTTCAGTACAATTAAAACCATAAAGCTAATGATGATCTGTTTCAAATGAATCTCTAGATGGGAACGAAGCACTAAAATCACTTCTTCATTAAACAGTTCTGGCTCTACTCACAGAGGTTCACAGAGGGCATCAGTAGTCTAACACACGAGCCAAGCTGGGACTAAACACGTACAAATGGCTGCTATCCCGCGGCTTGCCTCGGCACTGCCTCCCATGTGTCTGCGAGGTGGAGTCCAAGCACCACTTCATTAGCATCCCCTCGTAGCCTTTTCATCGACACTTACAGCTACTGTACATCCAGGCATTCAGTCAGTCACCTGAGATCTGCAGAGAGACTGGGTCACACAACCCTTAGCCCCCAGATGCCTCACTACTCGCTTGACAAATTCATTACATCACACTATGGCTGTTAAAGGACCGTGGAACATTGTTAGAGCCTGCGTTTATTTCAACCCAGGACCCTTACTGATAAGTGACTATAGCATCTAAAAATACAATTCCTAACTCAATGAAACCTGTATTTTGAAACAAACAAACAAAAAGGTGCCAGTCCACACCTAATGGTGTAGAACAGCATAGCAAAGCCTGGGCTTCAAACCACACAGCTATCTCTCATTCCTTCACAAAGATCCACTGACTTGGGTGGGGTGTCACTGGGGTGTTCTTACAGGAAGGAACCCGTCCTGGATCTTAGGGACAGTCTAAAAAGTTCTCTCAGAGATCTCCCTATTATAAATGCTGTCAGGGAGCGTGGATGATTATGGAAAGCAAAAGCTGTAACTTGGACTGTAGCAAGTGGTAGACAGAGAGGTTGGCTGACCTAGCAACCATGTCATATTATACAAACATTGTTCTAGAAGTTGGATATAAACCAGAATCACCTATGACCTTTCTAAGACCACAGATGGCCACACTCCACCCTCTGAGGATCTATGTGTCCCAGATGATACTTTGTGTGTGTGAGAAAGCACAAAGCCCCAAGATGAAGCTGCTGGCTCCCACAGCTCCTCCTAGAGGAATAGCCAATGAATCTGTTTAAAGGATGGCTCTTTTATTTATTTTTATTGTATGTGCATTGGTGTTTTGCCCACACATTTGTCTGTGTGAGTGTGTCAGAGCCCCTGGAGCTGGAGTGACAGACAACTGTGAGCTGCCATATGGGTGCTGGGACTCAAACCTGGGTCATCTGGAAGAGCAGCCAATGTTCTTAACCTCTGAGCCATCTCCCCAGACCCTAAAAACAGGTTTTTATGCCTAGGATGGTTCAATAGTGCTAGACTTGAGCCACAATCTCAGGATGGCCCATCCCATAATGCATTTGAGTACTTTCTTCTTGTTTGATATTTAGGTTCTGTTTCATATTCTGCTGTCATAAATAACAATGCACTGAACATCCTTGGGCATTCAATTTCTGAATAATTTACTTTATAATAGACTTATAAAAGAGAAATTACTGAGTCATAAAGGATGTGAACTCTTTTTCAGTTCTTAATACATATTGCTAAATTGATTTCTGTAATGCTTATGCCAATTTATATTCCAAACAGCCAAGTCTGCAAATGTACTTCACTGTACCCTTACCAACACTGAAGAATATCTTTATTTTTTGCCAATATGATAGGTGGAAATGGTTTCCCATTTCAATTGGCATTCCTTTATTAGCAAAGCAGAACTTTCAATGTTATGAGTCATTTATAATTCTGCAAATAGCCCATGTCCTCCATTGGATCAGTCTTAAATTATCCCTTTGTCAAACGTTTTCAGTAGAAGTCTCTCATAGACTCCCCCTTATGAGACTGCATTTCCAATTTCATAATTGAAGTCGGAGGGAGAAATAAAAGCTTCTTCTAAAAAGTTAGTTCACTAAGTTGTAAGAGTGGCCCTGCACTCACAGGGGAGGGAGTGTCTTTCCTGCACTCGTAGGAAGGGAACATGTCTGCCCCTGTGCACACATGAAGAGGGCTTGTCTGCCCTTGCAGGCACAGGTTTGCTGTAAAATTGCAATGGTATACTTTTTTTGCCATAACATTTGTGTGTGTTTCAGCTTACAGCAGGAAATAAAAGATAAATTCTGTGTTTTGTTCCTTGAGGAACAGTTGTTTGTTTGGCAGTTTTGCTTTTTTTTTTTTTTTTTTTTTTTTTTCTCTAAGCAAGAAAGAAAAGGAGAAGTAATAGAAATAAACTACCGTCAACATTTTCCCCCATCAGAATAAAATAGCCCCACAAAACCAGGGAATGTCCCAAGCCAATACATGCTTCTGTGTGTGTTTGTAAAATGCAGAAACTCACTCAGGCTGCTGACTTTCACACTGTGAAAGCAAACAATAAAACTGAAATATTTGAATCTTTTGATGCCAACATAAACTATGAGCACTAAGTTCAATCGACAAACTGTGGGGTGTAAGTTAAATCAGAATGTATTAAGCACTTAGCATGTCATTTTTTAAAGATTTGCCTTTAGCATGTGCATGTATTTGTACATGTGTGTGTGAGTGTGTGTGTGTGAGAGAGAGTGTGTATGTGTATGAGAGTGTACGTGAGAGTGTGTGTGAGAGAATGTGTGTGTGTGAGTGTGTGTGAGAGAGTGTGTATGTGTGAGTGTGTGTGTGAGAGTGTGTGGGAGAGAGAGTGTGTATGTGTGAGTGTGTGTGTGAGAGTGTGTGTGAGAGAGAGTGTGTATGTGTGAGTGTGTGTGTGAGAGTGTGTGTATATGTGTAAGAGTGTGTGTGTATGTGTGTGTGTGTGTGTGTGTCTGTGTGTCTGTGTCTGTGGAAGACAAGTGAGTGAGTGGTGCCTTTGAAGGCCAGGGGTGTTAGATGCCCTGGAGCTAGAAGAGGTGGTGAGTCACCCAGTGTAGGTGCTGGGAACCAAACTCAGGTCCTCTGCAAGACAGTCTGCGATCTCAACCACCGAGTCTTCATTCCAGCCCCCAAATCCATGATCTTAAAGACTCTTTTCTGATTCTCAAGAATGCTCTACCACTGAGCTGCATCCCCAACCCAAGGTTAAATATTGAAGGTAGTTCCATGCAGTGAGATTTCATTGTCAGGGAAAATTTAATAGAAACAATCTCTTTGGAAAGCCAGTTTTCAATCCATGTATCAAAGGCTCTCAAAAAAAGTCACTTGTCACTGCCCTCAAAACAAAACCCAAACTCCCCCAGCACTGCCGATGGAGTACCACCCTCTGCCTCTTGACTCTCTCACAAAGCTGGCCACTGCTTCACACACACCACGCTGATATCTACCTGAAGACCTGGGACCACAAGGCTAGGATCTCAGTCCTTTTATGTATGGCTCCTTGTTAATGCATTGCTGTTGGCTTTGGAGAAGGAAGCAGAAGCCACAAGTCAAGGACCATGGCCACCTCTCCAAGCAAAAAAGCTGTCTTCACAGCACTGGGCTGCCCCACACACTAGATCAGGGCTTCCTTCCCTCCTGCAGCCACTTTCACCTGAGAAATGTTTCGATAATTCTAGGCATATAGATGCGTAATATAGGTATACAAATCAGACATATAGTGATAATAAATAATGAAGTTTATTTTGAAAGAATTAATTGATATGCATGTAATTTTACCATTTATTAACGTTGAACCTGAATTTGCATGTTAACAAGATGGCTGTGCTTGTTTATTTTTACATCCAGAACTAAACTTTGGCTGAATATTTGATACCACTGAATGCAAAAGCATCTTCAACATTTTTTCAGAGTGGATCAACATTTTGATTTTATAATCACCAACATGGAGAAGCCCTCTTCAGGCAGCTCAAAATGGCAGAAGTGTATCTAGGGTCATTTTAGAAATTGCTAGAAATCCTGTCCCAATCTCAAGCCAAAAAAGTAGTTTAATAAATTCTTATGAAACTTAAGTGACAAATTCAAAAGAGCAATTTTTAAAAAGCAAACACTCTAATGTGATCATCTCCAAAGATATACTAACTTGATACTCATGTGCTGAGCAATAACAGTAGGAAAACGTGTAAAATTCTTTGTTTCCGTAATCAAACAGTGATGTCTCTCTAAGAGTAGTCCAAAACACAGCAGCAAGCACAAACACCTTCCTCGGGTAGAGGTGTTCCAGGCAGCGTTTGTCAGCTTTTCACGATGGATAGGAATGTACCCTACGAAGTACAGCTTTTGTGTGTTTGCCACAATCAGTAGTGAAGTCACACGAAGCGACACAGGCAAGTGCGCCCTGAAACATCTTAGATTCGTGATGCCTGTGATTCTGAGTTGTTGGTCATTGCACGTTCAGAAACTGTTTACCGCTGACAAATGTCTTACTGTCCCCACATCCTGTTCAGCAACTGAATGTGGGGTCCTACCCACAGTCGAAGGAGGATGAGCCTGGATCATGAGCCAATAAACTCCAGCCCTCAGGTCAATTCTAGCCTGGTTTTGCAAAGTTTCCACGGAACACAGGCCACCCATCCATTTATGTTCGGTGGTCGTGTTAATTTTTCCTGGGCAGACAAATAAGTAACTAATTCACTCTAGACGTGGCATCAGTGGCAACCCAAAGAAACAATTCTGCCCAAGTCCAGTTTGGTGAAACAGTGAGTTTATTGGGCTTACTCAGAGGAATGAGGGGAGCCCCTAACAGTTACGCTACCCCAAAGTCCTCCCTGTCATAGATGACCGCATGGAAGCAGCATCATACAGGCCCAGCCTCATGTATCCTAACGTTTTCCACATGCTCATGTGTCTCTCAAGATCATAAGTACCTGAGAGGCCGCAGACTCTCTTCTACTGGGGACATTCCATGGTCCCATCACCATTATTGTAAGACCGTGCTATCATAGTGCTTTACTTACATCCTCACCATGACTAAGGGGGCCAAGGTTATCTGCCTGGTGCTGGAGATGGAGTGGTCCCGTCACACACAGAGGGAAAGGCCATGCTTTTAGCGACTGCCTATGCTGCTTTGCTACAGCCGTGGTCGAGCTGAGTGATGGCATGCACATCCCACAGCACAAAAAGCCAGAAACACTTATGGTCCAGAGCCAGCCCTTTACAAAGAGGATTTGCCAACCCTTCCAGAGCCACTGGAGCAGCCACACAGAAGGCTTGGAAGAGGCCACAGGGGCATCTGATGTTCCTCTGTGCAGCCATGACAAGAGGGTCACGCCCATTTTCTCCTGCAGTTGGTTTTGTGACTCATATCTTCTAACCTGCTCAGTGAGGATGGAACATACAACCAGTAACCCAAAGAGATCCAGATGTGGTAAGCTACCATGTTCACTTCTGAGTCAGCTATACCTCCTGGAAGCTGCCTCATTTGATCCCCTTCTTCTCAGTCAGATGACCCCAACTCTTCCTACCATGTTTCTGACAAGATTACACTAATAAATTTTTCACTGTCTATAAATCATGGTGTTCTTCTGCTTTCCACTCACAGAATCTATGCCCTTTGCTATTTCAGAAAAATAAATAAATAAATAAATAAATAAATAAATAAATAAATAAATAAGAGATACAACTTTGAACTAAGAAGTTCTTCCTATAGCTCACGCTTCATAGTGGATATCACAAGCTAACTGTCTTAGAAGGGAGTTTTGCTACAAAGAGAAGTCGGTAGCATCCCTAGTCAGAAGTCATCTTTGCACATGTCAGGAGCAGAGCTCCTGGGACTAAGTGGAGAATCTCACTGCAAGCCACAATGAACAAAGGACAGAAAGTGACATGGGAACTCCTGCCCTGCAGGTGAGTGAAGACGACTTTCCATCCATCTGTTCCCCTCCCAGAGCAGGGGTCGGCTCTGGAGAGGAAAGATAGATGGCAAGATTCCAAATAGGTTGAGGGAAGATCCAAAAAAACTATTTAGGCTTGGGCTTGGGCTTTCATTTCTCTCTCCCTCATTGTTCCGTGTCCATGTGCGTGTAACACACATGTGGCTCAGTAACTGCAGAGTATCATTTGTCGGGGAGGGGGGAGGGGGGTGGGGCCGGAGGCTCAAGTAATTAGGTTACAGCTAACAACTTCCATTTCTTCACAGGCTACACCTTGTATGGGGACATGCAGATGCTCTCTGATAGCCCCGTGGGCCCTGGGCCAGGAGTTCATTAGTGCTCAGTAAGGAGGCAGCTGTCTTACAGCAAGAGGGTGCTACAGCAAGTTCTCTGGTAGGGACACCTGCTAGCCCCAGAGGCCCTACCATAGTGAGAAACAAAGACTCTGTTGATAACTCAAAGCCCACCCTTGGGGACACATCTCCAACAAAGCCACACCTCTTAATCCTTACTAATCAATTCCACTAACTGAGACAGCCTCTGGACAACCTGAGATTCCCCAGGCCAAGACCCTTTGGTAGCCAAAACTGACATCCAAAAAGGATGGGTTGGACCTCAACAGGAAGTCAACTGATGCCCAAAGAAGACATGTGAGTGCAAAACAACCTGTGTCCACCATGGCAGGGCTCCCAGGGAGAAGCAGTGACAGGCACAGAGGAGCCAAGAACTAAGGCCCCAGCAGATCAACATAATTGAAAAAAAAAATGCATTGTGCCAGAACAGACTAACTTACTTAAACAAGCAAGTGTAAGATCTCTTGGGTTTCCCTGTGTGAAGGGAATCTCAGAGCAAGACCATGTCAGTTCACACAGTGAAATGTCCATGTTTTCAGTACAATCTGATGGCATTCTTCCTTCTTAGTCCTTTCCTAGATGCACACATGGGCTTCAGTGGTTTTCAACACTTGGAATGACAGACCCCTTCTCCCCTAGGCAGAGAGGAGAAAGGAGACACCAATCAAGCCAAGGGTGAAGAGCAAGCAGATCTTGTCTTTGCATCAGACTACCCTGGAAGTTGGAGGGAAGCGGTCATTTGCTTTTATGTCACTGTAATAAGACACCATGACCAAGACAACTTATACAATAAAGAGTTTATTAGAGACTATCGTGGTTTGAGTGAGAATGTCCCCCATAGGTGAATGTTTGGTTCCCAGTTGGCGACACTGTTTAGGAAGGATTAGGAGGTGTGGCCTTTTTGGAAAAGGTGTGTCACTGGGGGGTGAGTTTGAGCTTTCAAAAACCCCAAGCCAGGCCCAGTCTATCTCTCTGCCTGGGTTCATGGATCAGATGTAAGCTCTCAGCCTGCGTGCCACCATGCTCCCTACCAGGTGACCATGGACTAACCCTCTGAAACTGTAAGTGAACGCCCAATTAAATGCTTTCTTTTATAAGCTGTCTTGGTCATTTCTTCTCTTCTCAGCAATAGAAGAGGAATTAAGACAGGGGCTCACAGTTTTAGAGAGTGAGTCCGTGACCATCATGGCAGGGAACATGGTGGCAGGCAGGCATGGGCACTGGAGTGGGAGCTGAGAGCTTACCTCTTGAGACAAAACCAAGAGGTGGAGAACACTAACTGGGAATAGCACGGGCTTTTGATAACTCAAAGCCCACCCTTGGGGACACATCTCCAACAAGGCCACACCTCTTAATCCTTACCAATCAATTCCACTAACTGGGGCCCAAGCATTCAAGTATATGAGCCTGTGGGTCTCACTGTCATTCAAACCACCAGGCCCTGGGCAGGAGGCGTCCCCTCTTCACTCGCCTACAGCCTCACAGCTAGCAGGGTGGCCATCCTGCTTCCTCACCGGAGTGTCTCATTCTGTCATTCCCATCCTTCAGACCAAACAGTGCTCCATCCTCACTTGGCCACTTGCGGGCCTCACCGCACACCCGTGTCCTACACCATGCACACCGGGTTGGGGCTCTAAGTCCCCTCCCCTCACTCAGAGACACAGAGCAGGATGAAGACAGAGGCGTGTGGCTGAATAGTTAGAGTATTTCTCCAAAACTGGAATTAATTATCGCTACTTGCTCCTCTGTCCCTCTTAGATCTGCAAAGTGTGGGTCACAGTGACTTTGTTTTTCTTGGCCCACCACATATTGAAACCATTCCTGCATGTCGATACTGAATAGCTATCCCAGCCAAATCCCTGTGAAAATTACTTACTGTGCACTACAACAGAGCGAGTTTCTAATGTTAAATGTCTTGGGGTATTTTATCTTTTCAAGTGCATACCAAAAGCAATTAAGTTCAAACTATGGGGTACGGTCCTTGCCAGTTTCCATTCTTGACACATATGTGTCTGGGCCTACAAGTTCAAAGGCCTCTTAAAGGATCCAATCTTTAGCTTCAATTTTCTCCCTGTGAGTGAAAAGCAGAGCTGCACGCTTGCTCAAATCATCTGCAAGGAAGTCCGTGACATGGGACTTCTGCTCAAGACATCTCCCATGTGGCCAGAAGAACAGAACCAGAGCCTTCTTGTGCCATGCACCCCTCCGAGGCAGGCCATGAGGATAGCACAACAGGGTGGAAAGTTGAAGAGAAAACTTCAGGGCTCTGAACAAGGCAGAAGTGTAGCAGTCTTGTGCCCCCCCCCAAAAAAAATATATATATACACATACATATGACTCATATGACTCAGCACACTGTTGCTATGTGCCCAGCCATGCTGCATGTCTGTGGCCTCACCCTGCAGCCTGCTCCCTTCATCTTTGCTGCCCAGCTTTCTCCTCCCTTCCTCTGGCTGACCTTTACTCCTATATTCCTGAGGCTTTGCACAGCTCTTCGTTTTTCTACTTACTCCCATGAATACTACACCACCTTTTCCCACTTCTTCCCCCTTGATCCTGGAGGAATTCTCTGTGGGATCCGCACAGTTAACCCAGTATTATGAGACCAGAATGCCTGTTGCAATTTTCAACCTTTCCCCAAACCCTAAGTTTACTTTTCAACACCAATTATCAAATTGCAGTTCAGTCTCATTTGTGGAGTCCATAATTAGAAACCCGTAGCCTCACCCAAGTTTATTTATAATCCCAGGCAGTCCTGTTGAAGCCATTCACAGCTGTGGGCAGAGCCCCGAGGCAAGCTTGCTTGGTGCTCACACTTGCCACTGAGCTGGCACAGGGCAGCACTCACAGCATTTCTTTAGCTGGATTACTATAAACAAGTGTCCATCTTGATGCCTACTTGTTACCACTGTGTGTGTGTGTGTGTGTGTGTGTGTGTGTGTGTGTGTGTGTGCACTCATGCACGCATGCTTTTGTTGTTGTTGTGGTTGTTATTGTTGTTATTGTTTTTGCTATATAAAATGGCCCCTGTGACAAGGTTGATCAGTAAAAGCTGAGTTGGACAAAAGGAGGCTATTCTGGTAATCCCTCACACGGAAGCATGGCTACAGATAACAGTAGTTTAGTGTACATTTCAGAAAGCTAAAAATAAGGATTTTGAAAGTATCTACCATGAAGAAATTACAAATATTTGAAGAGCTTTGTCTAATATGGCTTTATATCACATACACACACACACACACACACACATATGTTAAACCATGTTACTCTACTAATACATAATTTTCATGATTTTATACACTAGCTAAAAACAAATTTAACAAACACTGAAAACCAAGTAAACAAACTAAGGCCCCGTGTTTCAGGCACCTATGATGTACTCCTTCCAGACAGGCACCAGCTGCATCCAGTAGAGTGTGGTTCTCTTGAACATGCAGTTAATGATAGGTAGCCATAAATATTTACTAAAAGAGGTGCTTTTAAACAGAAATACACATAAAATTAAGTCATGGGACCCAGTAAGATGGTGCAGCAGCTAAAGGCTCTGGCTGCCAAGCCTAAGCTGAGTGTGATCCCTGGAACACATGTGGTCAAAGGAGAGAAATGACTCCTATAAGATGTCCTCTGACTTCAACACATACATTATAACACATGCACACACGTACACACAACGCGCATGCGCGCACACACGCACATGCACACGATTTGTCAATCAACAAATAAACGTAAAAACTTAAAGTGTTGGGTTCATCAGTTGATAAAATCATGACCAGAGGGTCGCATGAGCCTACCCTTTTATTTCCCGTAGAGGAAATGGCTCTGTGTTCACTACTTCAGCATTCTCACTGGCTTTATAGAACATAACTGTCATGAGTAATAATGATTGACAGTAAATACAATGAAGAATCGAATCAAGATTTTCAACGCTGTGCACACTGGAAGGGAATAGCTTCCTCTTTTAGAGATGTACAGTGCACAGTCTTGCTTCCCCCATTCCCCTCTGATATCAGCCTCCAGAACCTCCCAGCCCCTGGCCAGGCTGCTCTTCCCCACATGTCCTCCCATGCCCCCATGAACAGCCTCAGTCCCTGTGTTAAAAGTCTGCCCTTCTCAGGCCGTAAACTTCGAACCCCTACCCAGATCTAGCCAATGGACAGGACATTCTCCACAGTTGAGCGGAGAGTGGGGTCTGACTTTCACATGTACTCTGGTGCCTCATATTTGACCATGTCCCCTGGATGGGGAGGCCTGATGGCACTCAGAGGAAGGATAGCAGGCTACCAAGAAGAGACTTGATACCCTATGAGCATATACAGGGGGAGGAAGTTCCCCTCAGTCACAGTCATAGGGGAGGGGAGTAAGGGGAAAATGGGAGGGAGGGAGGAATGGGAGGATACAAGGGATGGGATAACCATTGAGATATAATAAGAATAAATTAATAAAATAAATTTTTGTTTTAAAAAGTCTGCCCTTCTCTTCCCAACACTGAGTCCTACCCTTTTGGAAGCCTCTGCTCCAAGCCTGAAGTAAAGCAGGAACAGGCTCCAGTTATGTCCACCTGTATTTTCCTTGTGCGTTCCTGTTTCAGTGGCCCCCGTCCACCTTGGCTTGTGACTTGTCCATTTCCCCACCAAGGCCCACAGTCCCAAAGCGCCTTGTGTTCATGCTCCTCTTAAATGAATTGTCAAGACTCCATGAAGATGTTCACTGTCCTAACTAAGTTTCTGTTGCTGTAGCAAAAACCATGACCAAAAACAACTTGGGGAGGAAAGGGTTCATTTCAGCTTACAGTCTATCATAAAGAGAAGTCAGGACAGGAACTTAAGGCAGGAACCTGGAGGCAGGGACTGAATCAAAAGCTATGGAAAAAGACTGCTTCCTGACTTGTGCCCCATGGATTATTTGCTTTGCTTCTATATAGCACCCAAGACCCCCTTTCCCATGGTGACACCATCCTCAGGAGGACTGCAGTTTCCACATCAATCATAAAACAAAAAGTCCCACAAATTTTGCCTATAAGACAATCGATGGAGGCATTTTTCTCAACTGAGGTTCCATGTGTCAAGTTGACAAATACTTAACCAATGCAATCGTTGGCTCAAACCTTCCTGTTCTGTGCACATCTTGGATTTCTCCTATCATACTCCAAGCAAGCCAAAAACATCACCATGGGTATTCTTACCACCCTCCCCCATCTCACTTGAAGACTTAAAGACAACTTAAAGATTTGAATGTATAGATGTCCCCATCAGTCTGTGATTAGTTAAGATAGCCCACAAGCCCGTCACCATCCAAATCATGCATTGTGACTAGCTACTGTGTGGCTCTAAGTGACCAGGACAACCTCTCTAAAGGAAACTGTCTCCCCATGCTGTGTGCTCTTGTACTCCTTCCCTGGTGAGCCACTTCCTCATCTCTGGCTGTGACATTTTCTCGAGAAAATGATTGTTTGAATCTCAGCTCTTCTAGTAAATCCTCAGAAAGGGAACCATTGTGATCTAAAAAGATCCATTGTGTGACACACACACACACACACACACACACACATACACACTGAGTGTCAAGGACTGCTCCATAGGAAAGAGAAACTCACAGAAGTAAAGCCCACCCTCACCACCAAGGAAACAATAGCAACAGCTCACGTGATCTTTGGCCAGCCCTCCAACTCCAACTGCAACTCACAGATGTATAGGACAGAGGGACACTTCCCACTATACCACTGAGATGCTACCAGCTAATTCCAGACTAGAAGTTATGGATCAAATAACTGAATTTCTACAAATGTTAACTGAGAAGAGAGGGGGGAGAAAAGAAAGAAAGAAAGAAATGAAGAGAGCTTACAGATTCAGCGAGAATTAAATCATAACAACCAATTGCAATGTGTGGAGTTTCTGTGGACTTTAATTTAATAAACTGTTAAAAGTAAGATATGTATGAGATAATTAGAAAATTAAGTACTGCCTGAACATTCAATAATATTAGCAGAGTATTGTTAATTGTTTTAAGCATAATGACACTGTAATTATCTTTAAAAGAAAACAGATACTTATCAGGTTTTTTTTGCAGACATATTTTTGTGAACTTTTTTCTTAGCATACAAAGAGATAGGTTTTACAATCTTTATAGGGATCCACACAAACATCCTTGTTGTTGGAGTGAAACAGTGGCGAGGAATGTACTTCCTAGTAACATAGGGCTGGGCAAGAGAAGCAGAAGCCTGGCAGAGGCTCCACTGGCTGCTGCTGAGTGAAGGCAGATGGTGCGCACATCAGGATAGTCTGTCTGCTCCTGTGCAGACTCAAACTTCCCCAAAATGAGAAGACAGCACCAACATATGGAATGCCACTGTACCACTCCCCACCTGCATCATCTTTCCTAGTCCCTCAACCTCTCTGTACCCCTTTTCTGAACAACACGTGCTGCCTGTTAGTGTCCCGGTGAGAACACAAATTAAGATTCATGAAGTATGTTTATTGCTGTGTCTGTGTACATGCATGTACATGTAGGGGTGCCCACAAAGGCCAGATGAAGATATTCCGCTGTTAGCTGCCTAGGACCAATGCTGAGAGCCAAACTCAGGCTCTCTGCAAGAACAGCAAGTGCTCCTAAAGGCTGGGCCACCTCGCCCTCTCTCAGGACTTTCCTAATGTTAGGATAAGTTGAAATGACCAAGGCCACTTACAGAGGGATGGGTTTATTTGGCTTACATTTCCAGAAGGATAAGGTCGCTCAAGGTAAGAAAACTTGGCAGCAGGCAGCAGTTAGCAGATACGACAGCAGCAGAAGCCGAGTGCTCACGCGTGAACTACAAGCCAAGAAGCGAGAGAACCATCAAGAAAGGCGTGTGAGACTTTGAAACCTCAGAGCCCACCACTAGAGACACACTTCCTCCAGCAAAGTCGCACCTCCTAAACTTACCCAAACAGCACCACCAACCTGGGACCAAGTATTCAAATGCCTGAGGCTATGGGGGAGGGGGATGATGGTGAGGGGGGATGGGGGGACGGCAGGGATTGTATCATTCAAACCATCACAGTCAGTTTGGTTTAGAAGAGGAAAAAGAAAAAGAAGAGAAGGAAGAAGAAACTCTCTGTCTTCTAGTATCTTTCCACTCTATTTCTCCAGGCTATTTCTGTATCTATTTCTCCTAACAGCTAACCAGAAAGACAAAGCTATATTTCTAAACAATAAGAAGTAATTTTCCTAAAAGCCCAGGAACTTTAACCAGAAGAAACATTTACCTCTTCGCGGGCTATTTCACTTTCTTTGGTGATAAAATGTATAATTTGGCTCCAGGTATTTTCGGCCCTCCTGTTTCTATTGCTGGTGGCTAGTTGAGGGGCGAGTCTCCACCCACTTCCTTCCACTGAGACATGATAAACCCGACGGCACTTCCCAAACAGGATTCATTGCTCATCTGAAAGCAGGAAGGAAGACTCACGAGGAAGGGAGAGCTCACTTCCTTTTGCTTGTGGTGGTGCCTGGAACTTCAGCAGCCATCCCGTAACTCAGAGAGAAGTGTGTCTAAGAGGCTAAAGTGACTGAATAGAAGTGGTTAATCAACCCGGGCCCTCAGTGACGCACTCAGTTGGCCATCCATCCGCAGAATTCTTATTTTCTTTGTAAGAAGCACCACTGTTGTTTAACCACTGAAAATCTCTTAAATGAAATAGACCTACCAGAATCGACCAGCAAACGAGGGCATCAGTACAGCAGGATTCATGTCCCATCATACCGTTCCTTTCTGTCCATCCCACTACTCTCATCCCTTGCCTGGCCCTTACAGTGTCTCAGAAATGCCCTGCTTATTATTAGCCCCAGTGCCCAGACAAATGAATGAAGACTTGAGTACTAGGGTGAGATTCCATAAACCGGTGTTCTGCTGCCTCCTAAAGCCTACACATTTAGCATCATCTCTAACCTGCACTGTAGTGGTCCCACCCAACCCCTGTGCTAGGCCTCCAAGCAGTTACTGAGGTCATTGCTCCTCCAGGGCTATCAACCTTACCTCCTAAATACAAAACTAGATCATTCACTACACCCCTTAAACATCGCCAGTAGCTAATATTAGGAGCCATATCCTATCCAAATTCCTCTGCAAGAAGGAGGTCCTCCTGTATCACAATAGCCTAACTCTATTGTCATGTCTCCTCCGCATTCTCTTTCTCCCTATCCCTTGGCTGTGACCCACCTGGCGTCCAGCTGCTCTAGTCCCTGGTGGGTCCTGCGCATCAGTCCCACCTACACTGTTTCTATCAGACTTTCTATCTCCCCAATGTAGGTATAAGGTTATTGTATAATTCAACTGCTGATTTCTGTACCTGCACCCCACGTTTCGTTGCAATCCTTGTCCTGAGAATCTCCTGTATCGATGTTGTGTGAGCACTGCTCCCTAATTGTCCCCTGATATGTCAATAAAGCAGCTTATAGCCAATCACTGAGCAAGGGAGAGAATAGGGCTGGACTTCCTGCCACCTAAGGGAGGAGGAGTTAGAAGAGGAACTAGGGGATTGAGTGATGGGAGAGGTCCAGACGACATCAGGAGAGAGGAGCCAGAGCAGGAAAGCTACAAAATGCAAGTATCTCTGGGATGTATGCTGGGAAGAAACCAAATCAGCTTAGAGGATTAAGAATATATTAATAACTGCTCAGTTCCTATGCTGTGAAGCTTGTTTAAATAATATAATATAGTCTCAATGATTTGTGTGATAGCCAGGTCAAGAGAGAAATTGAGAAACAAACAGTTTTATAAAAATAACTTTAACAACCCCCACACTTCTGCTATGATTGATGTAAGATGTTTGTTGACTTGTTTCCACTCTTCCAAGCAAAGACGGATCTTCTTGGCTTTCTCTTGAATCCACAACAGTGGTCACTGTCACACGAATGTGTAGTGCTGCCCTGGCCAAATGCTCACCCTCCCACCAAAGTAAAACACCTTCCAGAGACTAGTTGCCATCCTGGCTCCTACCCTGTTTAGATCAGAATATGAAAGGAAAAAGAAGGAAGGTTCTGGCATTTCTCCAGCTGCTAAGTCGAGAAACCTGGAAGTTATGAATTTCCAGAAGAGAAAGGAATGCCACAGGTCAGTGTGCAAAACTCCCACTTTAAAGATAAATAAATCGCCTCTCCTTTCATCCCCTTTGTTCAATTTGTCACCAAAGCTAGTTGTCAGAGCCTCTCTCCCAATGTCTGCCAGATCTCGCGGGCTCTCTGCCAGTTCCATCGCATCGTACAGCACACTCACACACTCCACTGGGATTGGTAAGGAGTTCTCGAGGGTGGTCCACCTTAGTCCCACCCACTCTAGCGGAGGAAACCATAAATCAATCACCTCAGGCACCCAAGAAAGACACTAGACTTTCCAACTAGCGCTGCGTGCTTAAGTTCCCATCCTGGCCTCCCAGAGCTCAGTTGTCTGAGCTAGTCTCCTAACCCCAGTCTCCCCACACTCCGGGACATGCACGCTATGTCCAGGTCTCCTGGGATCTGGAACATGGTAACACTAACTCCTGCCCCAACCTTCTGCTCAGCTAAAGACTATACGCAGTTAGTCCACCCGATTCACCTGCACCAGCTAAAACCATGTGACATTTGAATATGGCCTCCTGTGTTGACTACATGACCTTCAAATGATGCTTCTGATAGATCCTGGAAACTTTGGGAGGAAGGAAATCACTGGGGGCCAGGGGTATGACTTTTCAGGTTATATCTGTCCCCTCATCCCCATCTTACTATTTTCTTACTGGAATTTTACCACACAATGAAAAAGCTCCGTCATGCCACATACTCTCCCTGCCATAACATATGGCTGAAGTATATGGGACCAAGAAACCATGAGTGAATGAACCCTATGGAAAAAAGAGTCAAAATTCTTCATCCTATGTTAATCATTCTGTCACAAGTGTTGATAAAAACTAATGCAGGCAGGCAGTTTGGCTCGGGGAGTAAAGGTGCTTGCTGGCAAGCCTGACAACCTGAGTTCAATCCCTGGGACCCTCCCGGTGGAAGTAGGAAACTGACTTCTATAAGTTGTCCTCTGACATCCATAAATAAATGTAATAAAAAATTTAAACAGTCTAATACAACATTCCCCTCCGTTACATCTTCCCTCCCTCCCCAGACTACAAATAACCTCTGTTCTCCTTAAACTCCCATAGTTCATTCTCCACTGTTTGGTCTCTGTCTTACTTAGAGTTTTGTTGTGAAGAGCCACCGTGACCACCACAACTCTCTTCATAAAGGAAAACATTTCACTGGGGATGACTCACAGTTCAGAGGCTTAGTCCGTTATAATCCTGGTGGGAAACATGGCTGCAAGCAGACGGGCACAGTGCTGGAGAGGGAGCTGAGAGCTCTACATCTGAATCAGCAGGCAGCAGGAAAAGAGAGAGTGAGACCCTGGGCCTGGCTTGAGCTTCCAAACCCTCAAAGCCCACCCCCCAGTGACACACTTCCTCCAACAAGGCCACACCTCCTAACACTGGCACTCCCTATGAGCCTCTGGGGCTCAACCACCACAGTCTCACAGCTAGAATTAAGTGGCCTGAGGGCACAGGCTATATATAACATCAGCACCTTGAATGCCCAGGAAGGTCTTCCTTTCTTACTCTTCCTTTTTAAGACTCAATGCAAACGCTTCCTGCTTAGGAACTAAAGAAACAGAAAACCTAGCACCTCTGAACTGCTACGGAGCTTGGTGATATCTTTATCACAACATTTATCACACTCTTCCTGCAGTTCCAGCTGTTTGGTGTTGTGTTTATTTTTCTTATCCTAGGGCAACTCCTAGGGCAGGAGCCAGTCTCCAGCCTCTGATCAATTACCCTCCATGCCTCAGCACCACTCCAGTTCTACACCACAAGCCTATAGTGTGACTGTTCCCTATGAGCCTTTCTTTATTTTAGGAATCTATACACATATTAATAGGGTGAAACAGGGTCTCCACAGGTACTGGCTGGTTTTATGAGTCAACTGGACACAAGTTAGCATCATCATAGACGCTAGTTGAGGAAATGTCTCCATGAGATCCAGCTGTAAGGTGTTAGCAATTAATGGGGGGGTGCGGGGTGTCTAAGCTCATTGTGAGTGGTGCCATCCCTGGGCTGGTGGTCCTGGGTTCTATAAGAAGCAGGCTGAGCAAGCCATGAGGAGCAAGCAAGTAAGCAGCATCCTTCATGGCCTCTACATTAGCTTCTGCCACCAGGTTCCTGCCCTACTTGAGTTCCTGTCCTGACTTCCTGCAGTGATGGACTATCATCTTGAAGTATAGGCCTAATAAACCCTTTCCGCCCCCCAATTTTTTTTTTTTTTTTTTTTTTTTTTTTTTTTTGGTCATTATGTTTTCATGGCAGCAATAGAAACCCTAACTGAGACACCACATGTGTGCCTCTTTATTACTGGCTACCATACTGAGATTGAAATGACGTCACCTCAAACTGGCTATCAGCTGTAGCCTTTAATGGGGAGAAGGTTATGAGAGATAAGGAAGGCAGAATGGCTGGTCCTGTCTCACCAAGCCAGCTATGGTAACCCGCGGACATCATTCTTAGTCTACACGGTTCTAACATTCAAAGTCTCGTGTCTAGCAAGTCCCTAGATGCCAGGAAAATCTGGATTGATCCCTAACATGATTTTAGCACCAAGTCACCTCCTAGTCTCCCTTCTCACTCCTGGAATCACAGTTCACCAGCAGAGGCAGCAGATACACACACCAATTCCCCGTAGCCTGATCCACAGGAAACTGACTCCAATCGTGTTTCCCAAAGTGGACCCACACCCCACGGTGCACCACAGGTGCTTCAGCATCTTAGAGATGCTTTCCCCAAAAGATGCTTGAGGTGTGAATGGTGGGTTCTCATAGTTGATCTCACAGGACTTAGACTCAATAGTCACATAAACACCCCTCTGGGTGTGTCTATGACATTTTTCTAGAAAGCTTTAGAGGAGCAGGGAAGACCCTAAACATAAGTGGCACCAGTCCAAGGACTAGAGTCCTGGAAAGGGGGAAGGAGTAGGCTGAGCACCATTGTTCATCTCCCTGCTTCTTGCTTCCAGATACAATGTTATCAGCTGCCCTGTGCTCCTACTCCATAACTCCGCCCACCCTATGACAGCCCCAGGCTCAAATTGTAAGCCAAAATGTGCCCTCCCTTCCTAAGTTCTTCTGTCAGACATTTGGTCACAGGCATTGAGAAAAGTAACTAACACAAGATGCTCCAGCCAAAGTAAGGTAAATGGGCAGAGAGATGCACTGAGATTATCTGTTCCCTGAGTGCTGGTGAATAGCAACTTACTTTTCTCACTTCACATATGAACACAACTGGGCTGCAAAGTCTTTTAGAATATTACCAGCAGGTCATATTTGAGAGCTCTGTTTACTTATAAAATAAACTCATTCCATCTTCCTGAGTCTGTCTCATTGTGATGGCTTAAAAAGCCACATTCTAACCTGAGGCATTTCCAGATTTAAAAAAATTTTTTTTAATGTTTTAGTAATTCTTTGACAGTTTCGTACATGTACACAATGTATCTTGATTGGGCTGGAGAGATGGCTCAGCCATTGAAGGCTAGGCTCACAACCAAAAAGACAATATTTCTTGATCTTATCCACCTCCCAACCTCACTCCAAGTACCCCCAAACACCCCCTGCTTCAAGCCCTCATTTTTTCTCTCTATCTTATTTTCCAGCCCCATGAGTGCACTTTGGTTTCTGTGGACTGGTTTCTTGGTTTGATCATGAGAAGGTAACCAGAGCTGTATGATTTCATAAATGCAACAGCCATCTCACATTCGGAGGACAGCTTTTCAGAGCGCTTCTACTTATGTTGGCTCTTACATGCTTTCACTCCCTCTTCAGCAATGTTCCCTGAGCCTAGAGGAGATTGATGTGCCCTACTGAGGGCTAAGCACCTTACAGTCACCTGTTCTCAGCACTTTGACCACTTATGAGTCTCTGCATTAACTGCTACCCACTGCAGAAAGAGCTTTTCTAGCCAAGGCTAATACCAGCGGAAACATGGGTATAAACACAAATATTTAGAGAAGCCAATTTGGTAACGTTTCCACTTAGCAAAGAAATGATAGTCGGTTCTCCATAAGGCTGTGGCCAACCATGACCAAGTTTACTGTACCAGTACAACTCCTCTCCTGTGGAACAAGCCTCGAATCTAATCAGAAAGCAGTTGGTTATCCCTAACTTGTATGCCACTATTGTACCAATAAGTACATTTTCCTGGCAGGTTGGTGTTGTGGTATTCATGGTTCACCACCAGGGAAAAAGCATTGATGACTTTTCTCCCGCCAAAAGTGCGCATCTGGGTACTAAGAACGTTAGCCAAAAGGGAGGAAGCTATCTGATCAGCTCCAGCTTGATGTCTGCAACCAAGGATGTTGTGTCTTCAGCAACAGGGTCCTACTACATAGTGCTGGTGGGCAAACAAAAGCAATACTAACTTGTGAAGTAAGATCTCATGCCCAGCATTGAGATATTTTTATTTAATAATCCATATCTTCTAGTGAAACATCATCCATCCATACAGGGAACCTGTGTTCAAACTATTTTTTTCATTACATATTTTAAGTAGCTTACAAAGTTTACACAACAGATTTTTTTTAAATACGGCACATGAACGTGCCTAAGCGAGTGAGTGTGTGCATGCGTGTGTACGTATACCTTGATGCTCTAGTCAGAGAGCAACTTGTGGGAATCAGACTCTCCTTCCACTATGTGGATCCCAAGGAGCAAACCTAGGTCTTCTAGGCAGCTACTCAGACCTAATGGGTCACCTTGCTGACCCTATAATGATTTTGCACACATTCTTAGTTTTGCCTAACTAGCCCCTGACCCCCTCCTTTGCCCTGCCTCCCCCTCCCACATCTCTGCTTAAATCTCTAACCCTCTAACCCCCTCCTCTTCTTTCATATCACTTGTTGTCCACTAGCCTCTCACCATGAAATCCAGGTCAAACTCCTATACCTAGTTCATCTGAAAACATCCGGAATCAATGGGACTTGATAAGTAGGACTTGCAGCCTCCATCACAATTCTGTGGGTCTCTCTGTCCCTGACCTGGCTTTACACTTCCAACGTGGGAATTTGTCCTCCTGTGTTTCGGCTAGTTCCTGAGAGGGTATGGCAACGCTCTCCCAGTGGCTGTCAGAGCTGTCTCCCTAGCCTTCCACCATGCCTAATGCCTCAGAGCCAAGACCGGAAGTGATCATCTGTGTTCTGGTGTGACACCTGAGGACCTAAATTCTGGGAGTTTCTGTGTGATTTGTGGCATTTGAATTGTTCCAAATGGACTCGGATGGCTAGATTTTTTGATATTATTATTATTAGCTAGAGATTCAGACACCTTCTAAATCCACCATTACAAGCTTCAAAATATGTGACTAACACTCCCCATAAAGTTGGTAGAATCAATTTTTTTTTTTTAAGCAGGAAGAAAACTTTAAATTGTCCCTTTGCGTCAGCTGTGCCATCAAGCAAATATGCCATAGAACTTCACAGAAATACGACTTGATCTGAGAACATCTGTAGCCGTCTGGAACATATTTTCCCCAGGACTTTACTTGGAGCTCTCTATACATCTCAGATGTGTGCTGCAGAATCTGTGACATGTCTTAGGATTCCTGAATTAACGTCAGTTACGCCTCTGTCTTGAATGGTGTCAATCTGAGTTGAATATCTGCCAGCCTTCTTAGCACCGCCACCAGCCAACTTCTTAATTAATCTGCAGATCTTGTGCACGGGCAGATTTAAATCAGAATGTTAAGTTCGGACTTTCTCCTTCTCAAGAGACTCACTTCAGTCGCCAAAGATCCGAGCTGCATTGCAGCAAGTGACACCCTGAGAGCCTCATGTCCCTGCTCACGTTTGCTGGGGCGCTGCCTGTTGCAGGATAGCTGACAGGGTCCTTCACCCGTGGCCTGAGGTCTGTTAATCATGCAAAATAAAAATACTGGTCCTGCTCGTCTGTACTTTTTGATTATAAAATGGAAGAGCAGCACTGTGATTAATAGTCCTTGCTGAGTGGGAAGGCTTCATCTCTTACGCTGGTCTCTGACACAAATGTTCAGCAAATTACATCTGAAGTATACATCACTTTTTAAAAAACCGAACCTGCTTAATTAATTTTGATGAAAGTATCTCAGAGATGCACAAAGATGTATAGACAAGGATATTCTTCCCCAAGTGGCTTAGAAATTCTAAAGATTTAGAAAGACTTGTACCATGGGAATCATTAAAAGATCCTTATAAAAAGTCTGCTCCTTTTAAAATGTATTTTTACTTCCATGAAAAAAAAAATATCTACCACTAAGTGAGCAAAAAGGACATTTGAAAAACTGTATCACCTAACACAGAGAAACCCTGCCTTGAAAAAAAAAGGCTATATCACAATATAATAGAATTTTGTTTATACTTTTTAAATTACGAATATTGATATCACATGGAAATAGATGTTACAAGATATATAGGCCAAATGATGCAAGCAATAATGATGGGGTTGTAGGTAAGCTGCATTTTTTAAAGCTCTTGTTTGTACCACCTCCAAGCTATTACCCATAGTTCCAAGACAGAAAGAGGTAGCCCAATGTGAAAGCAAAGAACAGTGGACTCTTGGGTCAGGTGACACCCCAGAGGCAGAGCGCTCAGGAGGGACCTAAGAGTCTGTACCCACATCAGGTGATGCTGAATCTATTGGTTGAGAGAACGCCCCTTTCACAGCATCTGCCTGTGGGTTTTTAACCCTGCCCCCTGCTGTGGTCCTCCGGTGTGTTTATGTCTCCACATGTGTGTCTGTGTGCCCCTTTCTTTCCACTATGTGCCTTCTTTCTTCCAAACAGCAAGCACTTGGTGCATGTTTATCAGAGAAATTGGGAGACAGCCTTTCAGGCAAAGGTGCTCTGAGAAAGACTGTGGTACTCTTCTCGGCTGGCACAAAGCCTTTTCCATCTGCTCCACGCCCCCTTCCCCCCCGCCCCCCCTCGCGCGCGTGTGGGGTCCTAGAAGTCCGCACTCACTCTCCACTCCCCAAGGGTTTTCTGCAAAGGCTGTCAGACTTGGCTGGGGAAGCCTTCACAGTGAGACTGGGTGTGTTCCTGGGACTAACGTAAAGACAGTTTCTAAGATCTGTAATAAGGTACCACCTTTTTTTATCCCATAACACTCCAGAATGCATCCCTGCCTCCAGTTATCATAGAAAGGGAGAGCAAGGATCTGAGCTGGGTAGGATTAGAAGCCCAAAGGGCTAGGAATCAAAGGCAGTGGTGTGAATGTCCTTTTCTAAGAGATCTAGGGAAAGAACACACAGTTTTCAGCCCAGAGGCCTGCATGCCATCCCCAAAGAGAGAGATTCTTCTAAGAAACTCAGCAGAGAAAAAGAACTGCCTGTTTCCACGTCCCACGAGACATTGTAGCCAGCAAAAAGATGGAGGCCAAGAGGGAGCTGGCTCAGGAAGGTCTGATGGAACTGCAGCTTCCCACGTGCTACTGTTCCCAGCTGCACCCGGCTTGGCCTCCAGTGGGTAGCATCTTGTAAAAGGACTTTTGGAAAGGCCACAGTACTTCCTCTTCTCACCCCGACATGAGGCCCTCCATTAAGCCGGAACTAATTCTTATGACAAGTTACAAAATCGCTGGCAAAATGATGACAATGCTGACACCACGCACACTGGGAGAGCTCACAGGATGCCTGTGACAGAGCCCCACTACTCAGCTGGCTCTCCTGACAGATCCTAAAGCCAACAAGGAAGTTGCAGAGGCCGAGTCCACACTGGCATAGCTCAACATCCTGACAGCTGCTTCTGCTCACTCAACCCTCACTTTCAAAGAATTTCATTCCTTTAAATCAGGATGAGGGTTGGACTCTGTAAAATAAATAAATTAATTAATTAATTAATTAATTAAAATACTATAGTCTGTATCCTACTTTAGCAAAGCCATGAAGCCCTGAAACAGGTTAGTCCGTGTCTCTAAATCAGAAAGGGGGAAGGGAGAGAGAGAGAGAGAGACAGAGACAGAGACAGAGACAGAGACAGAGACAGAGAGACAGAGAGAGAGACAGAGAGAGAGGAGAGAGTAAAGGTTAAACTGGTTCCTTCAAGGCTGAGCCATGAGCACATGCAGTGTGGGGACAGCTCCCAGCCCCCACACAGCTCCCTGGAGGAGCTGGAAGTTGCTAGACAGAAAAACCTCAGGAGCCTTAGGGGATAAAAGAGCTAAAGAGTCTGCTCAGCTCCCGGTTGCTGGAGGCAACCTCCTCATCAGCCTAAACATGAATAAAGATCATTTGACAATACAGTCTGTAAATATGGCAGAATACGTCAGGTCTGACTCCTGGACCCAAGCTGGATACCTCAGAGGATCCCAGAAGTGACAGAGACTCCAAAGAGATCCCTGAAGTCCTGCAGGTAAAGTGAGCCCCTCAGAGGTGAGCCATTCAGCCTTAGTAAGCTCAGCCTCCTATCTGCTGACAGGCAAGAGCTCTCCTGCTAACATCATAGGCTCGGCGTAAAGTTTAAACAGTGTTCCAAAGTGATCTGTAAACTACCAATGGGTCCAGAGGTACACACGGTTTCCCAGTTCCTTTTCTTCCTCAATATAATGTTAACAGCCAACAGCTGTTTGGCACACAAATCCCCAGCGACTAAAGGTTCAGAGCCTTTGGTGGGTACTCACTCAAAGGCCTCTTTAGGTCTATAGCGGAACATTACTTCCCAAGAGCCCTCAGAGTGTTTCTAAGGAATTGTGAGGATCCTCTGCAAACTGTAAAGTCACTGAATCTGCCTTTGTAGCCGAGCTCCTTTCCCGGCCTTAGTCCATCAACCTAGACCTGCAGACACTTGAATCAACATTCAAACTTCATCTCTTTTTATCAGAGCCTTTAATCATCATTAAAAGACACACACAGAGACAGACAGACAGACAGACAGACAGATGACAGAAGTCTGCCCTTCTCCCAGACACTAAGAGCCCCTAGGACAGTGACCAGATATTACGTGTTTCTGTAGCCTTAATAAAAGACAGCAGATTCTCAATGGTGTTTGGTTACCCTGAATTGAGGTGCTCGGGATTTGTTACCAAAGCTAAGAAGCTTTTAAGGCAGTTTTATTTTGTGTGATCTGAAGATGGGAATCAGGATCTTTCTGAACAGCAGAAAGTCTTTCATACGATCATTTCAGACCCAAGACCACTCCATTCCAGAGGTCTGCCCTCTCTGGGGCCCATGGGGTCTCCATCCTTCAGCCTCATTTTATGAGCTTGCTGTGACAGTTTTTTAAAAGCCTACAGTGTGGAAAGACTTCACAGTCAGGAAAATACGCGCTATGCATGTGTAAGGGCCTTACTTCAGATCTCCAGCACCCACATAAAAAAAAACTAGGGAGGAGGACATGTGACCAGAATCCTAGCAACAGGGAGCCAGAGACAGGCGAATCCCCAAGCTCACTGACTAGCTAGCTTTCCCAAGTCAGTAAGTTCCAGCATCAATGAGAAATCATGTCTCAAAAACATCAAGTTGAAGAGTGACTGAGGAAGACACGCTGTGTGGACCTCTGGCCTCAGCATGCATGCACACATGCGTACATATACCAGCATATATACTTGTATGCATATACATGCATATACCCTCCCCACACAGGAATATCTGAAATTACCAATTTGTGAAGAGAAAAGGGCGATTTGGGCTCACCACCTTAGAGAAGTAAGTGCATAATTTATTGACTCTGTTTCTTTGAGGCCTGTGACAAGAAAAGAAAGCCCAGAGTGAGAGAGGAAAACTCTCATCTTACAGCCAGTTTTCACAACCCCCTCCAGGATACTCCCTCAATGACCTAAAGACCTCCTACCAGACCCCATAAAGGTGTCACTGCTGCCTAATAGTGCCTCCCCAGGAACCAAGCCTTTTGGTGGGGAGACATCTAAGACCCAATAGTCCCTCCCCATGAAGCCTTTGTGGGGGGACATCTAAGACGCAAACAGCATGTTGCTACAGTTCGTCTTCATCACTGAAGGAAGTCAGGATAGGAACTCAAGCAGGCCAGGAATCTGGAGGTGGAGGCTGATGCAGAGGCCATGGAGGGTGCTGCTCACTAGCTTGATCTCCATGGCTCGCTCATCCTGCTTTCTTAGGACCACTGGCCCAGGGATGGCACCACCCACAATGCACTGGGCCCTCCCACATCAACCAGTAAATGCCCTACAGTCTTGCCTACAGCCAGATTTTATGAAGACATTTTCTCAATTGAGGTTCCCTTCCCTCAGATGACTATAGTTTGTATCAAGTTAACATGTGTCTTAGTTAAGGTTTCTATTGCTGTGAAGAGATACCGTGACTATAGCAACTCTCATAAAGAAAAACATATCATTGGGGCTGGCTTCCAATTTCAGAGGTTTAGTCCATTATCATCTTAGCAGGAAGCATGGCAGCACACAGGCCGACATGATGCTGGGGACACAGCTGAGAGTTCTACATCTTGATCTGCAGGAAGCAAAAGGAGTCTGGGTGCCACACTGGGTGTAGTTTGACCATAGGGGACCACAAAGCCCACCCACACAGTGACACACTTCCTCCAACAAGGCCACACCTCCTAATAGTGCCACTCCCTATGGGCCCAGCATTCAAACACATGAGTCTATGAGGGACATACGTATTCAAAATGAGTCTATAAGGGACATATATATATATATTTGAACCACTACAACATGCAACTAGTCAGCACAAGTAGGTAGGTACCCTGCTGTTACAGGCTCTAGCATCTAACATATAAAAGATGTGCATTCCTCAGTAACAAAACAACATGTGTCTAGTATCCTTGGGCAAAGCCTCAGTTTTGCCTATTTCTTGGCATGACTATAAACACTCCTCTCCGCTCTTAGAACTGTCTAGCTTTAGGGAACAAATTACATTGTTTTTCTACTTGTAAGCTGTCTTATGATCTGTAAGCCCACCTAAATTTCTCAAGGATTCGTTTCCACCATGGGAGTCTTGGAGCATCCAAGAAAGGAAACATAAAATACAAAAAGAGAAGAAGGAAACACACAGTGACATACTCCATTTTACCGGATCTCCACTGGCTTCCCCACACAGTCAGCAAAACACGTCCATCACACTCTAAAGGTCACTTCAGAGAAACGTGCGTGACCGCTGAGCTGTAGCCAAGCCCTGGACAGAGGAGGGCAGTGTCTGAGGCTGAAAAGCAGAGCTCACCTTCCAGTGTTTGCTGGGCCTTCCAAAGAACAGGACTGGCACCTTCAGATAGGCCAGTTTAACTTTCTGAAAGCAAAACGACTATAATCCAATTAAAAATAAACCATCACTGTAGCTAGGAAGACATGAGAAATTAGGAAGTCGAGAAACATCTAGGCACAGGCGAATCACCACTTCTGTGTTAAATATGAAGCTTCTGATTCTGATCTTGTGACTGTACAGAGAAAGCTTCATGATGGTTCTTCACAACGCAGTGGACAAAGGTACAGACATAGTGCCAAAGGAAGCTGAAGACAAAGGGTTTTCAAGAAACCGAGAGGCTTTGCCAAGATAGACAGAGGCAACTTTGGATATAAATAGACGGCTGTGGGTACCAACTGCCAGAAAGCTGGGTTAAGGCAACCAGCTAAGAACTGCTGTTGTTTCGTGCGTTCCTTAATTTAGTTTGAATAACTTGAAGTCACCCAGCAACCTCCTTGAAAAGCAGTCTGCAGTTCAATGTCACTAACTCAGACTGGTTTCCCATTTTTATTAGCCCAGATGAGAGAGACTTTGCCACTGAGAGAGGGTTTCCGTGTTAGACGTCCTTGGTAGGATTTTGTGAAGACTCTGGGAATAATATTTGATCAAATGTTTAAGCACTAGCTGTGTGCAAGGAAAGCCATTAAGTGAATGAACCTTTAGTGGATTAAAGGGATTTTCTAGAAAAACTAAAAGAAAATTGAGTGCTAGAATAAACTTTCTTAAAAAATAACGTGGAATAAAGACATTTTATTCACTGGGGCTGTAAAAAAATTAAACTAGTTCAAAGAGGAAATAAACGTCTCTGTACTGTAAGCAGTTTCATTTATTAGAGCAACCATTAACTACTGAGAGAATCAAAACTCAACAAAGGACCTTACTTATTTCCCGGGGTGATGCCCTATGGAGCAAAAGAAACATTAGCATTTTCCCTGAGGTACCCTCTAGAAGAAGGGGATCACATTCATAGACTGCTCAGGGAGAGACAGAATGACGAAGTGACAGCCAAGCTGAAGCACACCTGGCTGAGCTGGCTGTTTCTCCCCTCCCATGTTTCACCAGTGTCACCAATTGTCCCTTGCCTTTAAATAGCTTCATCCTGATCTTTGGAGGGGCTTGGACAGTCAGCTATCCTGAGCACAGCAGCCATGGTCAACAGGCAGTTGTATCACGTTATGAAGCCTAAAGAACATGCTTAGTGTGCCCAGACCCTTGTTTCATGAGCCAGGTAAGTATAGGACCTGCTAGAGCTAACAAGTTCGGATCTGAGACACCCGATAGAATTTTAAAAGCCAGGTCTCAGTTCTCTTTGGTGCCTCGGGAATCCAGGCTCTTTCTATCCTAAGGCGTCCCACGGAAGGAAGAGAAGGAGCTTGTGGAAGACGTGCAGTGAGCTTCTGGCATGACCACCTGGGGTACACATCCTTTACATTACCTCCATCTGCCATGACGCAGTGATGTGGTTCATCTAGATGCATGGAATGCTAGGCAATGTAGCTTTGCCCTATGCAAACCTGTATGTTGGTAGATTCTGGCTATTTGTACTGCCAGGACTCTGCACATCAATCCAGATGACCCTGCATCATCTCTTTCACTGGTCAGACACTGACAAGGACTAAATGGTGAGTGATACATTGCCCTTGAGTAATCACAGTCTATTGGGAAAGAAGAACAGATAAATTAATAATTATGATAGAGCGTGATAAATATTGCTGCCGAGTAGCAGAAGAATCCAGAAACCAGCAAGCTCAGCGAAGTTCCAGATATATTTAAACAGAGTCTTGAAAGAGAGCAGTCACAGGCTAAGATGATTTCCAACACTATCTTTTCACCTGGCACTACTAAAGTTAGCCAATACATGAACAACAACAACAACAGCATTGCAACAACTATAGGAGGTGGGTTTATCACCAACATAGCTAGATTAGAAAACCATAGCCTCAAAAGGAAAGTCATCCTCAGTTCTTTGCTAACAACAGGCAAGTGTTCGTCTCAGGCATCCCTTCCCGGAAATGATTCTCTCCACCCTGACCCTGGCTGAGAGGCTGTGGGAGCTCTTGAGAGACCAAGAACAGAAGCTCTCTCTGTTGGGACGGCCCTGTGCTTGCATGCCAGCAGTCAGGACACGGCAGGGAGTTTAGAACTCTGGACAAGTATGTCCTGGGAGAGCCATTGCATCCTGTCCTCCTGTGCCATGCCTCTCTGGGTACCCCAAAAGTCATGGTCCGAGGACCAGGCCACCACTTCAAGGCTGGAAAGCTATTAGGCTTTGAGGGAGCTGGAGCAGAGTAGAGCTAGGTTTCTCAACTGAGCAGTAGATGGCCCCGTCATCTTGCCAGAGTCTACGTGCACACTCTAAGCTGAAGTGGGTATCCAGCCTGTGCTTGATTTTTGATCATACTCTGGGATCCTTCTCCATCTGTGTGCACTGCTGTAGCTACTTCCTGTTGCAATGATAAAACACTACCAAAAATCAGCTTGGGAAGGAAAGGGTATGTTTGGCTTATACATCCAAATCATAGTCCATCACAGAGGAAGTCAGGGAAGAAACCGAAGGCAGGAACTGGTGCAGATGCCTTGAAGGAGTGCTGCTTACTAGCTTGCTCCCCCTATCTTACTCAGCTATTTTTCTTATACAACCCAGGCCCACCTAATCAGGGATGGCCACCTCCCCCAGTGAGCTGGACCCTCCCACATCAATCAACAATCAAGAAAATGCCCCACAGATATGTGCAAGGAACAGTGCAATGGAGGTAATTCTTCAGGTAAGGGTGCCTCTCCTTAGTTATGTCAAGTTGACAAGAACTAACCAACTCACACACTAACTTTTCTTTGTGCTATAACAGTTTCTCCCTGATTACTCAAGCAAGCCTACACCCTTCCGGGAGGCAGAACCATGTGGCCAGTGGCAGCCAATAGAAAAATGGGCAGAATTATTTGTAATATTCTAGGCCTCTACCCCTTCATGTTGATAACCCTGGAAGCCCCTGTTAAAAACAGCATAACAAGGAAGAGGGGAGACTTCCGAGAGAATTGCCCCATGCACACGGGACTTGATAAGGAAGCCCTTTCTTCTCTCACCCCTGGGATTTCTGGATTTATAACTCACTAAACATATAATTACACATCTGATTGAAAGTCCTTACCTAATCACCGATTTTGTGATTTTATTAGTATTCACATGTTTTTAGATGAAGCTATGACCACCTTCTGGAATGGCATCGACTAAACCTGTGTCATAATAGTCCCAGAGCCTAAGCCACCTTCCTGCTCTAAGCGGACACCTGACAGGATCAGTACAGTAATGAGGCTCGACAGCCTTGGCTTGCAGGGAGGCTGCTAACTTCCATGTTGAAGTGTTGATTAGGCTGTCCATGTGTGGCCTGCTCATGTAGGAGGTCTAACCAATCACCTTCTGAACCTGCTGGCTCACCCTGCCCTCCACTCAACACACTCAGGGGATTAGCAAGTCGCTAGCCAACATTTCTAAAACAAGCTGCCTGCAGCTCAAGTGTGCCTCCGTATTATGTGAAAACTACCTTCAGGATGTGCTGGGTACAAATTCAGCCAGCATTAGAGGACAGTATCTTTTAGTAAATTCCAATGTGTGTAGTGTTTCCTCACACAGAGATATGCGAACGGCTATAATTGTAGCTTCGGTGTGATAACTATGACTTTTAGAGAAAACATAAAGTGCTCGGTGTGTGTGTGTGTGTGTGTGTGTGTGTGTGTGTGTGTGTGTGTGTGTCTGTGTCTCTGTGTGTCTCTCTGTGTGTGTTTCTGTGTCTGTGTCTGTGTGTGTGTGTCTGTGTGTGTGTGTGTGTGTGTACAAACATACACTCACACATGCAGCACAGCACACATGAGGAAGTCAGAGGGCAACCTTCAAGAGTTACCCTGGGTTCTCATCATGAGAGTCAGGCTTTCACGGCAAGCATGTTTGCCACCTGGGACATCTCTCCAGCCTAATAAATTGTCTTTAATCTCTAGAATCAACCAGACAGTCAATCGTAAGTAGATAGGGAAAAATATGTCCCTCTTCATCATGCTCAGATGGAACCAAGCTCAAAAGCAAAGCTCATAAATTGAGTGCTTGCCTAAACTACCATGGAGTTACTTAACTGTGTTGAGGAATAGCATTGCTGAAAAACCATTATAGTAATCTTCACTTAGCTAATGACCAACCCTGGGCACAAGAGGTTGCCTTTATGCAAGTTAGATTTTCTGGCCTGTACCACCGTCCCCTCACTCCTGCTCATGCTGTTTTAGAACTTCTTTCTAGCACATTGATGCAATATCTAGAGGTTCAAACACAAATCACCATGTAATTATTTTTACATTATACATCTAAGAATGATATTTTATCAGAAAGTTATACTGTTTAGATATAATCACAAATATTTATAGTTTATGTTGACATAAGTAAGTGCGTACTAATGACTTAAAGGTTTGCTCCCATCATTTCTTATACTCTTTGCTTTCTATTCTTAGCATTTACTATAGAGTATGTCAACCCTTTTCACTTAAAATTTGTCTTCCATCATTTTCTTCAACAGAAATACATGAGTGAAACCTTCCCCAAGAGAATTACCTATTGGATTTTTTTTCCTACAAAGAATATAATTCTTCTACTTTAACATATGAAAGACAACATGGTTGGGTATAAAATTCTTGAATCTCAACTTTTTAGGAGTGATATTCTATAGCTAATGCTTTTGTGTAGTTACTACAGTGTAGAATGATTGAGTGGAGTTTTTGTTGTTGTTGTTGTTTTCTTTTCTTTTGCTGAGTCACATTATCAAGTTTACACAGAACACATGTCTAAGTAATAAGAAAAATGAATAAAATCAACAGATTTACACTAAATAATTATTAAATGATTATTTATTTTTTATTATTAATAATAAATAATTATTTTTTAAATTATAAATACATGTTGCTGGTATTTCAGTAATCACTATTGTCAAGGAATTCACTATAAGTCAATATTGGTATGTGTGAATGACTTTGCCACACAAGTAATTTTATATTTAACAAAATACAGTATGGAAACTTAATATTACATTTTCTGAGTGAAAAAAGAGAGCAATATTTCTAGACTAGCTAACAGGATGAAAGCATTAGATGCCTTAGACTAACCCATAACCTCTCACAAGACAAGTTCTGACATCAAATAGCCATAGAATCTTTTAAAAATTAAGCTCTAGTGAAAATTTCCTTTGGGCTCCACAAACACATCACTTCTTTACTCAGAAGAGCATAGCTTCTGCCTCCTCCAAAAGAAAAGAGATATGTACAAGCAAGTTGTTTGCGGGACCATGCTTTGTTCAGACAGCCCGGGTCTAAGTCTAGCCATCTTATCACAGTCTGTGTTTGCTCACGTTTCTGACACCAAACATTCCGGCTTCCCACCAATGCTTCCCCAACTCTCAATGAGGTGAAATTCCAGGAAGAACCTGCCCCAGTAATAGAGGACTTACAGTGAGAAAAAGACACACAACACTGTCCTCCTTCATCTGTTGGCAGGAAGAGAGGGTGAGATTGGGGTGTTAGCATGACACTTCTTACAGCTGAAGGGCTGATGGGCCATGAAGGGGAGAGAGTGCAAATTGGATCTGTGCTAAATATCCCCTCCTGGGATCTAAAATGTTGAAATCCATGGGAGGAATTGGACAATAAAGAGGGAGATAGTAAGATCTAACTGGTAGAAGATTGTTTCTAGACATGATATTTAATATGGAGGGAGGAAAAGCCCATGATACAGCATAGAGATGTGGGCCTTACTAATAGTCCCATATAAAAAGTGTTGATAGGGCTGTGGAGACAGCTCAGCCGTTAAAGGCTAGGCTCACAACCCAAACTATAAAAATGATGATAATCAGGAGTTGGTTTCTGCTTCTCACAGCCCGGCTCATGAGGCTGAGGGTCACGGGGGTGTGTGTGTGATCAATCTACAGGCCACAGAAGCAGAAAAGATGAGTAATATATCTGCACATATTTCCTCGACACAAAGACTAAATAACATTACTCTGAATTGGAAAAAAAAAAAAAGGAAGTTAGTCTGGTGGGCTGGCACCTGTGAGCCCCTAGGTGCAGTTGGTTATCGAAGGCTGAACTCCCTGTGAACACCAGGGATTGGAAGACAATAGAGAAATGCAGGCATTGCTGAGGGGAGATGGTGTTCAGGGCCCAGTTCTCAGGGCAGTTATGAAAGGAAGTAATTGAGCAGAGACTTTAGGACCAGTATGACGCTTTAGTGATGTCGCTGAGCCCCGTGGTAGGATGAGAGGCCTTGGCCTATCTAAATAATTTGGCCTGGTGGTATGGAAATCCCATTCACAAAGCGCTAGTGCAATCAAGAGGTGATGAGAAGAAAAGACAGACAAAAGAGACTTGCCTAGATCGCTGAAAAGCCAATGTGCCAAAGTGTATGTCAAAACGAAGTTCTTAGCGAAGAAACTGACTGAGCGCCAAACTTAGAGCCTGTGAGCTTCGAAAGGCTTTAAAGCTGGAACAGTAGTTCATGGAAGGTACATACGTCAAAGCAGTGTGAGGACTAAGCTTGAACCAAGGGTGGGCAGTTACCCCACCCCTGCCCCCACAAGGAACGTGTGTACACATTCCTCCTGAAAGAAAGGTTCTGGGCATGGAAATTATTCACCTAGTCTGTGTCCTCTCAGCAACCAGATATGGTGGCTGTTGTTTTGTCAAATGGATATGTGCACTATCAACTGCTTTCTAAATACTTGTGTTTATGCCCCTAGCTTACTGCTGCTAGGGCCTTAGTGGGAGAAGCTTTTCTTGTATTGAATGGTAATTAGAACACATGCTTGTACCTTATCAAAGTTCTGAGGCGTGTCTATTGAATGCTCATCCCTAAATAGGACATCAATATTACCCCCCTCTAAGTCTCAGGAAATAACTAAGAAAGGGAAGCAGAGAGAATGTAAGGACTAGAGGACACAGTGGAATGTTGTGGCACGTTGTCCTGCAGGCATAAGACATGGCTGTCTTCCTAAGCTCTTGGGATCTGTGATAACTCACCCAAGACCTGCACAAGATTTGGTCCATTGAGAAGGGCTGGATGGCAGTTCACTGGACATACCAGACCTCACCCTTCCCAGAGAATATGTAAACATTCAACAGTTGCAGGGGGCTAAAGGCATTTTCTTCAGTGGTGTGGTTACCTGTAAGTTGCCCATTCTCCTGCAAGTAATGCCTCACCTATGCTTCTGTAAATACCCACAGTTAAACTCATTGGCTCACCATGCATGATTTCAGGTCATTAGTGCCTTGTCTAGAGTGAATAGATATTTGTTTACAAATTCCCTAGGACAAGTTGATACAATACCTTGACTGACTGTGCTGGCTAGTGTTATGTCAACTTGACACAAGCTAGAGTCATTGGAGAGGAGGGAACCTCAAGTGAGAAAACACCACCATAAAATAGGCTGTAGGCAAGCCTGTATGACATCTTCTTAATTACTGATTGACGGGGAAAGGCTCATCCCACTGTGGGTGGGGCCATCCCTGGATAGGTGGTCCTTTCTATAAGAAAGCAGGCTAAGCAAGGCTATGGGAGCAAGCCAGCAAGCAGCATCCCTTGCATCGCCTCTGCATCAACTCCCGCCTCCAGGTTTCTGCTTTGATGGAGTTCTTGTCCTGGTTTCCTTCAAACGATGAACAGTGCTGTGGAAATGTAATACAAATAAACCACTTCCTACACAAGTTGCTTTGGTAATGAGCCAGTCGTCACAGCAACTGTATCCCTAACTAAGACACTAACCTTCCAAGCTGCCCTGCCATTGAGCCTTGGTCATTCAGAGGTATCCCCGCTTCAGATCTTGCTATAGGCTGTCAGGTGATGCTGTCATAGCTTTCCATGTAAATGGAGGGACATCCCTTGAGGGTGAAGATCTTCTTTCATTTTAATGGGATAGTTTACCCTCAATTGTTTGTCAGTTTATAGGTGATGCTACCAGCTAGGAACTATTAGCTTCATTCCAAGAGGAGGGTGATCCAAAGCCGTTTGTGGTAGTTTGAATGAGAACGGCCTCCATAGGTTCATATATTTAAATATTTGGTCCCTAGTTGGTGGAACTGTTTTGGGAAGCATAAGGAGATATGGCCTTGTTGTGGAAGATGTGCCCCTGGAGGTTGGCTTTGAGGTTTCAGAAACCCACACCAGACCCACTCTTTTTTTTTTAAAGATTTATTTATTCATTTATTCATTTATTTATTTATACAGTATTCTGTTTACATATGTACCTGGCTGCCAGAAGAGGGCACTGGATCTCAGTATAGATGGTTGTGAGCCACCATGTGGTTGCTGGGAATTGAACTCAGGACCTTTGGAAGAACAGCCAGTGCTCTTAACCTCTGAGCCATCTCTCCAGCCCCACCAGACGCACTCTTACACACCCTCCTCTTCTCTCCTCCCCGCCCTGCTTGTACCTGATATGTAAGCTCTCAGGTACCGCTCCCATACCCTGCCTACTGTCATGTTCCCCACCATGACATCTTGGACTAACCCTCTGAAACCATAAGCTAGCCCCAATTTAATGCCTTCTTTTAAAAGTTGCCTTGGGCATAGTATGTAGCAGATGTAAACATGTTTTTGTTTGATCCCAAGTGTGGGAGATGAAACAGACTTGTTTGAAGGTATGTGGTGTTTGTCTGCTGGAAACAGACTTGTGAGAGGACACCTGGTGTGTGTCTACTAGAAGAGGAACTGCCTCTTGCAGGGGCATGATCTTTGTTAGGATAAACATCCTAATATGGACTCTGACAAGAGATATATACATACAAATATATATATATATATATATATATATATATATATATATGCCCCCCAAAACCAAAAGCTTGGCTTTTTTGCTTCCCCTCTTTTGGCTGTTCATTGCTCTGCTTCAAGACATTCCTAGAGAGAAACGCTCCAGAGAATGCTTCGCGGTTCCAGGTTTCTGGCTGCTGCAGTTGCAGTCACCTTTGCTGAATTGCTAGTTTACTGTTTAACAGGTCTGCTGAAATCCTGACAACAAAGAGTGGAATCACCTCCAAGGAACTGAGTCTAAAAATGTCTACTTCTCCTGCTCCCACTAACCTCTTTTCTGTCCTGTCTAGGGAAGGTGAGTTGGAAGGGAGGTATAAGCATTAAAGAACCCCAAATAAAGTAGGTTTGGAAAAGTTCAAAGCCTACAATGGTGTCTCCTCACAACAGTAGAAAAGTAATTAAGCCACTATGAGTGAGAATTCCACATGAAATACAACATCAATGTTTAAAGCAATTAGGAAGAAAAGAGAATGAGTTTTTTCATTTTTCCTTGCACCTTGTTGACGAACAGGAGCCTATAGCTGTCAGGTTCCCACAACCAGATGATTCGCACAATTTAATCTAGAAAATTTTATTCTCATAGATATCAGTCCTTAGTAGAAAAATACAAAAGGTGTTAAAAAAAAAAAAAACCTTTGGTATATAACCATATGAATAATAAAGACCCCCTAAAGGAGAGGGAACAGTGCACCACCCACATCCCTCCCTGACAGCCAGGAGAGACTATACACACTCCCTGAACTTTCTATACAAACCACTCCCAAATTTACAGCCAAGAAGTGACGCCACCTCCTTCATCTTATTTGGAGGGTTGAACAGGGATGTACAGTTGCACGGGGTTTTACACTTTTAATGTGGTCTCTTACATCACAGCTGGACAAGAAGAAGGACTCCATGCTAAAAGACAGGGTCTGCAGACATCCTGCAGACTAACCAATGAGCATAGTCAGTGCTCTAACCCTAAAGGGGTTGTTCACCTAAAGGACTATCTCTGTCATAGATAATAGATCATGTGTACATGCCCAGGGCCAGCTCTTCTTCCACTGTCTGTATGGAGCCCCTAAAACATCCATGGCAACCCTGCATCTTTCTCCTAATGGTGAACCACTTCCTTGTTGGTCTGATATGAACTGACTTTTGATCTTTATTAGTCAGATATCTGCTCCTCAGAGAGATGAAAAGCAAGAATGAAGAGTGGGCTTGGGTTCTGGGTTCTTGCTAGCCGTGAGCATCAGCTCTTAGGGGCCTGGACACCTTCCCTGCTGAGTGCATCGTTCTTCAACCCAGTTTCCTCTCACCGTGACAGGCTGAAGTGGTCCTTCTGATCAGACCTCACCTTACCCCTCTCTTCCCTGCACCCCTGCCCCCCACCACCCCATCACCTCTGCACTTCCACCTCCAGTTCCAGCTCCCTTTCTTACTATTCCCTTTCTAATGACCCCCAAAGAGCTTACCAACCAGAGAGAGCCAAACATGCGGACATCTCAGAGATATCTCATGCTAGCTTTATAAAGTGATGCTTTAGATGGGGTCTTCTGAGAAAGAAACATGAATAGTTAAAAAGCTGCTTCAAGGACCCAGAACTAACAGGAGACAATGTGTGTGTGAGAACAAGACTAAAAAGACCCAACTCACATGTTCCTATTTAACTTTAATCAGATCTGACACCTGAGCTCACTAGTGCACTCTCCTCTCTCTCTCTCTCTCTCTCTCTCTCTCTCTCTCTCTCTCTCACTCTCACTCAGACACTCTCTTCCAACTTCTACCTCTCCTCCACCTTACAGAGTTAGTGAGCTAAAGGCTCTCTCTCTCTCTCTCTCCACCCCACCCCACACACATGTATGGTGTCCGTGAGCTAAACGGACCTGTTGTGGCCAATGAACTCATCTCAAGCAGAAAAAAAGAAAAAGAGAGAGAGAAAAAAAAGAAAGCTCCTTTACCATAACTTGGCACTATCAAATCACAGAACAAAGGCAGGAAGCTTCCCTTTCATTTTATTCACCGGGAAGGACTCTGCCCACTCCGTATCCACCGTCTGATTTCTCACCAAAGGAACATTTGCAAGATGAAAGATTTATATTCTGTGAAATATTTCACTTGTCATCACTGGGGACTTCAGGTTCCCCGGCTGTGCCGTGGGTTCCGGGAAGGCTCCCTGTGCGGCCTTCCTCAGAGGCAAAGCCACACTGCTCCCAAGTGGCTTCTGTGGAGAAGCAGAAAGCCAACTGTGGCTGCTGCAGTGAACATTCCAGGCCCAGGGGCTGCCTCCCTGAAGCCTCCAGCTAGGAAGGGACCTCTGCAGACCTAGCCTCAGACCCTTCGCCATGGTTACCTTGGGGAGTTCAGCTTCCCAGCCAGAGGAAGACCCTATGTCTGGGCAAAGGTTCAGTCTTTTTAAATAAACCTGGAAACCTATAGGGCTGTCAGCAGAAGAAAGCTCAGATTCCACCTGGATATCATCAGAGTGAGTTCAGGGGGGCCCTTTTTCCAAAGAGGGGGAAAAAAGCACACATTGGTACCTCTTACACCAGATTGTTTGCACCAGAAAAGGCAGCTCTGCTCCGAATGAATCTTCTGTTACTTGGGAAGGTAAGGGCTGTGGCAATAAGCTCAGTCCTGTTGCTGGTCTCATCCTTTCGTCGACAATGAAAAAGCAACCTTCCTTTATAAGTGCTGGTTTTTTAACATTGCTTACTGCCACTGCACCCCGAAGGGGACGAATTGCTCTTTCTGGCACTAGAATCAGTGCTCTCCTGATAAACTCTAAAATTATAGAAGTAGAGGCCACATAGGCACTTCACCCCTAAAAGATCCTTGAAGCCATGCCGCGCCTTCCCCCTGTCCACACCCAAAGCTCAGGCTGCACTTTAGGTAAATTAAACTCAAAGTTCTGTGGTGGGCACAGGAATCAGTGCATTGTACACTTCTGCAGGCATTTGAGTGCCATTGTCTGCTGAGGAACTCTTAATTCTAGCTGCACCTAAAGACTCACCTGGCATTCCCAGAAGCATTGGCCCATCCTAGGCTCTACCCAAGCTACACTGCTGTGTCTCTTACTGTGTTAAAAAGATTCTGATGCACTGGACATTGAGAATAAAGTTGCATTGGTTGATTAGATAACTTCATTTTTTTTATAACAGTGTGTTCACAGACACACCAAAAAAAATCAAAATATATATATAGAATAAAGAATTAATGACTGGAAAGATCACCCTCCTGTTAAAGGATGTCTCACAACCAAGAGAATAAATAGTTACGTTGGTCGTGATGGTGCACACCTTTAATCCTAACAGTTAGGAGACAGAGGCAGATGGACCTCTGTGAGTTCCAGACCAGCCAGGTCTACATAGTAAGTTTTAGGCCAGCCAGGCTACATAGTAAGACTCTGTCTCAAAACAACAACAACAGTAATAATAGTAATAATAGTAATAATAATAATAATAATAATAATAATAATAATAATAATAATAATAATAATAATAATAATAATAAATTTAAAGAGAGAGCTTTTTTAGTTTGGAGGGTTTTGTTGGTGTTGATGAGTTTTGGTTTTGTTTGTTTCTTTGTTTTTTGGTCTTTTGAGACAGAATTTCTCTGTGTAGCCTTGGTTGTCCTGAACTCCTTTTGTTAACCAGGATGGCCTCAGACTCACAGGGATCTGCCTGCCTCTGCCTCCCTGAGTGCTGGGATAAAGGCATGCTCCATAAGGCCCCACTGAGTTGTTTGGTTTTGTTTTGTTTTCACTTTTTAACACATTTGGGACATGGATTCTCCCAAACCCTGCCTTCCAGTAACAAACATTTTACTGTTCTGAAGGAGAATGGGATCCAAAGCCTCCGTGGCTTCCTAGCCCTGGCCCAGCAGCTCTGGGAGCTGAGAGGTGGTACCCAGCAGTACACATTCCCTCACTAGCGGAGGCAGGAGACTGCCACTCTCTTCATCACAAGATGCTCTTTCAACATCTCATTTTTTTTTTTTGAGTGCCTAAATTAGAAACATTTTCTTCATTAAACCAGATTTATGGAGTAACAATTACCTCATTTGCCCATTTTTTAAAAATGAATCAAAGATTTATATAACTCCCAATCAGAGGTGCTGACCAGTTTAAAAAAAAAAAAAAAAAAAACTACCCAGTGCTGGTATCAAATTGCAAGAATGCTATCCCTCAGCAAAGAAAAATGAGGCTGGTTGAACCCACACAATTCATCTTAAATAGACAGGCTCTTTTAAAAGCAAATTTGAAATACTAAACTGTGGGAAACAAATCACTGGCCCTGAAAGCTTGGGGACTGCTGAGGAGGAAGGGGGCAAGACGAATAACAAACATCCCAGGGCAGCAGGGGGAAAGGGGAAAGGTTAAAGAGTAAGTGCAGGCATCTACCACAATGCTACAGCGTTAGGGGCTTTATCCTGCCAGTAATTGCAGGTGAATCCTTGCACAAATTAAAGCGTCACTACTGCACTCCGTTTTCCCATTTGTGAACTGGGAGGGGTGAAGCTAAGATGGGTCTCCTCAAGCTTGGCTATATTGATATTTGAGGCAGATCATTTCCTTGTGGGCTGACCTTGTACACCACAGGATATTTAGTGGTATGCCTAGCCTCTGCCCACTAACTTCCAGGGCCGTAACCCCCCCCCCTCACTGTGACAGTCACAAAGTTCTGTAGATATTGGCCAGTGTTCCCTTATTTCTGAAAAGCCCCAACCTTCATGGAAGACGCTGAGGGGCAGTTTGATCAGTTCGGGAACACAAAGCCAAAGAGGCCCCTTGCACATAGAGAAGCATCTGTATAGAAGAGGTTGTCAGGCTAAGGCGCAGTTTTAATCACCTAAGGAGCTTTTCTAACTGTCAGAGTCAAGATGGAATGCCTGACCCATTAAATCAGAACTCTAGGGGTTACAAAAGTTCCACAGCTGGCTCCAGTGCCATGATTCAAAGGTCGCCACGGGAGCGCATAGGGGAAGACAGAAAGAATTGTCTGTCTGCTCATCGCTCACAATTCTGCTAACACTTCATTGCAATCAATATGAAGTCAAAAGTCCCGTCTATGCAAAACTCCAGGAAACAAGGTGTTCTCCAATATATCCCCAAGTGTATTTTTAACATATTCAACTTTACACTTTAACCCAATTGACAGAACATACCAGACTGTGTGATTTTTGCCTTTTTCTAAGAACAAAATTCTGCTTTAGTAATAGCAACTCACAGGCCTTCAGCACACGCGTGCGCGCGCACACACACACACACACACACACACACACACACACACACGTGCACACACCAAGGCCAGTTTCAAGGTTTTTCTTTAGTGAAGCTCCCATGCACCTCCAGGAGGTCAGAATGCTTGCACACCCCAGCAAAGCTGTAAAGTCAGTGTTTAGGGGAGACGCCATCATCTTCCCCAGGATCCACTTTCCCCCAGTCATGGGCCTGAGATCATGCCAGCCATAGTCTCCAAACCCTGACTGTCAGAAGCATTTCCCTGGCCAGAGATTAACTTATCCCAGTTTCTTGATTAAATAACAATTGTGTCAGAAGGAAACATGTGCCCTCCTGGGGGAAAGGCAACAGACCCTCTGGATTCATTTCTGGGTGAAATCAGTCTCTGTGGAAAGCTTGGGAAAGGCTTAGACAGCCAAGCAATGAGGCAGAGGCTCCACCAATCTGATTTAACACCATTAGAGGCAGAGCAAGGGATCCCTGGAAAAACATGAAAGAATCCTGGGAATTCTGGGCTGACCAACTTGGACTCTTTGCAAAGTGCTCACTGACACTTAACAAATAATAAGATTGTGACACACAAAAGCGTGACTCTTATTTACTGGTTTTTGGTTTGTTTGTTTTTTGTTTTGTTTTGTTGTTGTTATTGTTGTTGTTGTTTTGTCTCCTGTTTCAAATAGATATCAAGAATAGTCCAACTTTATTGACCGTGCACCCTGTGCCAACTCTGCACCAAACATCTTAGATAAATCTTCTCATTTAATCCTTATAAGAATTCAATTCAGCTGCTGCTGCTTTTATTCCCAGTTTACTGCTGACAAAACTATAGCTTAAAGAAGTTGCATGACTGTCATCAAACACAGGATGAGAACTCAAATCCTGGATATCTAACAGCAAGAGCCTAAGTTCTTGAACTTGACAAACCATGGCCTCGTGAGCTATCTGCTCACTTTAACAGAGCAGGAAACAAATAACCGCGCACTGTCCATGCCATCGATAACTAGAGTGCTTTTAAAGTGTGGGATGTATGCTTATTACCAGAAACCATCTAAATCACAGTTTCAGATGCCCAAACCAGAATCAGCAGGTTCATTAAATACAGGTTGCTGGGCCCCATGTTGCTCCCACCACATCAGAATTTGGGGTACAGAAAATACCCAGGGTGGAAATCTGTATTGCAAGGACATTTTTTAAAAGGCTTTTAGCCTGTTCTGATTTAGAACTGCTCCCTAGAATCAGTATACTTTTAGCATCCATAAAGCACAGCCTCATGAAAAAACTTGAATGTACTAAGTTTTGGTTTCTTTAAAAACACAGAAATGTTATGGGAATTGTTTTTGTTTTAATCACAGGTGTGGGATATGGGGCTGCTTCAGACTGTCCACTGCAGCTGACAATGATTTGCCTTGTGCTCTAGCAGGGGCGTGATCGTGGCAGCTGTGCATAGTTTCTGCGAGCGCATGACATTTGGAATTCTGGGGGACTCTTGAGAGGGTATAAAAATGCTAGAGCCCTGAGAAGGGCTGTTCCTGCTGCTGTTCTTGCTGGTTGCTGTTGCCTGTTGATACCGATTGTGGTTTGTTGTGGTTTGTCAAGTAGTCATACGCAAAGAGACAAGAAGAAGAAATTGGATATCCTGTCGGCAAAGATCAACCGTCCCCCAAAGAACAAGGCCCCTCATCAACAGGAAGTAGTCTAAGAATATAGGTGCCCCTTTCCCCTCGGTCCTTCTTTCTCTCCTACCTATGGTGGGGAGGTTGGAAGAGTAGAATAAGGGTGGTAGATTTTTTGTTGTTTTTTTTTTTAAATAGACAAAAAGTTTGGCTACACTTGAAGAAAGACGTTTTCTCTCCACAGAATCGAGATAAACTGCACAACTCAACCTTCAGAGGAGGAAAATTTCCAGCAAGACAAAGATCCCTGGATATACTTCAACTTTTTTTTTTTTAATTTTAGACCTAAACCCACTCACCAGAATATATCACACTTTACACTGAGAATCTGCCTTCCTCTGAAGATCAGAAATCTGTTTTATTAATACCACTTAAACTGTTATTCAAAGCTCTGAACAGTTAGAACATACGCAGACTTTTCTCCCCCCCCTCTCTCTCTTTCTCCCTCCCTCCCCCCTCTCTCTCTCACACACACATCCTTACACAAATTTGAGTAAATACTGTGTAACCAGAAAATGAAATTGCTCTCAAATACCCATTATGACTTTCCTTGTATGCTCACATTACAATAAAATTCAGAGTGAGAGCCATCAGTGGAGAAGGAAATTACCGACCAGGCATTCCCCAGTTATATACAAGCCCTTAAGGGATGGGATCGCATCCTATCTCTGTCTGTAGCTCTGGCTCCAAGCACACAGTAGGCAATGAGCCAGCTTAGCACTAATGAAGAAGAAAGGATGCTGTGCAGAAATTAGTGAGCAAATCAGTTCCCCAAGGAGAAGAAGCCTCGCCCTACACAGCTTTGGACAGGGTTGTTCTTCAAAGAGAAAAGAAAAAGAGGGCTTTTCACTAAGTGCCTGGATGCTCACAGTAATACTTTTCAACTCTTGAAGCTATGCCTCTTTGCATCAAAAGACAATCACCTAACTTCTTCAGCACACACATAAAACCCAAAATGAGCTGCTAAATGAAATCCAGAATAAAAATACTAAGGAAAGAAAAGACAGAGAAGATAGACTGGTTTGGGAGGGGGGAATAATGACAGCATACACCCACCAGGGCATGGCAGAATATTCAATTTTCATTTATAGCAAAGATGGTTAGAGTTTTGCTTCCTTCTGCTATGTATGAATTTCATATTTCTCCTCACAATAAAACACATTCATTCTCTTGCCTTGTTCCCTCTGCTCTCTGTGTAGCATGACTATTCACACCACCTCCATTAGCCAGCCACAAGTGCACGTGCACATGTACACACATACACAGACACAAGCATGCACACTCGAGTGAGTGCACACATACACATGTGCTTATGCACATATGTCAACCCCACACTGAAGGTCAGCTTTTTGTTCCCTGGGAATGCATATATAATTTCCAAACCAATGTAGAATGAATACCAAGAATGATTCTACCCCAACAGTGTCAAGATGTTTCTGGCCACTGGGATTAGTTCTAGGTTGAGATGTTCAGAGTATCATATTTAGACTTCCATAAATCATAAACATTCTAGCCTTGGGGATACCCTAGGATCATCTGCTTCTAAACCTCCCACTGTACAGACAAGGAGATGAAGTTCAAATTCAAAGTGCAACTTCTTACCAATTAGCGGAAGATGGGTCAGTGCTGAGGACCCAGTCCAAGCACTGCCCACTGAGCCATGGTGGGTCTTGTACTTACATCAGTGGTCCCTGAGCCTTCCTGATGCTGCAGCCCTTTAATAAAGCTCCTCAGGTTGTGGTGACCCCCAACCATAAACTTATTTTTGCTGCTACTTCATAACTGTAATGTTGTTATTGTTATTAATTGTAATGTAAAATCTGTGTTTTCTGATGATCTTAGGTGACCTCTGTCTGTGAAAGGGTCATTCGAGCCCAATGGGTCATGACCCGCAAGTTGAGAACTGATGACTTACTAGGTTTCTGGCAGCTCAGGGAGAAAATTCATTAAGTTCTCTCAGCCGTGAGTGCAGAATCTAAATTCAGTTATAACAAATAATTATCCGTCGTTTTTATGGTTCCTAAGGAATGCTGGACTCCAACAGCCAATATTATTGGACTTAACGTTGGTCCAGCACTTCCTTTTGTTTGATCTCTTCTTTAGAGCACCAGTAACTAAAGAGAATAAAATATAAAAAAAGAAGAAGAGCCCTTAAGGCTCAGAAACTTATACACTGGATGCTCCCATTGGTGCCAAACCTTCACTTTGTAGCTTCTCAAACTTCAGTGTCCTGGGAATTTGGTAAGTCAATGCAATGATTTAATAAGCCAGCATGTAGCTTGAGACTTTGCATCTCCAGCAAGCCCAGGTGACCCCAGGGATGCTGGCCTCAGGTCACAATTCCAGCAGCAAGATTCTAATGAGCCATATCTTCTAACCGCTGTGGGTTGAATGGCACATCACTCAGAAGCTCAGACATTTGCATCATTGGCCCCCAGTTGGTGGCTATTTGAGGAGAATTTGGAGGTGTGGTCTTGCTGGAGTGAGTATGTCACTGGGGGTGGGCTCTGAGCTTTCACCATTCCGAGCTAGCAGTCTCTGCATCCTGACTGTGATCTGAGATGTGAGCTCTCGGCTGTTCCTACCACCATGTTTTAATTCCACCATCATGGACTATAGCCCTGGGAAACCGTAAGCCCAACTAAATCACTGATTTTAAAGGTTGTCTCGGTCATGGTGTTTTATCACAGCAGTAGCATAGTAAATAAGACACTGATCAAAATAGCACTGCCATGCAAAGCAAACCAGGTGGCCAAAGTTGAAAGCCCAGCCATAGGTCCCTGAAAGCAGTCCTCACAACGAAAGCCGCAGAACAGTATCCTGACTAAAAAGATTTAGTCCCAGGCCAACTAAAGAGCATCCTTCATGATGTAAAGCTATCTTATCTGTCAGTGTCAGCAAAGACCTCTGTGAATCGTGTGAGGAAAGCCCAGGAAGCTTACCTAGAGAAGCAAATGCGGCAGAAGAGATTCTAAGTCTCTATTAATACTAAAGATCGAGGGCTAAGTGAGACCACAGCACCCTCTGTTATTTGTAAATAACTTCAATACCAAGTGTAAGGAAACAGAAAGCTCTTTAATGCTGTACCCCAGAGAGCACAGACTGAGGCCAACCCCACCCTTGCTTCGCTAAGCAAACCAAATCATCATGTCTAACAACTTTGCTTCCAAAAAAAAAAAAAATAGCTTTTGTGCCAGAAGGACATTTGCTTCAGAAAATCAAATGGGCAACTTAATTTCAACCTCTCTGATTAAGTCGATCCTAGCCTGTCTGTGAGCACACGTCCAACAGTTCCCCCAAGGGAACTGCGTGCTAACACAGAGAGCATGACCGTTTATTTGGCTTAAGGAACATATTAATTTATCTGGTTTATAGAATTTAAACATCTGACGAATGACAGTGGGGCTGATTTTATTCATCAGCTAATTGCTTTGCCACCTGGAGCTGAAGCTTTATGTATGCAGCTTATAAAAGATCTGAAAAGGATCTCAATTATTCTTTAATTTGTTCCTTGAATATAAAGTAGGAAAATCTGGCTTAATCAAACATTGTCTCAATTCTACTGGGATATGTCTGGTTACCTTATAACAAGGTACGCTTTCATTTAATCATATGATATGATAATTCCCCACTTTCAAGCCAAGTATCCTCTTAGTTACAATCAATTTTCCACTGAAAAAATAAACATTGTCTCTTTACTGAAGTCCCAGTAGAGAAAAATAGCCCTTTTTAATGAAACTTGCTGTTCATACAACCACAAAAGGAATTTCTGTGTAGGAATCTATTAAAATCCCCTAATTTGACATTGCTGGTGAATTGTAGAATAAAGCAAATTCCGTGAGCGACTCTCTGTACACATGGCCATTCCTGGCACATGTGGAAGAGACAGATAATAAACGCATGTGTGGGTGCACGGGGGCGCGCGCGCACGCACGCACGCGCACACACAGCACTGCTGGGATCTATTAAGTCTCACTTAATAAATGTTTTAATCAACTTGGATTCTATAATTTATCTGAAGGGGGAAAAAGAGGAGAAACTAGCAGACATGCAATTTCTTTAATTGCACCAAATGAATGTGAAAGCCGGCATGTTCTAGCAGGCTGCAGAAGTCCCAAAACATGAAAGAAGTACCTGGTAGGCAAGAGGGTTGCTCCTGAGGTGCACCCTTGCAGCAAGCTGGAAGTTAGACTGCAGAGACACCCCCAGTGTTGGGGAGGGGGAGCTGAACGTTTTAGTCTCTATCTTACCAGATTTCTCCTCATCATCACTTAAATGTTCCAAGAAAAGACAATGAAGCTTCCAAAACTGAGTAGGTCACGGGAAACTGAGGCCAAGGATTGCACAAGCTTCTGGGAGTAGACAAGGTGATCAGCTAGTATCCCATCTGAAAACACTAGAGAGTTTCTGGGGCCTCTGGCCACTGAAGACGGAAGTACAAGTGGAGAAAATGTAAGCAAAGGGGAGTCTGCAGTCAACCAGAGCAGATCAGAATACAGACATCGGCTTTGGTGAGCAGTTGTGCAAGACACTGAGAACCTGGCATAGAGATGGAAATTTACAGGAAAAAAAGCCAGGCGTGGTGGTGCATGCCTTTAATCCCAGCACTTGGGAGGCAGAGACAGGCGGATCTCTGAGTTCGAGGCCAGCCTGGTCTACAAAGCAAGTCCAGGACAGCCAGGCCTGTTACACAGAAAAACCCTATCTTGAAAAACAAAAACAAACAAACAAACAGTTCTGTTTCATCATTTCCTAGAACTGGGCCTCCTTAGAAGTCATGTGTTGGTGAACAGTAAAGGTTAGCCAAATGAAACCTTGAATGTGAAAACCGAAAGAGATCGCAAGTGATGGGTAATCCACCGTACATGGGAGTAACCCAAGTCCCTGATGTTTGGATGCAGTACACCTTAGGATATGAGATCTGGGGCTTCAGAATTAGATCCTAACCCTGTAGCTCACCAGCTATATGTCTCTGAGCAGTTTTGTGCCTACAGGAAAAAAAGAAGATAATTATCCTGTCTCCTTCATAGGGTTATATCTGAAGAAAGGGTACAATGATGGAACACATTTGCTCCCTCATCTTTCAGAACCTGCTCTTTCCTATGTGGAGTCAAGACATAGATACTTAGGACAATTTCATAGGGATTTAAAGATGGCCATGGTTATGGGACAGCTCCAGTAGGACTCTGGAGGTGCTGTGCAAGGCATCGGGCATGGGATAGAAAGAGCTCGAGAGCCTAGAATGGTCATCTAAGGTCTAGTCTATATTATGAGTGGATCTCAAGGGTCTGAGAATGGAGGACAGTAGGCTTAGAACAAAAGGTGCTACCAAAAGCTGAATCTGGGCAATAAGCCAAGTCTGCAGTAGCAGGTCCATGAGGATACAATTTAGGCTCCACAAGCTAATGAATTCAGGTTTTCCATCTCTGTTCTTCCCTGGGCTCTCATTGGCACATCCAACTACTGAGAGACTTGAATATTTTATAGTCCTAGGCAGCATGCTGGATTTTCTCCCTTATATTGGTTGGGATATAGTTTGGCTATTAATTAATTCATTTATTTTATTATTTATGTGTATGACTGTCTTGCCTTCATGTATGTATATGTGCCTCATGCGTGCATGTAAAAACATCTATTTTTATTTTGGTTTCTTGTGTCTCTTTCTCTCTTCTCCACCCCAATCCCTTCCAACACCCCAACACCAGGTAGGAGAGAAAGAAGGTTAGTGGGGAGAAAGGGCATCGTTTTGTTTTTGTTTTTGTTTGTTTTGTTTTGTTTTTTTCCTTAGTTACTTCCTGCTGTTTAGAGTCATCAGGTTCCTTGCGGCAAGCCCAACCTTCTTTTCAGAGTCTCTCCAGTGTCTTCTCATCAAACTGCATCAACAGCAACCAGGAGCAGCAGCGGGGAGATGCCAGCATCCGTCTTCTTTCTTGGAGGCCCCAGTCTCTCTCTTGGTCTGGTATTTATTCCCACTGTCAAAGACCATGCTCCCACAGGAGGTATTTCCCAGCTGACAAAGATCATGTGCCCTCTCATGAGACAGTTATCAGCTGTGGACAAGCTAGAGCAGCCCTCCTATCCCACACCTGAGATTAAAATAAAAACATGTTTACATATCATAAACCAAAACTTCCATAACACATTCCTGGTGTCAGTGAAAGTAAGAAGAGAGCTTCAGATGCCCTACCTGGAGTTACAGACAGCTGTGAGCTACCACGTGGATGCTAGGCAAAAGCTCTGGTCCTATGAAAGAGCAAAAAGTGTTCTTAACCACAGAGCCAACTCTCTGACCCTGGTCTGGCTGTTCAAAGAAAGGCAAATATAATAGTGATTTAACCAAGATGAATTTGTCACTCACGGGAAGCCTAAGTTTTGGGGGTGGGACCCTGATCTGTAAAGTCATCAGATTGCCCTGCAATCTCTAAGATGCTCCCCTTTCCACCTGTGGAAGATGCTCACCATTACGAGGCAGGACTCCAGCCCAGGAAGGGACAAGTACTCTTCAAGGACATGATAGTTTATACATACGCTTCAAGCAAAACCTTGGTCATCCGTGGCTATACCTAGCTGCAAGGAAGTCTGAAAACTATGGTTATTATTATAAGAGAAGCTTTGTATTTGCCAGAAGACTGGACATTGGCCAACTAGTAACCCAAGTCATTCACCACCAGCCCCTCTCATTGCCACCAACACACAACATAATCAACAAAATGTAGTTTGTTCACAAAGTGGGATATTAAATGCAATTAAATATTCAAATGTGTGTGTGAAATGGGATGCTAAATAAAAGACGATGGTAAAAGACCATATGTTAAATTATTCCATTTATATATAATAGTTCACAGTAGACAAATCCGTAGAAATAAAAAGTAATTCATGGTCGCCTAAGGTTGGAGGAACAGGAAGAGAAAAGGAACAGTAACCAGAAGACAAGGAGCTTCCTTCTGAAGTGATGGAAGTGCCCTAAAATCAGCTGTAATGGTGGTTGCTCAAATGTAAATATAGTGGGCTATACTCTGTAAATAAGGAAGCTATAGCTCAATAAACTTGTGTTTTTATATTTTAAAAAAAAACAGTTTCTTTTTTAGTTTATTTATTTATTAATGCATTCATATTATATCTCAATTGTTATCCCATCCCTTGTATCCTCCCATTCCTCCATCCCTCCCACTTTCACCCTATTCCCCTCCCCTATGACTGTGACTGAGGGGGACCTCCTCTCTCTGTATATGCTCATAGGGTATCAAGTCTTTTTTTGGTAGTCTGCTTATCCTTCCTCTGAGTGCCACCAGGCCTCCCCATCAAGGGGACATGGTCAAATATGGGGCACCAGAGTTTGTGTGAAAGTCAGTCCCCACTCTTCACTCATCTGTAGAGAATGACCTGTCCCTTGGTTAGATCTGGGTAGGGGTCCAATGTTTACCGCATGTATTGTCCTTAGTTGGTGTCATAGAAAAAAAGCAGTTTCTTAAGCATTTGCATCCTTACTCCCAGTCCTAAATGTTTCTTGTGTATATCTTACTCCAGCAGAAGTGTGATGCACAAGTGTGCATCCATTTGATCTTCTAAGTCAAAGTCTTATTTCACTTCTGCTTTGATCTTTTGTTTCTTGTTTTTTTTTTTTTAATTGTTTTTGTTTGGTTTTGGTTTTTTGTTTTTCAAGATGGGGTTACCTTGTATGGTTCTGGTTATCTTGGAACTTACTCTGTAGACCAGCCTGGTCCTAAACTCAGAGATCTGCCCGCCTCTGCCTCCAAGTGCTGGGATTAAAGGGATGTGCTACTGCCGCTTGCCTCCTGATTTGGTCTTTAAAATTCCCTGTAGATGCACCGTTCTCCCTATCATTCTCCTTTAAGACATAGTTGTTTTTTTCTGGAATTCCATAAACTTTTACAAGACAATTTTCTGTATCTTCATCACGGATACCGGTTCTATTTCAAACACAGCCAGGGGGAAAGTGTTAATGATATCAATCCTATTTTTAAATGTTTGCTTCAGAAGATGGACCAAGACACAGGTAAATAATGTACAATATTCTTTCTTATCTCCAGTTACTAAGAGTTCTTAAATCATGTAATGTCTAGAGTACTAAATTGTTTTAATTAAAATTTAAAAAGTAGAGGCTGGAAAGATGAAGAACAATGGCTGCTCTTCTAGAGGACAGAGGTTCAATTCTCAGCACCCACATGATGGCTCAAAACTATCTATAACTCCCATTTCAGGCAACCTGATGCCACCTTCTGGCCTCCACAGGCACCAGGCACACACGTAATGCACAGACATACATGTAGGCAAAACCCTCACATACACAAAATTAAACAGAACTTCAACTAAAATAAATTAATTGAATTAAAAAGTAAATATCTGGGACACCTAAATAGCCAGCCAGCAAGGAAACAGAAAAAAGAACCTACCCATACTCCTAATGGGTAGCAGCCACTCTCTGCCGGTTAACCATCTCTAAACACCACAGTCACTCAACATTATCTGACTTTCTAAGTTTGCAATGCAGCGGCTTCCCAGGCTTTTTGATCCAGGTATCTACTTAACAGGAAACTGCATCATTATGGGGCCATAAAGTCATTTTGGCATACCTCTCTGCGAGCCCTCCTTCCCAGCAGAACAAGTCTCAGGAGAGAGACCATGGAATAAGAAGACAGAGAAGAACACTCGGACTCCAGCTTGTCTCTCCTTCTTCCTTTCTATCTCATTCACATGTCTCCTCCTTGCTTCTCATCACCAAATAGAAGTTCCCTTTTTAAAAAATAGCTGTTTCTTTAAAATACGAAAGAACGTTAGAAAAACATACGCTATCTGTTAACAGTGGATAATGTGGGGCGATGGGCATACCAATAGATTTTATTTTTTTATTTTTTGAAATCCAGGTCCCACCTTCACAGCTTCATGCAATGGCCTCTCCATGCCTCCAGGCAGGGACTCCGCTGACCCTTTCATGTATCTTCCTTGATAAAGCCACAAATACATAGTCAAAACTGCTAAGTTCTTCCAGCTCTCTGGGCTGAAATGTGCCCCTCTTCTTGACTTGCATTTGCATCGACTTTCCATTGTCATTTAGGCCTTTTCCTCTCATAGATAGCGGTGTTATCTGGGTGGAGTCTTGCCCTGAAGTAGGTCATCACTCCTTTTATTTATTCCTTAGCATCAGGCCTTTCTTTAAACTTTTTATCTCCTTGAGCAAAAGACTTGGCTCCAACATTGCATTTCCTTGTGTTCTTTTCCCCCTCAAACTGTACTTTTGTATTTCTCTTTTTCCTTCCTTGTTCCTATTCACTGTAGAACTACATAAGAGTGATCAGTAATAGCCACATGGCAGAGTCAATACTAGGCTGTCTTGAAATCTCCTCTGCCAATGACATTAATCCAAAAACTCTCCAATTTAGCCTCAGGCAGATTCTTCGGACAAGGGCAAAAAAAAAAAAATGTAGCCATATTCTTTGCCAAAATGTCCATAATCCAAATCACCCTCAGCTCTACTTTCTTCCACACTCCTACTAGGATGGCCTATAAAGGCTCAATTAAAGCTTTCAACCACCTTTCTAGCCGAAAGCCCCAGTCTTCCATATTCCTTCAAACAGCAACATGGTAGACCTGTCATAGTAATACCACAGCCCCTGGTAACAAACTTTGTCTTTCTTAGGGGTTGTTATGGCTGTGATGAAACACCATGACCAAAACAATGTCGAGAGGAATGGGATTATTGGCCTTATCTTTCCACATCATTGTTCATCGTTGAAAGAAGTCTGGACAGGAACTCAAACCTAGAGGCAGGAGCTGATGCAGAGGCCATGGGGTGGTACTGTGTACTTGATTACTTACAGTTTTAGAGGATTACTCCATTATCATCATAATGGGAAGCAGATAGGTATGGCATTGCAGCAGTAGGTGAGAGCTTTACATCCTAATCCCCAGGTAGCAGACAGAGAAAGACTGGACTGATGTGGGCTTTTTAAACCTCAAAGCCCACTCCCAGTAACACACTTCCTCCAACAAATTCACTCCTTGGTACCTAAACATTCAAATTTATGAGCTTATGAAGATCATTCTCATTCAAGCCACCACACTGTATTTGGTTTGTTTGTTTGTTTGTTTTCTAATTTGGAAAAATAAATGTGTAAAACGTGCACATGTCTTTCACAGCTCTGTTCCAATATCAAATTCAGAGAACATTTTGATATAACATCAGGGTGGGGAATGTTCTTTCTTAAGTTTTCTTTTTCCCTCTATTAGCCAAGCTCACCCTACACCAAGAGTCACCACATTCTGATCTCAAACTTGGAACTCACCCTATGAAAATTAGCAGAATTTTTTTTTTTTTGGAAAATACTTAGTTTTACAGAAAGTTTCAAATGTGTGTGCATGTACATGTGTGTGTCACACATCTTTAAACCCAGCACTTGGGAAGCAGAGGCAGGAAGATGGCTGTGAGTTTAAGAGCAATCTTGTCTACATAGCAAGTTCTAGACCAGCCAGGGCTACATATTGAGATCCTGTGTTGTCAACAGCAACAGAAACAAACCAAACATATAATATACATGCATGTTGTATGAATCTATGTATGTATACATACATGTATGTATGTATGTATGTATGTCCATACAGACAGCAAGATGGCTCAGTAGGAGCCAAAGAGAAGGCTCAGCACTTAGGAGTACTTGCTGCTGTTGCAGAGGACCTGGGTTTGGTTCTCAGCACCCATATCTGGAAGCCCACAATTACCTATAACTCCAGCTCCATGGGATCAAACACCTTCTTTTGGCCCTCAAGATGACCTCCTTACATGCGGTACATATCCAGAAAATAGGCACATAAGTATACATATAAATAAAACTCTTTTAAACATTAACCTGGCTCTGCACATGAAAGTACTTATTGCATAAATGTGATAGCCTGAGCTAGATCCTCAGGTCCTACCATGTGAAAAGAACACCAACGTCTGAAAGTCGACCTGTGATTTCCATACAGACAGCATGGCATGTCTACACTGGTACTCACATACACATCACACATAAACTAATAATAATTCCAAATAAAATGAAGTAAATTCAGAAAACAAAAGAAAAAGAAATACACAATCAGGTCTTGGAGAGGATCACCTAGGGTCCCATAATATCAACATCTTCTGTGATTGCTGTACTACAGAGCAATGTCAAAGCCAGAAAACTCAAGTAATAAAAGTAATTGAGTTGGACCAGGAGGGAGGCCTGAAGGGAGAGGAGTTAGGAGGCCGCCATGGGTTCGATGGAGGGGAAGCACATGGCAGGCGTGGATGGAAGACTTGGACCAGATGAAGAACATTAATAAATATTCTCCACCCCAAATCATCCTGAAGAAACTTTGAGAAAGATGCCCCATTTCCCTTAAGGGGAGTTGGGTAGGGTTTTGGTTGCTTTCTTGGGCTATAGATGTATATTGTCATTAAGAGGTATAGAGATAAGGGTTATAAAGAAAGAAAGGGGAGTGAAAAGATATGTAGGGATGCTAGGACAAAAAATAGATTATTGAAACTACCCCTCAAATTAAGGCTTTAATGTTACAAATAAAGTTATTTTTAATTCATTAATATAAAATTTGTATATTGGTACAAAGTAAGTTTAATTTTGATACACTGAAAGAGAATCCAAATTTAATATTATTATTCACGCATTATATTTTTACTCTAATACGAAGTACTATACATATACAACTCAATTAATAAATGGTTTACTTCCAATACTCTGATAGTGCTATTGCAGGCTGTCTAAGATAATTAAGTAATACCAGTCAATTGCTGATCAATTCATGGTCATGTCAAGTATAAGAATATACATGCTAGGTTTAACAGATATGATTCTATAAATAGATATGGTAAAATAGTTAGATAAGGTCTTCAAAAACCTCAGAGACCAACAGAATATGGCATTTTAAAATGTTTTCATTGTTTTAAGGATTCTTTGGCAATAAGACAGATTAATTCCCTACAGCATCCTGCCTACCTCAAAAAAGATGATGAGCATTGAAGAACCACCTTGGGGAGATGGCTTTGAGTGTGGCAAAACAGCCACAGGACAAAAATGTCCTCATTTCTCCCACAGACAGAGTTCTGCCTAAAATGGGCAAACTTGGATGCAGGTAGAGTTGGCGGCCAGACTCTGCCAAGACAGGGTAAGCAAGTCCTCAATGATTCCTGTTCACAAATGTCTGTCAGATATACTGGGCCAGAAGGCTGAAGATGATGCTCCAATGGTATAGAGTTTGGGTAACTAGTCAGGCAGTAAACTGTCTCTGTCCTTTTTTCATTTTGGAAGCTGACAACCTGCACTTCTTGTTTATATAGGTAGTTAAATTTATTCCTTCTCAAGTCTCTGATGAGGTTGAAGACCAGAGAGTTTTAAAATTAAACTTAGTTGTTTAGGAGTTAAGATACTTGTATGTCTAGATAAATACTTTCAGGTTGACAGATATAAGCTTTACTAGATATTGATTCAGTTCAGAACTTTAGACTCACCAAGATAAAATAAATAATATTTTCTACAAGGTTGCCAAATACCTTTTGATTAAACATTATGTATGTAAGTCTTACCTATTAGTTTTATAGTTTTTCATAATTGTATTTACTGTATATTTTTAATGGCCTTTTTTTATTTAAACAGAAAAGGGAAATGTTGGGGCATGATCTGATGTATTTTGATGTTAATTACTGCTTGCTGTCTCTGTGACCCACCTTTTGATTAATAAAAAGCCATCCTACCTGGGCAGGGTAGAGGAGATAGAAGTGTGGCTAAGGGTCCCAAGAAGGAGAGAGAGGACTCCTGGGAGGAAGAAGAAGGAGAAGAAGGAGGAGGAGGAGAAGGAGGAGGAGGAGGAGGAGGAGGAGGAGGAGGAAGAAGAAGAAGAAGAAGAAGAAGAAGAAGAAGAAGAAGAAGAAGAAGAAGAAGAAGAAGAAGAAGAAGAAGACAAGGAGAGAGGCCTGAAGGAAGAGGAGTAGGAGGCCATCGTGGGTTAGAAGCACATGGACGGCATGGACAGAGGATTTGGCCCAGATGAAGAACATCACCAAGTACTTGGGGTTATGGATGGGAGGTAGCTTGATAGACATTATTAGAAGCAGATGGCATGGGATTTTGGCAGGTATCCCATACCTGCCCCACTATGGGAAGTAGTTTAGGGAATTAATGTCTGTCCTGCCCCAGGTTAACTAAGGCTATTTTAAATTTTTTTTTTTTTAAGTAACTGAGTCATCAGAAGGAGCATGAGTTTGAGGCTACAAAGTTCCAGGCCAGCCTAGGATACATATCAAGACCCTGACAAAAGAAAGAAAGAAAGAAAGAAAGAAAGAAAGAAAGAAAGAAAG
>OU015747.1:35370930-35385930 GCA_907169655.1 Acomys percivali | reverse complement strand
GACTGGTGTATCTGAAGAAAGCAGAGATGTTAGTATTTTCCTACTATTGTTCCTCAATACGTGTCACATTGGCATGTCTTTGGATTGTATTGCTAGAGTATTTCATTTCTTTTCAGTGCTGCCTCAGTTGCTGAGCTTAATTTAAAAAAAAAAAAAACCACTAAATGGCTTTTGACTTGGGAGTAGAACAGACTTTCCAGCACCTCCTGAAATCTCCTTAAATGCACGTCTGTCATTTTGTGTTACCTGTGTGTACAAGGTGGTGCCCTCAGTATCAGCAACTATGAAATCAAAGCACTGATCACCTCTGAAAAATACTAAAAATGCTCTATATCCTGAAGGGGCCAAAACTGAAGCAAGTCCAATGCCTAAGTATGTACATCAACTGTCATCTTTAATAAATATATGAGGGAATTGTCTTTAAACACATTTCTTTATGATTGGTGGTCAGCAAATATTGGGTTGTATACTAATTTATATATCTGTGTATCTAGATTCATAGAAAATACTGTCAGGCAAAAAAAAAGGGGGGTCACAAGCAGAAAACACTTAAGGGTCCTTCACTGGACGGTAGGCTTCTAGCATAACCCCAGGAAATATGGCTATCACTAGAGCTGGAGAGATGGCTCTTTGGTTAAGAGCACTTCTTGCTCTTGCAGAGGGCCCAGGTTCAATGCCCAGCACCCACATGGAAGCTGAAAACCATCTGTAACTCTAATTCTAGGGCTGTTATGCCTTCTCCTGGCCTCCAAGGGCACTGCCTGCACATGGTGCACATGCAGTATGCAGCAAAACATGCGTCCACATAAAATAAAAGAATAGATCATTTGAAAAAGAAACTGGCTGCTCTGCAACCATGTCCAGCAGCAGCAGCAGCAGGAGCAAAGTGATGAAGAAGATGTTCAGAAATGCATCCCTGGGTACTCTCAACCCATCCTAACATCACCTTATTTGACCCATGCATCCCTTCAGCCGTACAGAAATTATCACTGAAGAATCATTATAGGAAAGGAATTTCTAGGGACTGTGGCGCCAGCACCACCACGGTACCGAGTTGAGGGCGAGGGACTGTGGATTTAACTCATGCACACACACGCGCACACACACGCACACCCAATAACACAGCGGGTCCTTCATGCTAAGAGAGCAGCAGTCGCAGCAGTGGTTTATTCTTCTCTCCAGAGTTCCAAAGAGCCTTCTTATAGGCAGCAAAACAGGAATCCTTCTCCCAGGTGAAATCCCTCAAGAGGTGATTGCACACAGGAGGAAAAATCTCAAGAAAGGAAGGGGCGCGTTCTCAGAGCAGTAAACACGACTAGCTAACCAAGATAAACACAGACATGGAAAATGCTAGAAACAGGACATGAAACAGCAAGACAGGCAGGCAGCCCAGTCGAGCCTGGTTCTTACAGGGACAGTGTCAGAAGAATGGCTTTGGGGGGTCGGGGGAGAAAAGCCTACGCCTGTAACTGACAGGTCAACTGTGTAATCACCAACTCCTGTTCCTGGAACTCAAAGAGACAGGAAACTGCCACTTTGATACATTTCACTGTGTTTAGCCAATTTCTCCACCGCATTATTGACCTTTTGATAACTCTAAAATGATGCTGATACTCTTCTTAACCATATTTTTCCATTGGCCGAGGACCCACCGATGTCCACTGATACCAACACTTCAACCTACCTGACAGAAGGCCTGTTCAAGACACTGTTCCTTTCCTAAAAGTCTAGGAGTTTATCCACACAAAGGCCAAGGGGCCTGAGACCTGGCCTGGAAAAAGTGTCCTGGAAGTCATGTGACAAATTTGGAAGTGCAGGCACCACAGTTGTATCTCCCTTATAATCACCCTCGAGTCAGGCCCGTCTATGCAGTCACACTGTGCTGCGCCAGGCAAAGAGCAAGTCCTGGTCCCACAGTCTCAGGATTCCCCACAATAAGGCTTATGGACACTTGACCATGAAAAGAGTTTTGGGGCCACCTTCTTATTCTGTCATATCCTGCTGTTGCTATATCCAGAAGGATACGAAGATGTCCCTATAGGGGACCACTGATTTATTTGATCATATATTTTAACCAAGGCACAAAAATCTACAGTAAAATAAAGTAAGAAGTGAGCATCTACAAAAAGCAGACTCTCCTGGCAAATGAAAGGCTGAGGACACTGAATCAGATGACTGCCTCATCAAACCAAGACCCTATGTAGTGATAATGTGCGGCTACAATCCCGCATGGGGCCCCCCACAATAAAGCCGGGACTGTCATTACTATAATGACCTCCCACTGCTATTGTGTCTTTAATTACATCTTTTATCAGTAGGCATTTGCCACTTAGACCTAACTCAATGGAACTACAGCAGCACATCATCTACATTTTCACAAAGAATTATGGAATCATATTTCTGTCACCGAGATGAAAGGGAATATTTAGTTCAAGTGTCATTTGCAGACAAGCTGCATAAAGAAGAAAAAAATCAAGCTGTCCTTTTTCGGCGCTTCCTGAAAAGCGAGGCCCGGCTGAGAGATGCCAAGGGGGTTTGTGTCTGTGTGTTTTGGTTTCACCCCACTTCTTCTCACCACAACTCCATTTCCTGTCTGCATAAACCACGGGGCAAAGAACGACACCGAATTAATAACACACTTGATTACAGCAAATTTCTTGAGGTGGAAAGGGGCTGAGGCTCTCAGCTGAAGCTCAGAAACACTGACAAAGATGCTTCCAGTCACGCTCCGGTGACCGGCCAGGCCAGGTCTGCAAACCCCCTTGCCCCACAGCTGTGCCCTCATTCCCCCGTCTTATAGAGCAAGATACACCAGTAGTACCCTCAGCCTAGAGACCGCATTCCAAGTTCTTCAGGTTTCCAGTCCTAATTACTTCCTTACGTTAGCATTAAAGTGAGCACTCGGGTTTTTTTTTTTTAACTTTTTTTTTAATTAATTTATTCTTGTTACATCTCAATGGTTATCCCATCCCTTGTATCCTCCCATTCTTCCCTCCCTCCCATTTTCCCCTTATTCCCCTTCCCTATGACTGTTCCTGAGGGGGATTACCTCCCCCTGTATATGCTCATAGGGTATCAAGTCTCTTCTCGGTAACCTGCTGTCCTTCCTCTGAGTGCCACCAGGTCTCCCCCTCCAGGGGACATGGTCAAATGTGAGGCACCAGAGTACATGAGAAAGTCATATCCCACTCTCCACTCAAGTGTGGAGACTGTTCTGACCATTGGCTAGATCTGCGTAGGGGTTTAAAGTTTACTGCCTGTATTGTCCTTGGCTGGTGCCTTAATTTGAGCGGGACCCCTTGGCCCAAATCTGCCTATCATGGGAGAATAGCAAAGTAGAAGGATCCAGTGGATCCTAGAAACCTACGAGCACTCGGGTTTTTTTGGCAGAGCCCAGCTACACGAGCTAGGCAACCTCGTCAGGAAAGACCACCAGTTCCAAGCCTCCTAGGCTGCGTGTTAACAGGGAACCCGCTTCTACAGGGCTCCCCTTGTTGAGAGAAACCTGAGTATCCACTCTGGCCCTCACTTCAAGGAGGTAACTGGATCTATTCGGGACCCAGTGAAAGGCCCCACCTATCCCTGTGGTTAACAAGTATGGCCAAACAATGGCCTCTCTCAAGAGGACAGGCCAAGGCACTGTCGTTCATGCTTTTGCACATCAAAAGCCTTTCGGTTTGAAAACCTGTTTCACCAAATGTGTACACGCTTCCAAATTTGAGCTGCGTGTTGGGTCTCTGGTAAGGGCAGGGAGACAGGAAGTGGGTGTGGTTGGAGCTCTCCCAGGAACACCCCAGGAGGAGAAGCCCAGGCCTCCCACTGGCTGTGCGATTCTGCTTGGCCCAACAGGCTCCTCCTGGCTGAGCAGAAGAGCCAGAGCATGCAGTGTACTCCAGGATTTCTAGCTACTGCTGGGAAAGCCTGGCGCTGCCACCAATTCCCACCTCTTTTCAGTGTCATCTTTGGCCGCTTTCCTTTCGGCTCTAATTTCATTTTGAACAGCGTAAAGGCTTCGACTGGCCACAGAAGAACTTGAAAATGAGAACAAAATGGAGATCCTGCCGAAGGCATGTTTTCCAAGGAAGACCTGAGGGGAAATGCTATTCAATTTTCTCCCAGATATTTGCACCCACCTGGGGAGTGTTTCAGGTTTTCCCATCTTGGCAGGGACACCTGCTGAGAAGGTGCTTAGCCTCTGAGGCAAAGCAGTGGCTGCTTTACACTGCCTGCCACTGCTGTTTACAAGGCCAAATCTGGAAAGAGCGCCCCATTTGGAGAAGAAATCCATATTGTCTTTCACTCTGGATTTAGCTACAACCGTTTTTTTCACCCCTTGAGCAAATGTACCCCTCCAGCCAGGAATCATCTGGGCTTCCGAAACCGGAGACAGTCTGTGCATGCTGGCAGCCATGGGGTGTTCCTCCGGGTTGTAGGGAGGGTGTCCGTGAACCCTAAGTGAACCCAGCCCAGCTGGGCTTCTCCTTCCTTACCTTGCCTCAGCGTGGTCTACCCTGGGGTTCTGCACACAGCCAAGAATCCCCTAGACTTCTGCCAGCGGGGAAAGCAGGCACAATGGATCTGTATTTCTGAGGATGGAGGGGTCTCTGCAGGTAGCCCAACCCAGGCTCCCGGCTCCTCCCTTGACTCTGCTGCTCTTGGTGGTAGGGGAAGGAGCTATGTTTGTGGGGGATCCGGAAGGGGGCGCCTGTCTCAGCTGATACCCTCGAGCTGCTACCTTTTCATTTGACAAAGGACCTCATCGAGTGATGAGAACCATAAGCCAACATCTACTAGTTTGCCTCAGCATACAAATACTTAGCTTTCCTGAGGCCAACTCACTGCCTAATGATAAATTCTCTTTACCACACCAACATGCTTCTCTGGGTAATGGCGAGCTCTCCCCAGAGCAGAAAAGAAACAAACTAAAATTCATATACCTAAAAGGCATATTTGCTAGGAAGAATCACTATTAGGAATTATTTTTACCAAAACTGTGGTAATTCCCATCTCCAAAAACCAGGAGCTGAATCCAAAACACTTCATAAATATTTGTTCGACGCAAATGAAAGAAACATGGATGAATTAGTTTTCCCTCCAGAGACCCCTGAGTCCCTTCCCTGTTCCCTCGTTTTCTTTACCCTCAAGCATCCTGATGTTGCTGGCTCCTAAGAAGCCACATGTTATTTTTTATATGGAAGATGATGGGAGAAACACAAGAGAAAGATAATATACACTGGTGTGAAAAAAAATACAGATAAGAAGAGCATGGCTATGGGCTGGAGAGATGGCTCAGTGGTTAAGAGCACCACCTGCTCTTCCAGAGGTCCTGAGTTCAATTCCCAGCAACCACGTGGTGGCTTACAGCCATCTATAATGTGACAATAAATAAATCTTTAAAAACTTGTTCTGTCTCTTGAAGAAGAAGAAGGAGGAGGAGGAGGAAGAAGAAGAGGAGCATGGCTCAGCTAAGGGTCAGAGGGGTTGAGAAGCCCATTTTCAGAGCCCTGTGCCTCGACTCCCCTGAGATGCCTGTGTCCTGTCCCCACATCCTGACGTCATTGGTATGGGGTGTGAGCTAGCTATTAGGATTATTTTCAGTGCCTAGGTTTTATAGCAATATAGCTACATTTGCAAGAAAACAGTTTGTCTTCTGTTCATTTGCCGAGGCCAGATAAGTGTGGCAAATTTGGCTCTGAGTCTTTTAGCATAGAGGCTTAAAGAGAGAAACACAATCCGTTGCATGACCTGCAATGTCCACAGGACAAAAACCAAGCTACTTGCTTTGAAGTGCAGTCCCAGGCCTGTGATAATTTGCCAGAGATCCTCCCGATGAAGACGTGAAACGGAGCACCTGTAACCCAGCTTCAGCCAGAGCCTGCTCCACTATGAGACAGCTCTGACTCAAAGGGCCTGCAGGCAAAAGCACAGGCAGGCTCGAAGCTTTCTCTCAAACAGTGGTGAACAGCCCTCTGGCCTATGAGTACTGCCCTGTGAGGAGCACTTCCCGTTCATTGCCTTAGTTTACCCTCACAACCACTTGACAAGGTGAGCATTTTACAGGGGATGGAGAGTGACCTCAGATGGGGTAAACCACCTGGCCTAAATGTGGGCTGCCTGGGATGAGAGGGAGCTAAATTTCAGAGGGGACCAGCTGACTTGAGTCTTGGCTCTCAGTGACTGCAGTGTACTAACCTGGAAGTAAGTTCAATGTTGAGAGTCAGAGGTTTTTTTCTTAAACTGTTTCCATGTGAGATAATAACATCATCCCAACTGCCATTCAATTAAAGCAAATTCCTTAAGCAGTCTTTAAGCACCGCATGGTTCAGGCTGTATGAAATGAAAGATGCAATTCTCCTTAGCCTCAGGAAAGGTATCCCTATAGGCATACTAACACACACCAAGCAAATATATAGAGTTTTCACTTTTTTATAGTGCTGGGGATCAACCCAAGGGCTTTGTACATTCCAGACAAGTGCTTTATCCCTGGGCTACATCTCCAAACCATCATAGTATTATTTTCTAGTCTGAGACTAGAAACAAATGCAATAGGGTGCTGGCTGAATAAACTGCATTATGCAGTGGCATAATATGCAGCTATAAAAAATAAAGATACATTTTGATGTCTGAGATTATGAACTGGAAAAGGCAAGACAGGATACGTTGTACTTTGCCTTTTGGGTAATGGAAGGTGGGAGGTAATAATGTACGTTCTGTGTGTAGAGCTGCGTAAAGCACAAGGCTAGCATGAATGTAGTGCCAGCAATGAGAGTGGAAGAGAGCACAGTGGATGGCGAGAGGGGCCATAGGAGCCTCAGCACGAACAGCTTTTAGACCTTTTAACTCTTCAAGCAGGTAAAGTATTACTTATTGGAAAAGGAAAGTAAAGAACTTGAAAGGTAACTATGAGCCAACTTACATGCCTCAGCTGGTATATGGCCAAGCTGGGATTTTTAACCCACATGTGTCTGCCCCTAACTTCAATTGCTTACTTCACCGCCCCACCCCCCCCAACCCCCCCACACACTCCCCACCCCACCCCCCACCCCCCACCCCCGCAAGCCCAGGATCGCACCTTACCTTGCATAGACCAGCTCCCCAGGGGGCCTTGTAGTGGTTCGGGCTCTGGGGTGGGGATGGGGGGTGGGGGGGATGGGGGATGGGGGGGATGGGGGGTGGAGGGGATGGAGGGGAGGTTTTATCTGTTCCATCTCTCCATCAAGGAATCAGGCAGTTACCAATCAGACAAGACGCCAGCTGCAGGGCACCCAATGCTCTCAGCAGACGGGTTTACATCCCCTGCCCTGTGTAAGGCGAGCATTCTGTGCACATCTGTTCAGGATGAGTCGTCTGCTTTAAGCCCTCCTGGTAACAAATAACTATACTTGCCTGACGTGCGTTATGCCTGTCAGCCTGCTTTACGGCTGTGCCTCGGCTTGAATTAGGGGACGGGCCCACACTGCCAGTGTAGAGAGAGGACGTTGCTCTACGCAGAGCAGAAATGTCAAACAAAATCTGGAACTTTACATCCTGTCTGCTCTGTTTTGGGAATGCTGTGTCTTCCCAAACAGCAACGCCAAAACAAAAGGCTTTGGCAGAAACAAAAGAAGGTCATTTTCAGTCCTCAACATCTTTCCTCAACTCTGGGGTTATCTCAAAAAATCTGACCAAGAGCTTTAGAAAATCACTTTCATCGTTGTGGGCACAGATGGCCCAGGACTGTTGGGTGGTGCCAGTGAGCCTATGCCTGAGTGCCAGCTTCAGCCTCAGGGGCCCATGCCTAGGCTCCACTGGCAGATCACTTTTCTTTAAGGTTGTCGGGCCAGTGCCCTTTGCTCTCCTATACCTAGGCCAGCCACATCTGCTTCCCTTGCCACTGCCAAGAAAGTAAAGCGAACTGAGTGAGTTTTGTGGTTTTGCTATCTGTGGATGGAGAAAGGGAGAGTTAATTTTCTGTAAAATTGTTGTTATAAAGAACCCCTCGGCCCCCAAAACCCTCTAGCCCTGCGTTGTGGTGCATGCACTAGGGGAGGTAAAGACAGGTAGATATCTGTGAGTTCGAGGCCAGCCTGCTCTACAAAGCAAGTCCAAGACTACACAGAGAAAACCTATAATGGAAGAAGAAGAAAAAATAAAAGAGGGCTCCCATTGGCAATAAATTGCTTGATGCAAAACTATGAAACAAGACAATTGTCAGCGATGTTCAGATCTCTGCTCTGTTCCCATTCCCCCTCGCCTGGTGATCTGTAAGCTTGTGTGCGGGTCCGTGGCGCTAGAACATGTTGATCATGAGAGTAAGAAAGGAAAAGTCCTCAAAGGGATCAAAACACTGGGTACTGAAACAGGCGCACTGGACACTGTCGATGAGAGACCCTGAGAGAATCAAGACTTCGTGGAGGAGGTGATATCTGAATCAAAGTTTAAAGGTTACATAGACTGCACTGCCTTGAAGTTCAGGGCCCTGCACCTCAAAACAGCACCATTCCTAGCACCAGGCAAAATTGCCCGGCGTGTAAATTGAGTATCCTTTTTCTTTTACCCTTTAAAACTCAGCTTTGCCAGCATTTCTGTAATGACGCTCTCTGAGGTAAATAAGTGTTTCCGACTACTGTCAGGTACAAAACAGTATCAGTAAAAAGCTGCTGCTTCTGGAACCCACCCGCCCTGCAGGCACTTCTACTGAGGGGAGATTTCCGCTCACCTTTGTCCTCGCCCACAGCGAACTGCAGCCTGTCTACACACTGTCTACACAGCGAGCTGGGAAAGCTTCGGGCCGACTCACCGGAAGCCTAGATCTCTTAGAAAGGACCATAAGAAGGTCAGTCCGCTAATGTTTGCTCTTTTCACTCACTCCGTTTCTACAGCTTCAAAACTTCCCCCGCAATCATCTCCCCGCCCCTCAAAAGCGGTCAAGACCTAAGCGCCATGCGGAAGTCAGAACTGGGTCAGCAAGCTAGATCCCTACAAGAGAACCTCAGTGCCTCCGTGTTCCTCCCAGCTCTCTCACAGTAACCCCAGCCAAGTGTAGGAAGGGTGTCTGCCCTTTCCCGATGAAGACCTGCTTGTATTAAACCATAACAACTCTATGGACCAGGTGCTTGTCATTCGAGCAGTAAATAATATGTTCTGCGGCACAATTAGCAGCTCTCGAGTACTAGGTTCGTGGCCCGAAAGCGGAACCTTTGCGCTCAATCCCAGCTGTGTCCCAGTCTCCAGGCCCCATTCAGAGATGACTCTCTACCTCGTCGGTTAATTATCGGAAGGACACTGGACAAATTACACAACACTGTCGTCTTCCAAGCTTTAGTATCCTCACCTGTAAAGTGGTACTGGTCTCAGAAGCTACTTTCAGGGCAGGAAAAAAAAAAAAAAAAAAAAGACTCTGCATCACTGAAAGCTATTGGCTTGAGGCCAAGGGGCATTTTGTAGCTGTTTCTGTCATCACACATTTGCAAGCCTGTCTCTGCCCCCACTGACCCTAACAGCACTGATCAGTCTTGTCTCTTTCTCCTCTGGTGCCCATCAGAGTGCCTCCCTTGTAACTGGCCCTCAAGAGATGTTTGCTCACCAGACTGGTCCAACAACACAGCTCTTCTCTGCTATTTTAAATGAGCAAGTAAGAGCTGTCTCTATTTGAACACAAAATAACCTCTCTTGCTGAATTCTCTCCCTTAAACGATCAAGTGCTTAAAGGGTTCCTTCTCAGATCCTTGAATTAGAAGAGCTACATCGTTCTCTTCCCTATAGGAAATGAGGGAAGAGTCCCCTCCCTTTGCCTCCCAGAGTTCCTCAGGCTCCGGTTCCTACTTAAGGAAGGCTTCTCTGTCCTGTAAGTAAGCATCAAACTCTACAAAATAAACCACACCCAGGTAGGAAGGGTAGATTTTTTTCCCCTCTGTGTGAAAATTGATCATTCCTTGAAAGACCAAGTGACCCATTCAGATCTCACCTTCCCTCAGAGAGACTCAAGAGGAAGTAAGTGACAATGAAAATGAAGCAGATTGCCATTGATCCCAGGTAATTTGTCACTTGACACTTAATTTGCTCTTAGAAATAACTGATACCGTCCCCTCTCCAGCCTACACACATCCTCCCTCCAACCAAAGGCACAACCTCCATGCCCTACGTTCCAACATCACTCCCATTGCTGGACCATCCTGGGCATCTACCAACTGAGTAGCTTCTTCCCTCCAAGGTCTAGAGGGCTAAGTCAGGTGTTGAGAGAGCCCTGCTCCCTCTGAAGGCTCTGGGGGAGGGTCATTTGTCAGTTAGTGTCTTTGTCACTCTTTAGTTTAACAATTGCACTACTGCACTTCCTACCTCTGCTCCATGGGGTCTGACCCCATCTCTGTGTACAAACAAGCCTCTTCTCATGAGGTCAGCAGCCCACCGTAATCTAGTATGACCTCACCTTCAGTTGGTTATGTCCTCACACACCCTGTGGCATGTTCTCAAGTTTCACATGGACACAAAATGGGGTGGGGGTGCGTTATTTCATCCCGGCGGTACAAGAAGAGATTGGTGTGAGGAGAGACTCACACACTAACCTCAGGATATGACTTGAAAGGTTTCAGTTCTCTCGTCCATTAAACAGAAATGGGTTATGGTGCCTTGCTTCTATAATTAGAGAGCTGTTCCTGTAGCTTTTGATGCCTTTACTGCCCCTCAGAATAAAAACAAAACCTTTACCATTCTGAACTCTGTCTGTAGGGGTGGCATTCACGAATCGTCATCACCTCACAGTGGGCGGGGTCATCCATTCTTCTTACAGCTGGACGTCTAATAGGGCTGGGGTTCGGTTTGGGGTACAACTTGAAATATGTGACTATAAGGAAGCAAGCCTCCAAGCTAGCATGAGTCAAACCTATATCTACCTGGGAGGTCAGAGTCAGAAAGCAAGCACCAAGAGAACAGAGAGATAGAGGGCCTGTCCACTCCACATCACACACACCGAGCCTCTCCCCGTGCCTGGGAGCCTGCCTGCCTGCGCTGCCGGGCAGCGTTCATTCATTCTCACGCACACAGGGAAACTAAAAGTCTGTGGAGTCAGGAGGCTTGGAAAAGGCTGAGAAGCAAGCAGTGGTGGCCGAGGCCAGGCTTGTGTGCTTACATTTCTGCCACATCACGGAGGCGAGCAGGCAACAGAATCCTAGATTTCTAGTCACGATTCTGCTGGGAGCTGGTCCAGCCTGAAACTCTTATGCTATACGTTTGGGTTTGCATTTTCAACTTCTGGTTGGAAATTGGCAGCTGTTTTCTATTGCGTCTCCAGTGTGCCTCTGTGTGTATTCTTAGAGAGATGGAGTAAGAAAAAATATGGGTCAATATAAGCAGACTCTTAAAGGCTTATACTTTATCATTGTAATAATCATAATATATTTTACTTTACAGCCACTCATAACTGAAGCTTCTGGGCACCCTAACAAAAATAGCTAAAAGAAAAAAAAAGAAATTATATTAAACAAAGGAAATATGACTATAAAACCCCAATAGCCAGGAAACTAAATGAACAACATAAAACCTCCAAACAGCAAAACTACAATGAAACCAAGAAGGGGGAGAAAAACCTTTTCACGAGCTTTACCCTGAAGAATTCCACGCAGTGAGATCGCATCTGTTTAAAGCACCATAATTTATCGATGTGACATCAAACCAAGAACCAGCCATTGTAAACCTTTCCAGAAGAAATGCTCAGAAAACTAACCAGGTGGTCGGGGGTGGCGGTGCGGGGCATCTGCAGCACATAGCTAGGGCAACAATGGCTTTAAATTTTTATGTTCAAAAACATCCACGTGAAGCTTCACAGCTTGGTACCAAGACATAAAAATTACTTTGTTCCATGGATAAGCAAGTTGGATAGCTTTTGGGGGGGCTCCTTTTTGAGGGCACTGTGGTTAAGAGCACTGGCTGCTCTTCCAGAGGACCTTGACTCAATTCCCAGCACCTACACGGCAGTTCACACCTGTCTATAATTATAACTCCAGTTCCGGGGCTTCTGACACTCTCACACAGACGTAAATGCAGGCAAAACACAATGAACATAAAATAAAAATAAATTTTAAAAAACTAAATTAAAAATGAGTTCTTTAAAACTGCTTTATTTCAGCCAGGCAGTGGTGGCACACGCCTTTAATCCCAGCACTCAGGAGGCAGAGGCAGGCGGATCGCTTTGAGTTCCAGGCCAGCCTGGTCTACAGAGTGAGTGCAAGACAGCCAAGGATACACAGAGAAACCCTGTCTCGAAAAACCAAAAAGAAAGAAAAAGAAAAAAACTGCCTTATTTCTAAGTTACTGGTAGCCTCTCAACGCCTGTTAAATACAGTTTTTCAAAACAGATCCTTTTTAGTCACAGGAAGTACTTCAGGAGGAAAACAACCTTGTCATCATTTGGTGTGGGAATCCCGATCTTGGGGAAGTAGATGTGGAAGGATCAAAGGTTCAAAGCCAGTGTTGATGACATATGAGACTCCGTCTTTAAAGGGGAAAGGAGGCAAAGGAAGAAGCAGCCTTGTGATCTCCACGGCAGCCAAGCCACTAAGCCCATCTTCCTGCTCAGACACCAGCCATCTCCTGCTCAGACACCAGAGCCATTTCAAAGCCAGCAGGTCCTTCCTGGTCCATAGCACCACCATCTTCTTGAATTCCATCTTCGCACATACGAGAGTAATATAGCACCCCCCCCCACCCCCACAAGCAATTGCATCTCACATGCCTCCTACGCATTCCTATTGAGCCTGGGAGGGAACATTCTTTCAAACATTGGTTGAGGTAGGCCAGCCCAAGAGACTTCAAAACCCACTTGGTTGGCAAGCCAAAACAAAGCACTCAAACGCTGAGACCCAGCCTGTGCCGACATAAAATGTTTCAAATGCTGGCGTAAAATGTCTCTGAATCCTGGAGTAATTTCAGAGCTGGGCTAGATCTGGCCCCTGGAATTCAGACACTTGTGAGTGTGTCACGGAACCTGGCGTGTCTTCAAGAGCAAAGCCGTTGAGGCAGGAGAGCAGAGTGAGGAGGCAGAAGCCAGGCCCAGCGGACAACCGACGGTCTAACAGGTGCGCCTGTGCTGCAGACATAACCCAGCCTCGGTCGGTCCTCACCTGCTGTCCAGTGCTTCCTAACTGCAGACCGTAAACCAGATGCTTAACCTCCCCTATCCTCCAAGTGACGAGAAACTACTAAAAAACCCCTGTTCATATGCTGAGTGTTCACCAGGCTCCTAGGGCCGCCCGCCACAGAAGATCGCACCACCTCCCAGACACATGGTTCAGTTAGACCAGCAGGCTGGGAGATGACACAAACAAGATGGTGGTACACTTGTATTGAGAAAAATGTGAAAGGACGCGTACAAGGAGATACCTACCATCTACATTTGAATTTTTAAAAACAAAGCAAGAAGGAGCTGGAGAGATGGCTCAATGGTTAAGAGCGCTGTCTGCTCTTCCAGCGTTCAATTCCCAGCAACCACGTGGTGGCTCCCAACTGTCTATGATGAGATCTGGTGCCCTCTTCTGGTGTGCAGGCATACATACAGGCAGAATACTGTATATGTAATAAGTAAATAAAATATTTTCAAAAACAAGAGAAACTAACACAAAAACAAAAGAAAAACACCCAAACAGCAATAGTCCTCACAGTCCCCAAACAGATCTGAAGGACAAGAGGGTGCCTCACTTGGGAGCAACTCACCTCTCGTCAGGACAAGCCAACGGGGACTTTATTGCTTTAATATTACAAAAGTGTGCATTTATATATTGATTATGCAGGGGAAAGAAGCTTATTTTATGTAACCAATAAAGCTGTCATCTAGGCCATTCTGGGGGGGGTGGGCGAGGGGGGGTTGAGAGATGGCTCAGCAGTTAAGAACTCAAGCACTGCTCTTGTAAAAGACCTGATTCAGTCCCAAGACACCACATGGTGACCCACCAGCAAGGGTAACTTCACTTCCAAGGCCTATTCTGGTCTCCACCGGCTTCTTCTGCACACACCTGGTATACACTCACAGAGAGAGAGAGAGAGAGAGAGAGAGAGAGACTAAAATATTTTTTTCTCAAAAAACCACCACCTCTAGCTTGTTCCAGGAAATAATATCATTCTTTGACAGTCTATGTCAGTCAATGAAAGCTAATGCTATGCTAAGACCAGAGCCTGGTACACGTGTAAGCTGCCTTGCAGAGTTAGACCTAAAACCCACTGGAAAATGACAGACATGCTGTAAAGTGTAGTCTCGGCTATGACTAAGGTAGTTCTACACAGGTAGAAGCCCAGATGGGTTCCCTCAGCCCCACACATTGGACAGAGAGGCTGTGGCCTTGTTACTCACCATGTAAGGATCACATGGGAGTAGGGGGGGAGGCACATGCACCTCGTCAGCACCACTTGCTAGGTTGCTGCGAGAGTAGACGGCATACGCTCGCACTGATGAAGACCCAGAGTGTGCTCTCTCACTCGAAGCAGCCTAGGTGTTGATCTAGAAGAGCTCAGGGCATGACTCTAACATGGTCCTCATTCTGTTTATCTGCGCTGCTCAATTCAGGCAGAAAGAGCTACACTGGGCTTTCCTGGTGCAGCGTGAAGACATTTTCTTCTTGTGCCCATCAAGGGTATCACTCTCACACAAAGAGAAGAGAAAAAGGGATTACCTGTGACACCCTAACACTATTCAATGCCTGAAGCACACCCCTGAAATTGAGACAGAGAGTCAGCGCAAAGCTTATCTGCAAGTGGATCACCCCGTGTCTTCGTTTAGCCTGACCAATCAAACCAATCCTACAGGTGGATGGCTGGGGAGGTCAGTTGGAATTTACAACAAAAGGATTATGATGTCTTGACAACTTGGAGACACATATTCCCAACCCCACAAATCAAATAGACTGTGGTCCAGGCCTCATGTTTCATCCTTAGCCAAGAGAGCCCAGGGCGGGGGCGGGAGAGAGAGAGACAGAGACAGAGAGACAGAGAGAGAGAGAGAGAGAGAGAGAGAGAGAGAGAGAGAGAGAGAGA